>CM018690.1:20470680-20792814 GCA_009363875.1 Mikania micrantha | reverse complement strand
TGTATTACACGGGTCTATAAACTAGTGTATATACGATTGGAAGCCGTAAAATTTTATAAATTTCCTCCTGTGTTACTCGTTGGTTTGGATTTTGGAAACCAATGTCATGACAAAAACCTTTCATGTGTTTCCCTTGAAAATTGGTTTTTGAGTTTGGCACTTATGGATCATTGTAATCTCTTATTTCCATTCTCTTTACATAAACCATGTACAATTGTACATCATGCAAAAAGAACCTAAAATATTGATATACTAATCAACCCAAAGGACGAAACATGCTCCAATTTAAGCATCTACTATAATTATACTATGTAAAAAGTCAAAATGCTTCAAGAAATGGCCATAAAAGTCAAACAAACATATCTAGTGTTAAGCCTGCACTATCTTAGTTATAAGATTTTAATGGCACCAATTTTTAATTCAAGCAGAAGCAGGTTCTTCCTTTTTGTGTTCATCTTCACCTTCTTGACCACCAACGTGTCCATTCTGTAACAATTTGTCCTCTGATGGCATATTCTTCAAAGCTTTTCTGCTCCCCTCAACTTTCCATAAATCCCACACACGGTTTTGGGTGGCGGATTTGAATCTGCAATTGGTGCAACTAGACCCGGTTTGCCATCATCAATCACCTCATCAACCAATCCATATGATTTTGCTTCCCATGCGTTCATAAAATAATCACGGTCTGTGTCAGCTTCTACCTGAATAAAAAGTTGATAATAATCATATTATTATGGCATAAATGAAAATGTCTAGCACTTGGGATAAGGATAAGGTTTGTCTTCGTCTCACCCCTCATACCCTATGGTTTAACAAAACTTTCTTGGGTATGTTTGTTTGAGTGTCTATGTCAAAAATGAGAGAGGGTAGTGAAATGGTTAACCTTTTCGTAAGGAGTTCCCGATACTTTTGAGAGAATTTTGTTCACTTTAACCTTGTGGTACACCATTTCTCTTATTCTTATACTCATGTCAGTTGCCTGAATATACAATCAATGAACGGTAATTATATTATCGAATTAGGCAAAAAAATATGTATTTGATAAGCAAAGAAAAGTGAGTACATTTCCTCCGGCTTTTCCAAGTGGTTGATGGATCATAACTTTAGAATTAGGCATACAAAACCTCTTGCCCTTTGTACCACAAGCAAGAAGAAAAGCTCCCATTGATGCAGCAAGCCCGACACAAATGGTGGAAACATCTGCTTTGCATAACTTCATTGCATCATATATCCCCATTCCTACATGCATCATCAGAAAATAGAGTAGGAAATTCACCAATATGTTGATTATCAAAAGATAAATTAATACTTCCTCTATATTATGTACCATGTTGAATAGGTGCATAATGTAAGTTTGATGAGAACAAGTCATAGATGTTGATCAGAGATTGGAAATATTAATAACATGTTCCACTGTGATTATGGAATTCATAAACAGGCACAAAGGGTTCAAGATGAAAATCCAAGAAGTTATAAAACATGGATGATTCTTTCCCCAAATTTAGTAGCCAAGTTTAAACTACAGAAAATTAATTAGCTTTATGTTGTGTTTACTTCATATTTGCTGAGTGACTGCTCAATTTAGCTGGCAAAAGATGAAAGAAACACAAAAAAGGCCTAAGTAGTGTACAAAATGATGAAATTGAAAATTCGATTGGCCTTGGAGTGCGCTTGCGAGTCACTCAACGTGCCGATTTCAAAAGTATTGAAGCCTGAGTACAAGATAGACTCAAGAAAACTTGACCAACAGCTGAACACTTGTCGTGCATTTGAAATATTCAAATATACCTCCGAGTGGAGAAAACCAAATCATGCTATATAAGCAAAAACACATTGACCGCCTTAGCTTGTAACAACACTCCTTGAAGCACTCAATGAACGCCCTTGAAAGAGTTGAAGCCTATGTAGTCATAGGCAATAGGCACACTCAAGGAGCAAAGGCTTCTCATGGGGCCTATACGCAATGCACATAAAAAGCGAGAGCTAGAGGAAAAATAAGCGCTCATAGGTGAAAAAAAGATAAAGTAATGCATTTAAAATTAACACTTTTTCACAAAGATAAAAAATCTTAATAATTAGCATCTAATATAATTTAGTCAGTACCAAAATTTCAAAAGTAACATCAAATGTTCAAAAACCAATACCAAATTTACAGTACATATAGAAGCATAAAATAAACAATTGCATGCAAAAAATTAACATGTTTCCTGTTCATTAGCTTGCAATCTCTTAAAAGAAAATTGTATTATATGTTGAAGAAGAGAAACAATCGTAATATATATCTAGATATTACACGATTGATAATTTCCTGATTTCTCTAGGTTAAATAGTTATATCTAATCTCTAGCTATTAAATAAAATCAAAAAAAAGGGGAAAAAAACAAAAGAACTAAGTGTTATTTGGAAAAAGCCCTCGAATTTGTAAGCGTGCACCTTGATAAAGCCCACTTTTCTCTCACTTTTGTAAGAAACAGCCCAGCTATGGGCCTAGATCTTCCAAAAATGTTATTCCTGGGGTTGGCTTTATTTCAGGGCCTCAGGGCTTTTGAGTTTTGGCAACACAAATTGAAGCACACGACAAGCCTTTAAACAATTAGCTAAGGCATTAAATCTTGATTTCAAAAACTTAATCTAAGTTTTTAAATTATTAAAACTTAATTTCAAAAATTCGACAAAAACTTGACAAGCGTATCTTCATCGCGACGAGCATTTCAAGGTTTCAAGAAATCATCTCCTTGATCGTTTATGTATTATCAACGTATTGGTTTAGATACAACAAACAACAACCACACCCCATTAAATCCTACTAATAGCAGAGCCATAGGTAGGGTCCAAGGAGGGTGAGATGTTATGGATCTAATCATTGCTAGGTATGGGACTTGTCCCACATTTGTTGTATGGGCAATTGATATGGGATTTAGGCCAAATAAGCTCTCTCACCTATCAAACTAGTCTTTTGAGTAGAGTTTTTTAAGTTTGGTATGTAACAATGGTATCAAAGTCCACTCAAAGTGGTGACCTGGAAGGAGCCAGCCATGACCAACAAGGACATTGCCACATTGGCCCTTAAGGAGGGTCAATTGTTACAGATCGAAACCATTGCAAGGTATGAGACTTGTCCTACATCGGTTGCATGCGCAAATCGTAATCGCTGTAGGGTTTATAAGCCAAACAGGCTATCTCACCCAACAAATTAATCTTTTGGGTTGAGTTCTCATGTTTTGTCTGTAACAGATGTTGGCATACCTTATCTCTGTTTATGAGAAAAGAGAGGTTACTTCCAGAGAGACCCTCGAAACCAAAACATGACTTGTTGGTTAGGATAATCAGCATAATTAATGATAAAGACTGATGACCGATTAATAGATATAAACAAGCCTAGTAAAAACTGATTAACAAAGATAAAAAGACTATATGCTAAGTTGAATAACTAGTACAGATTGAATTAGCAAACTTGACAACAATATTGTAGGTAAAACAAAACTTAACTTGTCCTCACATCTATTCAGATCAAAAGCAGAGAACACAGCTTGTATCTTTAGTAGATAATCCACTTAGGGTCTTATATAAAGAACTTTATTTATAACTAAAGTATGCCTCCAATTTGGGTACTTGAACGATTGTGAAGTTAGGTGGATTCCTTTTCAAGTGAATATTCTTTTCTTGTCTTAATTATTGCCCCCTGTCTAGATAAGTTTAAGCAAATACATCCCCCCCCCCCCGATTCATCGTTTTTAACGCCTCTAATTCAAAGCCGAACATGAAACTTTGGTTTCATTCGGCTCTTTTATGGAAAATGTATAAATTGCTAAATTTAAGATGTGAACCAACTTACAAAAAAATTATACCCATCTTACAAAAAAAAAGGATACCCATAACATCTATGTCAGCTTTTTGTTTGAATATATTCAATTCAAAACGACTCGCTTTCTAGATGATCCCTCTAGAATAAGGCGATTCTAGCAATCTTTCTAGTTACTTCGTTCTCTATTTCTATTCTATTTGAGAGAGTTTTAAAGACATAAAACTAGATTCCAGTCACCAATTATGTTGGATTTCAAGCCAATATATATATATATATATATATATATATATATATATATTGGAACCATTAAATCAGAGAATGAGGATATACATAAAATTAATTGACTAAAACAAACCATATGCATACCAGCAGTAACAGAACCTCCAGGCGAATTGATGAACAATTTAATATCTTTTTTATCATCTTCTGCATCAAGAAATAACAACTGGCTGATTATGAAATCAGCTGACATATCGTCCACCTGCAAGATTTAATTCTTGTCATTTTTACTTGTAGAAAAGAAAGAATTTAGCATTGCCAAGTAAAGTTTATCCACTAAACATACAAACTAAATAAAATACCAAATTACCCAAAACATTAACTTGTAGAGACCACACAACTAATTATCAGTTAAACTAATCTTTTAATATTCCTTGTCATCCACCTGCACGTTCCAATATCGTCCAACATCCCCACTTTCATCATTAACCAACAAAACATAACAGAAAGTTACAATAAATGTTGTACCCTAAGAGCAACAGAGAGCAGAAATCCTAATTACAGAAATCTTGACCATAGTGGCTAGAGGAAAACATCAAGGGTTGGCTTCAAAACAGAAATCTCCCATGTTGGTTAAGCCGTTAATGAGTGTTCTAGAAAGTTACATATATCTTCATTTTGGTCGTTTAACATTTTCACTACATCGTACAAAAACATGAAGATATGATATTGCTTTCAATTTACTAAAATAGACTATAATTACAAACCAAGAGTGAAAAAGGATTCATTAGGGGAAAAAACAGAGAGAACATTAATAATCTCGTCAAGAAATTAGACTCCATTAATATAACTAAAAATCAGAGCACCGCCAGAATCAAAAAAAGTTATTTAGTTTCTGGTGTATGGTCAAAATACTAAAGATTAAAACTAATTTTTAAGGACAATATAAAATTGCCTAAGGCATGTTTGAATCACTTTGTTGCAGATAATAATCTAATTCTGGATTCTTGAACCTTAATAATCAATTTGAAATCACAAAGCCCCAAATTTTCAATGCTGAGCAATTACGTGAACTTAAGTCACCAGATTGCACAAAAACAAAACTCATTTAACACATTCAAAAACCTGATTACACGCGGTCGACAAAGGGGCAACCCTAAGTATACGCATAAACTCAAACATCATGTCACCACGCGAAACAAAATACAAAACCCACAAACTAATTTCATCACCGCATATGCAAAAAACCAAATTCATTCCTTCTAAACTATACCTGGGATCCCAAGAACACGATACGTTGACGAAGAAGCATGTTGGTGGTATCGAGTTCTTCGAATCTAGGCATCCAAGCCGGAGCTGAAGTAGCGTAATTGGAGGTGGGTACATCCCAATTACTCGATAAAGTATGCGTCTTGAAAGTAGACGAAGCTTGAACGGATAACAAGGACCTATTTCGATTGCTAAAATGGGGATGTGAAAATAATCGGGATGAATTAGGGTTTTTGGGGACGAAGGTTTTTGGATTCAATAGTGAGGGGGATGTTGTGTAGGCAGCCGAGACAGTGTTCTCCATCTTCTCGGCGTGGTGGTGTGCCTGCCTGTTTTGGTACCGTTTTATTGCTATTAGGATTTGGATAGACTATGAAGATCTCACACGCTACTGATGCTGGTCAATCATATTTTTATTTTTAATAAACAAATAACTAAACTGATTTTTATTATTTTTTTTAGTTCAACAAATATTATATTATATATCGTATTAAATAGTAAATAAAAAATTAAATATTGGTAACTAATAATATTTATTAGGAGATGTTTGATATTTTTTATTTAACTCTAAAAATGTTTTTTGTTAAAAGTGTTTATTGACTCGTGACTTTTCTAAAATAAGTTTTTAAAAGGTGTTTGCATTAATTTTTTTCAATTTTTTTTAAAATAACCAAAAAATGCATTCTTATATTGGCAACTATTTTAGGGTTATGAATAGGGGTGGGCGGGTTGCGATTGGTGACGGTGGCAATGGTGGGTTGCGAAAATGGTGGTGGGTGGCGACGATAATAACTGAAACTGGTTAACCGAACCTTCAAATAACCGATTTTTTAGTGAGTTGGACCGGTTAACCGGTTATAACCGGTTTGTTCTCCTGAAATCTCAAACCGGTCCTAAACCGCCGGTTTTTTCAAAAACCTATAAGCGATTGCAATAACCGGTTTCTAACCGGTTACGAACCGATACCGGTTCAGTTAACCGGTTATTTTGTGCATCTCTTGGTGGCAGTGTCAGTAAATGATAGATTGAATAAAGGGTAAAGGGTGTTGATAAATTTGTAATATTATTTTGATAAATCATAAGGAATTTCAGAAGACCTTTATGTGGATATAAAAACGGGATAATATGTTGTAACTGGAAGGCATACTATGTGTATTCTTTAATTAAATATAATAATTGAGTTGAATTTGCAAATTAAAATCGTAAAAACAAATTATACTCGCATCGAATTCGAAGATAATTCCAACTAGTTTTTTTTATGATTTATACTTATATTAATATTTTAGACACATGAGAGTTATGTTTTATAAAACTTCTTTTAACATTTTTATCATCACTTGCTATACCAATTCACTTTTTCAATCGGATTAATTCTTGAAATCATATAATTTATGATTACTTTTAATATAATAAATATATTACATACGTGAAAATAAACTGATTTTAAAAAACATGAATAAATGGGTGAAGTAAATTTTTTTTGAAACTTATCTAAAAAATAAATCAAATAATTTAAACTACTAATAATTCCTTTTAAATTCGTTTAAAATTTCCCCAATTTATGATATGCCATAGAAAAATCAATTGAATTTGGTAAATTAGGGTTAACTCAACTTAAGTTAAAACAAGAATCGCCCGGATCAATGGCATCTACGACTCAAAAAATCATCCCGATGACGAGATTCTCTATCAGCGAAGACGAAGAAGAGGCTCCAATCATCTTCAAACGGGCAAGATTATCCGAACTGGCGTCTCAATGGCAAGGATCGGTCCTTCCATCACAATCGCGTGCTGCCGTTGAAGAAGACGTTGAAGATGAGGACTTTCTTCCGATAGACGATGTAGAATCGGATTCGCAAGCGCCTGGAGAAACTGAAGACGATGAAGAGTCTGATACGGAGGAGGATGATGATGCTAGTGATCATGGAGAGGCGGAGCCGGTACCGGCGGGGCAAAATCAGCAGGAACAGAGAGCTCCTACTGCTTCAACTGTTGTTAACAAAGGTAATGGAGAATTGCAGGTGGTGTTGACCGATCCAGATGTTTTTGATTGCCCGATTTGTTTTGAACCATTGTGCACCCCTGTCTTTCAGGTATAGCATATCTCTATCTTTGTTTGATATGATATGATCCACTATATGTTGTCTTAAATTTTTAATTGATATGTGTTGTTACTTGTTGATTTACTGTTAAAATAGTTATATGGATTTGTTAAAGCAGGTGTGAATCAATGATCAATATATGGAACAAATATGTTTAGGGTTTATACAATCTCCATGTTTACTTGAAAGCGCGTATGGTTAGCTTTTTATCAGTCCAAATCAAAGAATTTTACTTCCATACGCAGCATAGTTATATCAGTAGTATCTTAAAGGTATCATCCCAGATAAGACTAGGCCTCTATGCATATACAGTTTATCTTGGTATTAAATTAAGTGTCTGAACCGTGAGGCGCAAAGTTGAAAAAACTAGTAATTCATGTCCTTGTAGCGGAAATTCATGTGCATGTTGATCAAAACTTCTAAAAATAAGGATCTTTAGGAGGCTTATATGGAAAAATCACCAGGATAAAGAGATTATGAATCGTTACTTGATGAAGAAGGCTTATATGTAACAAAGATAGGGAGATATGGAGGTTTTGGTTGTACATAAAACTAATTAGATTGCACATAGAGCAATGCCTTACATATGTGAAGCTCATGCCTCTTTCATCGCAACATGAATTTAGTGCCCTGATGCTTTGAGGTGCCTCCTGCTTTTTAGAACCAAGATAGTTACATTACCATAAATTTTTCATTGTTTTTGCAATTTTTACAAACAACGAAATTTCATGGTTATATTTTTGTGGTATGCAAACTATGTCCTCTATTTTATTTTATTAGTGTTTCAGTTGAAGGGGTAGCTAAACATGACTTTGGAGAGCATTAGGTGTGATTTATTGGTATGCTTTGTGTTAATGTCATTGCAATGTGAAAACGGGCATATAACATGCTGCTCAAAGGTAAATTAGAATATCTCTCTTGAGGCATGTTGATTAATTATATTTGGACTGAGCATTTGATAAAGTAATCGAATTAGTTGACGTTTTATGCCAAACGCCCACAATTGCACAAAAACTATAACCCAGTCTTTTGTCACATGTTTACTAACGTGAATGCATGCCACATGTTTTTGCCATCAACCATCATGTCCTTATATGGGTTGTTCAAAAGTTGTACCTCCACTTATGCATCTAACATGCACATTCCACCAATTGGTTCACCTACAACACCCTTCTTTGTTCACCATGTAGTGAAAGTGATATACATTTTGTTCGTCATATAGTGAACGTGATATACATTTTGGTACTGTACATCATTCTGAAAATATCAATTGTAGGGCTATTAAATGTTGCTGTTATACACGAAACTCTTCCGCCATATCAACTGTCTTTAACAATGGTAATGGTGAATTATAGGTTGTGTTAACCGTTTACAGACATTTTGGATTTCCCAATCTTCTTGATCCATTGTGCACTTGTGGTTCCAGTTATAACAATCTCTATCTTTGTATATGATTTCTGTTGTTTTTGTGTTTAAATAATTGGCAATTAGTTTGGTATGATATGATTCGTCGCTATTTTAAGTTCTTCATTGATATGTGTAGTTGGTCAACTTTTAAAAGAGCCACAGGGATCTATGAAAAGCAAGGCTTAAGGAACAATAACTAGAAAGCGCTTATGGTTTAGCTTTTTGTCGGTCCAAATCAATAGTCTTGTTTTCATAACCAACATAGTTAGCGTAGTAATTTCTTTAAGGTATCCTCCCAGATAGCACTAGGCACAGTGCCATAAGTTTTATACGAATGCATGTTTATTCGAACAAAGAAAATTCATGGTCCCATTTTTATGGTAGGTATACCATGTCCTCTGTCTTTTTTATTTTATTATCTGTCTTGGTTGATGATGTAGCTGTATGACCTTAGGGAGCATTATGTGTGATTTATCGGTTTATTTTCTGTTAATGAAATTGCAGTGTGAAAACGGGCATATTGCTTGCTCCTCATGCTGCTCAAAGGTAGAAAGAAAATGTCCCTCTTGCTGCATGCCGATTGGTTATAACCGTTGCAGAGCTATTGAAAAGGTCATCGAATCAGTCAAAGTTTCATGCAAAAATGCTCGCTATGGTTGCACAAAAACTATGGCTTACTGTAAAAAAGGCGAGCATGAACAAACGTGTCCCCATGCCACATGCTTTTGCCCTCACCCATCATGTCCCTACTGTGGCTCTTCCAAAAACTTGTACCTCCATTTTGGCATCCAACATGCAGCTTCCACAACCCGTTTCACCTACAACTCCCCGTTCTTTGTTACTGTAACAACAAATCAGAATCACATTTTTCTTCAAGAACGACATGAAAGTGTTGTTTTCATTCTCAATCATCAAGTTAAAGAACATGACCACTCGCTTAATGTTGATTGTGTGGGCCCAAGCAGCTTAAAAACTTGTTTTGTTTATCAACTGACTGCTAAAAACATGGATGCAACTCTATCACTGCAATGTGTACCAGATATATATACAAAATGGTCTGAACACACTCTAAAAAAGAATTACCTAACAGTTCCGTCTGACTTTTTGGGTTGCAATGGGACTCTTTCTCTACATGTTTGCATAAAGAAAGCTACCTAACTTGTATGAGCAAAAATGTCTTGTATGTTAAGTGTTGTATTCTCTGCGAATTTACGGTCGATATTTATGTTTTGAATGCCTAATATTAATTATTTGGATATTTGTTTTTGGTTATTTCTCTCTTTTTATGGTCATTGTTGCTTGTTTTTGGGGCAGTCGTTGGGTTCTTAGTTCTTTCAGGTACTCAAAATTTAGGGTTTTTATTGGTAACCATTAGAAAATGTTACTGGAGATATTTTGTTCAGAAAGTTGAAAATTTTTACCAAAAGAAGTTTCAGGTTCAAGTGTTGTAAAACTTGATTAATAAAAGGTTGAAAAATGTAATATTTTGTAATAATAATCTTAGATTACAATGCAACCTAATATCACAAGGGCTCTTGATTGTCGTTAAGAGTCAGTTATCTGTGCTTTTTGTTAATGAGTCACCTATTTTGTTATGGAATTGTCAGAAGAATGATTTAAGCTTCTAACTAATGATAGATAAAATACGCAAGCAAATCGAATTGTAATTTAGGCTTTGAATATTCAAATCAGGTAGTTATTCGAACCAAATTGGTTTTCGAACAAACACCCTATAGCACAAACTCTACTCATTGTCATTCTTCTTCATCGATGTGACCGCCATAAATTACATATTTCATCTCAAGTTAATAAATTTTATTTAAAAAATGCCAAGCCACATCAAAAAAGCTAGACGCACATGTAAAAAAAGGTGTAAAACATGAATAGTATACAACACTTATGTTACAAGAGTAAAGTGTTGTTTGTTTTTTAAGAGGTAAAATGTCTGCAGTCTACGGACCACATCTGCAAACATCTGTAGAAGAATAGGTGGACTAAATGTCTGCAGTCTACAAGAAGAAGAGTGTTTGTTTTTTAACGTCTGCAACTTGCTAAAAAATAGACTATCTTTTCTAACAACAAAAACCCATCTTATATCATCCCCATTTTTGAATCTCTAAAATCTGTGATTAAACCCAAACCCTAATAATCGAAGACTCTAATCTTTGAAATCAGATCAGATCCACGACCACCTTGTGTGTGTTGGATTCTTATTTATATGGTGGCATGAAGATGGAGCAGGTAGAAAGAAGAGGCATGGTGACATTGTCTTCTCCCTATCAAAATCCATTAGGGTTTACAACTTCATATCATCTTCGTCAAATTCCTGGTCCTGCTCGTCTTGATGAAGATCGGCGGTGGAGGTGGTGGGCTGGTGGGGCGTCGACCGAGAAGGAGAGCGGCGGTGGAGGTGGTGGGCTGGTGGGGCGTCGACCGAGAAGGAGAGCGGCGGTGGAGGTGGTGGGCTGGTGGGGCGTCGACCGAGAAGGAGAGCGGCGGTTGTGACATCCGTCAATTTTCAAGTTTGACTTATTTAACACCGTTAATGTATTTGAAGTTGAAGATGTTGGTTCAGTTAGAAAACCTAATAAATGAATTTTTATTTGAAGTGTAGCAAAGTATATCTCTTTTAACATGCATAATTTTTGCATTTGATAATTTTATTATGTGACAACTTGGTTAGTAAAATTATTCAATACGTTCAGTTTAGTATGAAATAATAAATCATAAGTGAGGAATTTAAATTAACGAGGAAAAACCGTGAATTGAAACTTTAACCGGTAAATTTACAGACAACAAACTATACATGTGTTTTACTCGGTTAAAACCGACGCAATGAACCAAACATCATCCAATGTTATTAACTAAAATTTAATTATTTTAGTAAGTTTTAATAATTTAATAATTTACGAATAAAAATCGTTTATAAAATAATTACCCGGTACAAGATTTAGACACCGTAATAATCATATTATACCAATTTTAATCTGTAAATAACAAAAAAGAAGACATAACCATCTAATAAAAACAATAAAGAAAATAAATATATAAAAACTATCTCCATACTCCACCATCTAATTCATCTTTCATTTACCCACACCTACACTCCACCATCATTCATGTTCATTCAACCATGACAACATTCAACCTCCATATCACTCAACCATCAAGTCTTGTATGGACCTTCCTCTTCTTATGCACTATAAATAAGAGTGAGATATCACCACAAAAAATTCACACCACCCACTTACAACATCACCACTTCTATATTATTTCTTCATTGTGATCATCCTCCATATTATTTTCATTTTTCATCAAGAACAACACAAGAAAGGAAAGCAAGCTAGTTTTTTTTTTTCTCAAGTATTATTGTTCTTCCATCATCTATTAAGGTATACCATCAATTTATTTTAGATTTACTCTTGGATGAGTGTATGCATGCATATATACTATACAAGTATGTGTGTGTAAGGATATTATGTATACATGCATGCATATATACGTATATATACACATATGAATCCAATTTTTGAATAATCTACAAATCCTAGCTGAAGCCAAGGAATGATTTCACATTCTTAGTCCTATTAAATGGACGTTTGGTGATTTAAAGCTTGTGAAACTTTTATTAAGTAATAATCTTGCATTCCAAAATTCTGGCAGAATGTTGTCATGACTTCAACAAGTCATAAAATAGTCATGACAACTTCAAACTGAACAAACTCAAGCTCTATGACTAAGTTCTTTGTGTTAGATTTCTATTCACTATTTATACAGTTTCTAACTCGACCAAATGATACCCAAACAACCTTCACAAGATTAGTGCGCGGATTTGTACCCCCTGACTTGTGTTGCTGTTTTGACCTATCTAAGGTCCGAATCATAAAACCTTTTCTAAATGAAAGTTGTTCATAACATTTTAAAATAACATGCTGGAGAATTTAACTCAAAGGTTTACTATGTCAAAAACGAATCCAAACTCACTTGACTAAATCTGTTAAAACAGAAACTTCAAGAACTTATACTTGTGTGACTGTTTTGACCCACTTACAAGCAAAATAATGAAAATTTTCCTAATTGAAAGTTGTTCAAAACACCTTAAAATAGTAGATTGTGAAGTTTCATAATTTTATTCAAACGAATTCCATTTTTAAAGTTCATCCGAACAAGCCGGACAGAATCTGTCCAAAAGCAGTTTTATAAACTTTAACATTTTTACATAAATATTAATTATTTTCACATATATAAATGTGTATATATTTCATATACACACTTGGATGATGTGATATAAGTATATACTTGTAAATATATATTTATATATGTTGATATAATTTATGAGTTTTGAAGTTGCTAAGCAAAACGGTAATTTTCCCAAAATGCGTCGTTATAATGACGAAATTTTTATAAAATCCGACACTTAGTAATTTCAAGGCATTATAAAACAATGTTTCAAATACAAGTTAAAATCATAATCATTTTAAATAAATCTCGACACACAAAACACAAATATAACTACAAAAACTATAGCAAGTTCACAAACTCAAAAGAAACTCATTATGTTATAGGAACCGAGTTATAAGTCTTCATATAAACGACAAGAAGTCAATTATTAATCATACTATGTGAGTATTCATTGCCCTTTTCATTTCAAAGTATTGGGTGCAACATGTACATGCTATTCAATTTCAAATTCTATTTCACAAAACTTGCATATTCAAACTCTATGTCTATGTGTATGATACAATGTCATATGTGTTAAACTATGATTATATGTGCGTGCTATTCGAAGTCTAATTCTACTATGATCACTAACTCTATGAGCCAATGGTAACAATAATAGCTCTATTGGGTGACGCCCATCCATCGTTTTGACCCTAGTGAGGGCCTTTGGATGATTGGAACCAATTCAAGCTAATCTTGACTTTCGAGTCGAGTGTCAAGTCAACAAAGGTCTGATCATACATACGTTTATACATACATGCTTGGAACCTACCTTGACATATGAATTGCAATAGTCTCGTTTTACTATATATAGTCTAAACCTATGCCTACTCATCAACATTTTAGTTGACTCTATTTTTATACATGTTGCAGGAAATGCCATTTGAGTATTGTCAAGTTGATGATACACGTAGGATGCTATGGACCTAGTGTAATAAATAAAAACAATGTTTAATTAATCTTTTATTATGTTGAAAACTACTTGATTTGAGCATCTATTGAATTTGATATGATTAAATTATGAAAACTTAATTAGCGTCACGTGTTATGAATAGTCGTGTTGCGCCCCGACGTTATTCCGCCGTCGGTTGGGGTGTGACAGCGGTGAAGGTGGTGGGCTGGTGGGCCGTCGACCGAGAAGGAGATTGGCGGTGGAGGTGGTGGGGCTGGTGGGAGGCCGATTGGGAAGGAGAAGGGTGTGGGTTTTTTTTAACCTAACAAGAGAAGAAGAGGTAAGAAGAGGTGAGAAGTGCTTGGTTTACGTCTGCGCCAATAAGAGGCTGGGCAGACCTTTTTTAATGAAATGTCTGCGAGAAAATAAACAGTATGTAGACCTCTAACCTCTTCCCATGTCTGCGCGGTGCAGACATAAGAGGTAAGAAGAAGTTTTTTTAGAAAAACAAACACCCCCTAAGATACGACAACGAAACTACACAATCTCACATTATGCTTAATACCCTTCCTTCTCCTACTCTAATCATAAATGATAGCCAACTACCTAAACATGTTTACTTTTTTTGGACGGCAGTTAAACTGTCTCGTCGTGCTGCCTTCAGTTATCCTGGCGATTGGTAGCTAATATCGATTCATCGATCTCCGACCTTGAGACACGTGTGCCCCTAGATTCGCGGGAACCGGATGGAATCCATAAACCCTCGCCCCTCCATTAGGTTCAAACCCAGGATTAAAGTCCGGATTCGTTCCTTCACCTGGATATCCATTAAATTGCACCCAACAAGGTTAGAACCCAAGACCTCCACATTGGAAAGGTGTGCCTTTACCAGTTGAGGCAATTCTTCGGATCCTAAACATGTTTACTTAATACCCCAAAGGTGTAAACTAGTCTAGACGAGCTTGCTAAGGTCAAACTCGATCTCGTGTCGTCTGAAAAGTTTCAAGCTCGAGCTAAGCTAAGATAATTTATTATTAATTAATTTAGATCATTTAATTAGTAAGCTTATATATATTTACAGAGAAGGTTCCACTAAAAAGTCTATTTTGCCTAAAAAGGCTAAAAAGATTTTTAAAAACTCAAAAACCGACCCAAACAAACTCCGATTGAATTCATTTTTGTCTCTTTGGAACCGGCTTGTCAAACCCTAAAGCCAAAACCTTAAATCATAAACAATAAACCCTAATATTAAACCAAAACTTTAAAAACAAACCCTAAACCTAAAAGCTAAAAACCAAGCCCTAAAATCTAAAGTCTAAAACTAGTTGTTAAAGCTAAAACCTAAAAACTAATATTGTAGGGTTCGATGAGGCGGTTCTAATGCCTTCGAAATGGGTTCAATCGGAGTTCGTTTGAGTAGGTTTTGAATGTTTTAAAAATCCTTTTTAACTTTCTTAGGCAAAATAAACTTTTTATTTGATCTTTCCCTATATTTATAAGTATATTTTTCATAGCATAATACATATGATTTTATTAAATTTATCATAATTATATATATATACACATATATATATATACATACATTTATTCAATTGAATTAAAAATTTACAAAAAAAAATTATTTAGGTTCGTCAACAAGCTTGAGCTCGAAATCTGAAGCTTGAGCTCATATTTCTAGCTCGCTTAGACTTGAGTTTGTTTAGGCTCGACTTATTTGAGATTTTTACCAATTTCATCTCGAGTTTTTAGTAGACAACATAATTTGTTTGTGTATATATCTTAATAATGTCTCAATTTGTTTGCGTCTATATCTCTTAATAATGTCTCTCCCAAAACCGACTAAAAACTTCAATGACTTTGGTGTTACCAACTTAGTGTATGTTTGAGTTTTCATTTTAAATTAACTTATTAGCTTTTTGAAGAAATCAATAAATAAAAAAAAATTGGTAATATCACAATGACTTTTGTTTTAATATTTTAAGTAAGGTTAAAAAGTTATTTTTAATAAGTTATAATTTTTAGCATTTAGAATAACTTTTTAACTTTTTGATTAAATATGTTAAAAACTAATCAAAAAACTTTTTAAAAGCTAATCCACATGTTGACTATTAACCAGTGTTGTAAAAATCAGCCCAGGCGGCCGTCTAGACGGCGCCTAGGCGCTAGGCGGCCAGAAACCTTGTCGATTTTGCCCTAGGCGGCCTTTTTTTTTTGGTTTTTTAGAGTAAAAAGAACTCAGGAAGTGATTATTCGAGACATTTCTCAACCCCAAATACTTAATATGTCTCTAAAACATCAAATCCAACATCTAATACATTGAAACATGCCACTAAACATCGAAATCCATCTATAAACTTTGAATTTTGTGTTTAAGTTTGTAATTTGAAGTACTTGACTTAGTATGTTTAAGTTTATTTTTTAATATATTTGAAGTATTATATTAAATTATTGATATTAATGTGTGTATATAATAAATATTTGTAAAATTTCATATAAAAATTCCAATCCGCCTAGCGCCGATTAATCCCTAGACGGTACCTCGCCGCCTGACTAGCGCCTAACGACTTTTACAACCATGCTATTAACATATCAAAAAGCTAATCCAAACACTTTTATAAAACCTTTATTTTAAAAAATGATAAGTTAATAAACATTTTAACGGAAATTTCATTTGTCTTGCCAATACTAGGCTTATGATTGCAAGAAATACATATAGAAAATGAATTTGTAGCTAGGGCTGTAAACGAACCGAACGAACACGAACGAACCCTTGTTCGTGTTCGTTCGTTTAACTTTTAAGTTGTTCACGAACGGTTCACGAACGCTTACCGAACGAAAATTCGTGTTCGTGTTCGTTCATTAAGGATTTAGCTTGTTCACGAACGGTTCCCGAACGCTAACGAACACATATTTAAACAATAAAAATCAACATTTTTAATCTCAAGCAATGGAGATAATCATTTATAAATATATAAATTAAGATATTATAATACTAAACTTAAAATAACTTTAAGTATTATGATATTAAACTAAAAATTAAAAATAAACAACACATTTAATGAATAAATATAATAATGAACTTAATCGAACCTAAACGAACGTAAACGAACATGTTACCGAACGTTCACGAACACAAATGAACGAACACGACCCATGTTCATGTTCGTTCCTTTAACTAAACGAACGAAATTTCTTGTTCGTGTTATTTCGTTTATTAAACGAACGAACATAAACAAACTTCCCGCCGAACGGTTCACGAACTGTTCGCTGAACGTTCGGTTCGTTTACAGCCCTGTTTGTAGCCCTTGCCATGCCTTGTGGCTGACTCTGAGCAAGGAGAAAGAAAACACAGATGGTTCACACACCATGAAACCCGACGGCTACACACGATAATCGGAACCGACCGGAAAATGCAGCATTTATCATCATCATCGTCACCGATGCTCCGCCGCTTCTGCTATTTTAAAATCCCTTCCATTTCGTCTTCTGCCGCCGTTTTTTCTACTTCTGTTACTGCAACTCTCACTCATCCGGCCAGGAAGAAAAAGCTCGTTTTCTTAGGGTCTCCATCGGTAACCTCTATCCCTATGTTCATACACTTAACATTGTTGTCAGTGATAATCTGTGAATTGTGATTTGGTTTTTGTTTTCTCTTTCGAATTAGGTCTCTGCTTCTGTTCTCGAGACTCTTCTAGACGCATCTTCTGCTTCTGATTCCTTATTTGAGGTACTTCATTTCTGATGAACTGTGGTGAATTGTATTTGTATGCTTAGAAATGTGTAGTATCATCAATCTGTATTAATTTTGACGCTGGATTACCTGTATGATGTAAGAGTCACTTTTTTAAAATAATTAAGCACCATTCAAGTTCAAATTGGCTAACGATGAAATGTGATTGTGAATTTAGGTTGCAGGTATTGTTACTCAGCCACCTTCAGGAAGAGATAGGGGAAGAAAGGTTATGCCATCTCCTGTTGCACAGCATGCTCTTGACAGAGGTTTCCCTGCAGATCTGATCTTCACACCTGTTAAAGCCACTGAGGTAACATGGCTCTTCAAATTATCTTTGTGTACTCATTTCATACCTTTAATATCAATAATATGTTGAGAATCACGAGAACCACATAATGCACTTGTACCGATTGCTTTGAATGTTATACCGAAGTAGCTTACGCTATCACATCTGTTCCTCTCTGCCACTAATTCTGATTATCTTTTATACGCTAGGTACACGTGTATTATGTTGTTCCTCCCATGGTTCTTATTATTGGTTCTGTAATAAGCATCCCCTATATATTATATCCTGTATTGGTGCTACTTTTTAGCTTACTTAAGATAACTTTTTAGTATTGTCTCATATATGCACTTCTTGCATTTAACTTGATAATTTATTTATATATTTATAATTATGGTATACAAAGTTCTAGGCACAAAGTTCTTATGGGGTTGTATGGCTGTACGATGAGAAGTGTAACTCATCAGATTGATGTGAACAGTTTATGAAAGGTTCAAATTCAAAATAAAATACAAATATATATTGGCATTAGTAGCATACACATATTGTCATGGTACATGACCAGTCAATTAAAGAATCAGTTATCAGCAATTTAACATCAACATATACAATAAAGTTGGGGTTTACCACCAGGAGAATTGATTTTACACATTAGTTACATGTTGATCAACTGCAAGGTTGGTAAACCAGAAGGAATTAAGAAGCATACAAAAAGAAGGTCAAAGTCCTTAATAGTGATCATTCAGTCTGTTTTTTCCTACTATTGTAGTATTGTGTACCATATTTATTGAAAAGTTGTTGATGTTTGCGGTTTATTTGATTTGACGAACTTATTAAATAAAATTGAGTTGCTTGGTTGCTCCTCATGATCTTTTTTACTTTCAAAATTATTTTGTATACTTGAAGTTTATATTTCATTGTCACACAGGAAGCATTTTTGTCCGACTTTAGTGCTCTTGAGCCAGAACTTTGTATCACAGCTGCATATGGAAATATACTACCAACCAAGTTTCTAAAGATTCCATCATTAGGTTGGTATTCTTTTATCAGCATTTAGCCTTTTTTAGAACGATTAACTCATACGCTCTCTAAAACTACACCTAAACATATACCAATGTTCACCATGGGACTAGAACCCTTAACCACTTAGGAAGGAACACCTCTACTCGTCACCATGATACCGCTAGGCTACAAACCCTTTGGTTCATTGATTATCTAGCTAGAGAATCAGGAGTTTTGTAACCCAATATGGGTGGTCATATGGTGTAGTCTCATGTCACATAACTCATAAGTCATAACCACTACTTAAAAGGAATTAAGTGTTCTTGCATGGTTTTCTAATTTTATTTGAACTAAAGATTCATTGAACTCTTATTTTAGGCATATTTATTTCGAATATTCCTAGGGACTGTCAATATACACCCAAGTTTGCTGCCTTTATACCGTGGAGCAGCTCCTGTTCAGAGAGCTTTGCAGGTGTATTTTATTTTTCATAAATT
Organism: Mikania micrantha; assembly: GCA_009363875.1. NCBI lineage: Eukaryota > Viridiplantae > Streptophyta > Magnoliopsida > Asterales > Asteraceae > Mikania > Mikania micrantha. The sequence continues at coordinate 20,773,384 of CM018690.1, read as the reverse complement.
TTGAAGCAACTTCTAATTAGTAGAACTTTTATGCCAATTTGAAATAAATACAAAATTTATCAGGATGGAGTTAAAGAGACTGGCGTTTCCTTGGCATTCACTGTCCGGGCTCTTGATGCTGGGCCCATTATTGCATGCAAAAAAATGGAAATAGATGATCATATTAAGGTATGCAATATTTTGCTTTATTTGGCACTAAAGTATAAAATCGTTTACTTTAGTGTTAGCAATTGTAGTACACTAGTACTTAAAAATAATAGTGTCTGTGCAGGCTCCAGAATTACTCGATCTGTTATTTGCACAAGGTTCTAAACTTCTCCTTCAAGAGCTTCCTTCCATATTTGATGGGTCTGCAAGCACAAAAGCGGAACCGCAGGATGACACAAAAGCTACTTTAGCTCCAAAGGTGTATTTAGTTTAATGCCAACTTCTATATCATGAGTTTAATTATGTAATTTTAGGCGAATCACTGCATTACTGTTACTGTTTTTTGATCTTCTGAAATCAGAAAGTAGTTTGTGTTTGTTGAACATAAAAATTGGAAGAATGTAAATTTTTCATGCAGATTAGTCAAGAGGAGTCATGGTTATCGTTTGACCAAGAAGCTTCGACTCTACATAATAAGGTATGACTTTCCTATTTACATAATCTTGTGTAATGCAAGTCAGTTATCATGATGTACAACCTTTTAGGTACGGGCTTTTGCGGGTTGGCCTGGAACCCGAGCTAGAATTCTTGTAATTGATGAAAAGAGTGATAAATGCAGCGAGCTTGAGTTCAAAGTTATCACTTCTCGGGTTTATCACGGCAATGATGTTCAGAGTAACGAGGATGATGAGGTGACCTTCAGGAAAGGGTCACTGATCATACCATGTGGGCAGCACACTGCTCTTGAGGTGAGCATATATATATATGTGTATATATGTGTGTGTGTGTATAGGGTGGTGTTTTAATAGTAATTCACTCTTACAACGATTACCCTTGATAACCTCTCAAGATCAATTCAAATATATATTTTTTTCAAATATTATTACACATATATGACATTTTATGTATTGTGTATGTGTAAATTGACGTTTGTTTAAGAGTTAACAACGGTGTCTTCTGAAAACTTAAACTGATGTGAGATCCAATGTTAACTCTTAGTCAAACGTGAATTTACACACATAAAAGAAGAAAGTGTTGTACATGTATAACAATGGTAATCAGAAAAAAAAAATTGTAATGATCTTGACATGTTATCAAAGATTAACATTGTAAGGTAAGTTATTATATGTTTCTGATCAACATTTGTAGCTGATGTTAATTTCGCAAATGTCAGATCTTGGAAGTTCAACTGCCAGGTAAGAAAGTGGTAAATGCAGATGCATTTTGGAACGGTTTGAGAGGTCAAAAGCTGAAGAAGTTGCAGTTGTAAATCAATTTTCCTAAATTAAAATTACTTTTAATACGGTACTTCTGGACCAATAATTGAAAAAATAAAAAAATATTTGCTCACGTCATATTAGGAAGATGCATCAAAATACGGTTTACTTCCAAGACCAATATTTCTACATCGTTTCTTTAAGCAAAGGGTCTTTTTTGTTTCATTTCTTCCGAAACATGTGCTAAGATAATTGTATCATATATTCATATGCACTCAAATCCATGTAATGATTTGTTCAATTTGATCAAATAGTATTCTCCAGAACTTTAATTATATTCTTTAGGAAATTATGAGACATATTTTGGTCATTATGCATTCATCATATTATCATACTAGTGAGTATATGTCTCAGTTGTGGTAGTGATCTTGACATGACTATATATGTAAAGAGAGGTGTACAAAGGGAAGTGTATGAGTCTCCTATCTGGTTTTAAATATCGAAATGTAAATAGGCATGACTAATGAATCAAGACATAATCTCTATGAAATATGTTATAAATAGCATCATAAACAACATCAAAAAGTTACAAAGTGAAAATCTTTTGGGAAGAACAAGAATTACATAAATATAATATTGACTTCGTTCTTTTTTGCTGGAAGAGCTGTAAAAGCTTATTTTGGTTGACGTCTTATGTGCATGTTTTTTGTGAATGACAAATAAAGGAAGATCTAAATGTGAGGCTAGAGGAATGGCGAGCGGTTTTGGAGCATAAATGCTTGCACATAAGTCGATCTAAAACTAAATATCTATATTGTAACTTTAGTGGTGCCAACGTAGAGTAAAACCAGGTGACTATTAAAGGTCAAAAGGTGTCATAAACTACTAAGTCAAATATTTGGGATCGTTCGTGCAGAGTGAGGGGACATTGATTGCAATGTATCTCCTCGTGTATATATAGGTTAGCACAAGTGGAGAGCAGTCTCTAACATTTTATGTGACAAGAGTTTTCCAGAAAAACTAAAAGGTAAATTTTATAAAGTTGTCGTATAAAACTGATTGTTGGTCAATCAAAAAGACTCACAAGAATAGTTAGAGACAACATAGATGAGGATGTTTAGATGGATGTAGCAACACAACTTGACCGGATAAGAAATGAAATCTTCAGAGAAAGATTAGGGGTATGATGCATCTTAAATATAATGAGAAAGAGAAGATTGAGATGGTTCGAATATGTACATAGAAGACATATGAAAACACTTGTATGAAGAGTGGATACTCTCATGGTGGAGGGAAAAAGAGGTAGAGCATATTGATGTTGGCATGTGATTAACCTATTTGACATGGTTTGTTAGATTTATATCTCTTTGAGAACATGATCAGTGATAGAAATTCTTGCATAAGTAGGATACATACCTTTAAATTTTAAAGTTTTAAGGGATAAATGTTAGGATTTATTACTTTAAGTATGATCTTAAAATTACGCATACATTAGTTGAAATGTAAAGCTTATTTGATTTGATATTTGATATGTATTATATTTGCTACTGTGTTCCATTGATTGTTTGGTTGTATGTTTATACTTTTGATTGTGCATATGTGAAAAAAAAAAGAATATATATGAGGATTGTATTATTTGAAAACTCAATCTTAACGAGAAAATCGTAAACTCTATATGGACTTTCAATTTGAAATCTTGAAAATAAATATGTGATTCATATTAAAGTTAAATAAAAATTAGCGTTTGAATAAACAAATAATTTTAATGTAAATCACATATTTATTTTTATGATTTCAAATGCAGGGTTCGAATAAGATTTAAGGGTTTTCTTTTTAATAAATAAATGTAAGTTTTATGTCACATATGAGTCGGATGTCTCTTTAAAAATACCTCTTTCTAACAAGTCATAACAATATGATATAATACATAGTTTAACTTTATTTTGTCATATCTTATTTTTTTATTTAAATTTAGTGATTTTTCTTGAATTTAATTTAATAAATTAGCTTTCAATCACAGTTTATTTCACTTGATTTCATAGATGTTTTAACCTCAAATAAGTCGCGACACAACACAAGTATGTTAGAATGTATCAATAGTATGTTGAGTTGACTTTGAAAGATCATCTCTTTCGTTTGCATTGGTGTCTAACCTCTATTCTTCTTCAAGTAGGTCTTTAAATGAACCAAACAGTTCATAAACTGTTCGGCTGAAAATTCGTTTATGTTCGTTTATTTAAATAATGAATGAACACGAACATAAAATGTTCGTTAATGTGTTCATGTTCGTTCGGTTCGTTTACAGGCCTATCTTCAAGACATCCCAACAGCCCTCACAAACCACTGTCATGAATTTGTGGCCGTACGTTGCTACTGTCAGCACCTCCTCCCGGTCCAGTTTAAAAGGTACGACCATTGCACCACCATGTCAGAAGTTAGTTGGCTCCTCTTGGTTGAAGGATGGAAGTTCATTTATAATGATTTCATTAAAAGCTATCTCTAAATTGTTCAGATGCTGAAGGGATTTGGTTCGTTAAAAAAAAACGTCTCAAAATAAGCTATCATGTCTCTTAACCATTAAATTTTAATTTAATGAATCAAAGTATCAAACATTCCCTAAAAAATCAATTTTGTACTATCGAATAAGTTTTATCCAAGAGTAATAATTTTTCCATTCAGCCTACAGATATATCAATCAATCAATCAATCAACGTACTCAGTATATCCCGCCATTAGCATGCTAAGGCAGGGTCTGAGGAGGGTGAGATGTAGACAGCCTTACCCCTACCCCGTAGGGGTAGAGAGGCTGCTTCCAGTGAGACCCTCGGCTCATGATGCTTGATCAACCGTACGAAACGATTTTAACGTTATTTTCACTGAATAAGTAAAATAACGTTAAAATTAATGCAATTTTACTTTTGCCCCTCAAGAGCTGTCGACACATATATACATTATATGTGCGCACCGCTAACGGGGCGTCCATTCAGCCTACAGATCATAGGTCATATTTTCTTGGGTTTTGTTATATTTTTTTTTTCAACCCATGCATAGGTTTCCAAATCTCATATAAATACTAACATGACGATATTTTTTTTTATCCGACAGCTAGATTGTTTTATAAACTAAACAAATGAAGAGGGGTACGGATCAGACCCACGGGTAACAAATTGATTCAATTTCGAGTAGTAATAATAATACTAAAGTAATAACAATATGCATACTCAAAAATCAAAATGGATATTATATTTTCTCCACACATTTATTTTCACAAACCACAAAAAGATTCATGTTACTGAAGAGTTTCACAACACATACAGGCATGACTCGCTAAAGTTATGAGACGGCTCAAAACAAATACAAAAATTGAGGTTATTTTGTTCGTATATTTTTGTTTTGATCTATAATATAGTCCATAATTTTAAAATTTAAATAACATAAATAAGATATTTTTTTAACGACAAACAAATCATACACTAATCTAGTGCTCAACTACATCAAATACTCTCATTGTGAGAAATTGAACCCTACACCTCCTTTCTATAATGTTTAAACTTCAAACTAGGACTGTAATCGAGCCAAGCCAGGCCGAGCTCGAGGCAGTTCGAGCTGAGCCGAGCCAGCTCAATAATTTTTTCGAGCCAAAAATTCGAGCTCGTATAGAAAATCGAGCCACGAGCCAGCTCGTTTTTTTTACCTCCTCCACTTTACATACATACATATATAATATATATAAAATCAAATATATATATATATATATAGGGGAGGGATATTTTAAGAAGGCTAAAAACCATGAGAAGCGTGAGAAGCAATCTTGTCCCTTGATCTGTGGTGTTTTACGGTCAAGATCGGGCGGTGGCATTTCTGTAAATAGTGTGGCGTTTGAAAGTCGCGGGATGGGCATAATAGTAATTTGGTGTTTTTTGAATTAAAACTAACCTCCCCAATTTATCTCAATTCCGTACAAGTCGCCTTTAACATTGATTTTACACATCGACGAAAACACCAAAGTCCCCAATGTCATCCTTCGATCGTTACTCACTGAAACACCAAAGTCCCCAATTTATCTCAATATGGTGTTTTTGATGTTTTTGGTTATTTTGGTGTTTTTGGCGTTGATTTTGTATGTGTTTTTGCTGTTATCTATCTTCTTTGTTGTTCTTGGTGTTCTCTTAAGTTGTTATGGTGTTTTTGAAATTGATTTAGTTTATGGCGTCTATGTTGTTTTGTTCATTTTAAATGGAGATTAAGATTATGGCTTTATAAGTTTTTGGTGTTTTTGGTTATTTTGGTGTTTTTGACGTTTATTTTGTATGGTGTTTTTGCTGTACGTATCTTCTTTGTTGTTCTTAGTGTTCAGTTAAGTTGTTATGCTATTTTTGAAATTGATCATGTCAATGTTAATATAAACACCATAACAGAAAATATGAAGCTAACTGAAAACGCCAAATAACATCATATTATTTAACCAACATTAAAACACCTTCTTTGTTGTTCTTGGTGTTCAGTTAAGTTGTTATGCTATTTTTGAAATTGATCATGTCAATGTTAATATAAACACCATAACAGAAAATATGAAGCTAACTGAAAACGCCAAATAACATCATATTATTTAACCAACATTAAAACACCATACATGTTTATAAAATCAAAAAATAGAGCATTATTTAAAAGAAAAAACTCCATAAAATCTTAAAATATCATGGTGATTAGGGATTTTTGATTCAAAATAAGTTGTAATACTTGGTTCAAAACACCATACAATCTGAAAAAACATCATACAATTTGAAAACATCATAATATCAAAAAACATACGAAATAACACCATACAATCTTAAAAACACCATACAATCTAAAAAACACCATAACCTTCTGTGTTCGATTCCATCACGACGTTACCCTCAAAAAACACCAAACGAGCATTCGCCAGATGAAATTGGAATCATCAAATCAATTACAATCTGTGATTTCTTCTTGTAATCGGTAATTGATTTGGATTTTGAAAAATTGTTTAGCAACAATCATGGTATTTTCTCAAAATAACCGCCAACAATTATGAGACGAAATTAAGTTTATACCCATATCTTGAAAACTGATGAAAATACACGTGTAGGGCTAAGATTACTTCTCACACTTCTCATGGTTTTTAGACTTTCTAGCCAAACCTCAATCTATATATATATATATATATAATCTAATATTTATATATTATACATGTGAGTGTGTACATACACACACACATACATATATATTACACATAATATATAGCCGCAAGCTTTTTGAACAGCCCTACTTCAAACAAGTAGCTTGTTTCATATTCTACTATGATTAGCTTATGCAAATTAAACAAACTAATGAAGCTGGCTCATTAAACATTACATATAAAATAAAAGTTAATACAAGGGCCTAAAGATATTGAGCGTCCAAAGCTCTAACCTAAATATTTATATAATGAAACCGGCTCTAAATACACAGGATACAATAAACAACATTTTATTTACACACATTTTACTACGATAACACATCACCATTACTACCATTAAATGATAATTACAATCACTTTCTCATTGGTTACATTGTTGACCACTGTAAAATTGTAGCGTCTGGTTATCAAATGATAATTACAATCTAGTACACCTTTTTGCAGAAACACCCTATTTGCGATGTACACATATAATGTATATATGTGTGGGCCCTCAAGGGGCCAAAGTAAAATTGCACTAATTAACGTTATTTTACTTATTTTGTGAAAATAACGTTAAAAGTGTTAGGATGATTAACTTCAAACGACAACTTTGAGCCGGGAACTCCTTCGGAGCAGCCTCTCTATCGATAGGGGTAAGGTTTGTGTCTATCCTTACCCTACTAAAAAGTGGGAATATAAAGTGGGAATATACTTGGTAAGTTTGTTTGTTAGTTATACCTTTTTGCATAGTAGGAAAATTGAGTAGATAACCCCACCTTTTTTGTGCAGGGTATATTAGATGAATGAAGTGTTAAACTATAATGATCATGATGCCTGTGTGATCTATGTTGCCTCAGGACAAAAGAAACAAGAAGCAACACAACCACTAAGGATTAAGATAGCAATATGAAGTATGAACATCGATAGTGTATCAATTCATTTACATGTTTTGAGGTAAAAACTGTACTTTGGTTGATCTGCAAACATTTTTTCTTAATTTTATTCGACATAATGACTATACTTTCACAATTATTCTATTGTATACACATACTTTACAATACCTAAGCCATTACACTTTTAAAGTGTTTTAACAATATAGCAAAGCCTCTAAAGCTACGCTTTTTTATTGTTTTAGCAGATTGATATAAACATAAACCAAATAACTCAGATTGAAATTGTCATCTCTAAATAAGATGAATACAGAATAGTGTCAGAAAAGAAATAAAGACAAAATTCAACTACTCATAACATATATTATATTAATCCATAAGTGAATAATCAAAAGAATGATATAGTGTTGATCGCTTACTCGCTTCCAGAACCTTTATTGTTCTTGAAATCAGCAACAGCTAGATCAAAGGTGCTCCGCACATGCTGACATATCATCATGAGATCTTGACATGAGTCTTTCAATACTTCATTTGCTGGATCACCTACAAAACCAATGCACATAGCCTATATGTCATCATTCTAACCAAGTGATATCCTAAACAGAGGTGTCAATTGCAACTCGTTTATTTATGAATGTGTCCGATAGAGTTATGGTTTTATTTTGGAAGATGGGCAAGAAAATGTTTGCAAGTCAAACCCAACTGGACCAACCCACTTTTTCCAGCTCTAAAACAGTCTGCTTCCACTTTCAACATCAACCTGTATTTGACCCATTACCTAGACAGCCTATATTGTCACCTTTAATTCTAAAGACAGACCTCAAGAACAATGGACATTGGTGGGAGCACATAGTAAACGAAGGAAACAATAAAAAGCAATAACAATAAACAATAATAAGATGCATGTATCAACCATATAATTATAATCAGAAAAAAAAAAAAATAACACCTCTGTTAAATAGTTACCACCAAAGAATTGAGATGATGCAAGCACATACCAGTTGTTTGGACTCTTATGTTGACTCGAGCCTCTGAAGGATGAGGAATGCTGTACCCGCAGACGGTAACTCTTGGACTACAATAGCATAATTACATTATAGAGTATCATGAAAAGAATCAAAACAAAATTGAAGGGCAGGGGCATGATCGACTTAGAATTTTAAAATCAAATAATAATAAAAAAGTAGGCAGTTTTTTGGGTTTTTGTAGTGGTGAAAGCTCTAGAACTGTTATGGGATAATGCAGTTTAAAATGCAAACAAAAAGGACCACCAAATGTTAAACTAAAAGAGAAAAGGCAAGAATCAGAACACATGTACTAACTCTTGGTTCAGAGTGAATCTTAAAGAGTTTGCCAGTGTATGATCCTCATCTGCCAAAGAAAATGTTGAAGCTGATCGATCCTGATATGAACCATGTTCCATTTTGAACTAAAGATCTGGTATGTGTACAACAAAATGCATATTAGTGAGAGACAATAATCAACAAAACTGAAACTTTAGATTGATTACAATTTGGATACACAATTTTTTTTTTTTTTTTTATCATAGATTAAACTACACAAAGACAGAAAGATGGTTAGAAAACAGTTTTCTCGGCTTAAGAAGCCCTACTTACGAGCCATTTTATACAACTATTAAAAAGTTTTGAACATGAAACACTGAAACTGAACTAAAAGAACTTCAATCCAATACAAATCGCCAAAGTTCTACGTTTATCTTGAGATAATCAGACAAATTTGAATTAGGTATGAAAAGAAAATGCACCAATTAGTAGAGAATTATATCAAACGGTTAAAAAAACAGGGCAGAATCGGTATAACTGATTAAAGAAATACGTGAAGAACAGATTATGCTTCTGATTGAAATGTAAACAATTCAGTTTAATGCCATTATAGTTGAAACCATAAATGAACTACAGGTAATCAATTCCATGAAGTTCTTATGGACCAAAGCAAACCAAGCTAGGGGGTTCATCAGATTGGTTTTCGGTTTATTGTTTTTGGGATTTATTAAATCAAAATAAAGAACCAATCCAAAAACCAAATCAGAATTCATTTTGGTTTTCGGATTTAAATAAATGAACTGAATTCAGCACAAAAAAATAAAAAATAAATAAATACAAAGAGAGAAGATCTTAAAACATTTAGCAAAACACCCAACAATTCAACAGAGAACATCTTGAAATATAACATCAGCATATAATGAAACTTCAACTGGTAAATATAAAAAAAGAAACTTCCAACAATTAAACTGAGAATATCGAAGTAGTATGCATACACATACATACTCTGATCAATATGATAAATAATAATGAAACTTTCAACATAATATAAAATTTCATTCTCGTGAATAAGAAAGTGGTTTAAAAAATCAAAACGACCTAAAAGCCTAATTTAATGAAACTTCGACACCTGCAATTTATAAACATATGTGCTTAATATATATGTTTAACCAAGAGATCAACAAACAATTGTAATTTTGATTACTTAACCTACATAAACAACAGGTCAAAATTGAAACAAGAAGCAAGACACAACTCGAACTGAAACAAGTCAAAACTGAATGACATAAAATAGAATGTTACGCTTTTGTCCTCTCTTACGGTCGGAGGACAGAAGGTCGACTGAACGGTGGCTGGCCAGTCGATTGCTGACAGTGGTCGCTGGTGGCTGCAGCCGTTCGTTCGATTTGTAGCCTAATTCTTCCGGCCGGCCGGTCGATTGTACGAGTAGCCGACAAAGGGTTCTTCGAAGTTCGATTTCGATGTCTATTGCGGCTCGTAATTTCTTGTATTGGGTCGGTTACAATTCAAACATCAACAAGAAGTGGGCCTTTGGGCATAAGATCATGAAATACTTGGGCGTTTTGTTAAATTAAAATTTGTAACCCAGAACTAACGCTGTGTTCCCGAGTTTATTAAAGGAGAGAACAGAAAGGGAAAGAAAGGAAAACAAATGAGAGGAAAGGAAAGGAAAAGAATGGGTTTCTTTCCTTCCATTTCCTTCCAAATTGGAAGGAAAGAAAAGCAAGGAAATTTAGCCTAGGTTTCCTTCCACTTCCTTTCCTTTCTCTTCTTAAATGAAACTCGGGAACACAAAATGTGTTATTTTCTTTTCCCTTCCCTTCCCTCGTCAAATAAAACTCGAGAACACAAAAATGTTGCCCCTTTCCTTCCATTTCCTTTCTTTTCTCTCGTTAAATGAACTCGGGAACACAGCGTAAAGGTGGGCAAATTATTATTTTTTCATCGGTTCTAGTCGATAAAATTAAACACCGGTTTTGGCTAGGTTTGTGTTCTTTATTGATTTCGATTGGTTTTTGGGTGATTCCAGTTTTGTCAAAGTAAAGGTGGAATTGATTCCGGTAATTCCGGTTTCTGTTCCAGTTTCCATTTCTCTAAGAAACCTAAACCGTCTGTACCCATCGGTTCCTATTCGGGTAATCAATTCTAGAACTACTTTATTTTTCATCTCTACCCGGATCCGGTACCATTTGGGAAAAAAATTTCAATGTTGCAAAGTTTCGCCCCTCTAGACATTTGGTCAAGCTCCGCCATTGATTTTGTTTTCAATAGATACACACACATACGGTCCGGTCCCCCTTTTTTACGACCGGTTTTTTATGAAAACCATAAACCAAACCGTTTATTATAATTTTGAACTTTTGAAACCGATCGACGAAATGTTTGGGGAAAAAACCGACCGTGAAACATAACCGATGACCGGTTTGAACAATTTCGTGGTTTGAAACCAGACCATGAACACTCATAATTATCAAGTTGAATTATATGCATATACTTAATATTTTAACTATACATGTCTGCATATAAGGTAATTTATGTGTATACTATTATTACAAATTCTACAACCACTGTCTATTTGACTCAAAATATTAACTTAATTACCATTTATTTACAAAATTATTCAACTGATACAAATTTCCAATATTTTTTAAATAGTCGCATAAGTTTAAATGCATTCAACGTAAAAAGTATAATAAAATTCTTATAAGGACATTATAAAATTATATCCACAAACTTACGTTAGAGATGAGTTTATAACAAAGTATATATACAATTATAATACCTCAAATAGAAGTGTCGGTTTAGACACTTCTATTTTGTTTTTTCTGGATTGCCAGCATCATTAAAATTAATGTCTTCAACGCCGGAATCACCTGTTTCATGTCATCCCAATCTATCTCCCCCACCGATCGCATCATCAGAACATCGACGGGAATCAACGGCGGCCCCACCGGCCACGCCGAAATAGACGCCAACAACGGCATGAAGAAAAGCACCATCATGAAATATATTGCCGCCATTAGCGCGACTATTCCGATCCTCCTGCTTTCCAGTGGAAGATTCTGTAAACATCGTCACCAACGATGTTCTGAGCAGCGATCCGATGACGATCAACGATGCGTCCGACATGAACGCGAGTTATTGACTGTCACACCCCCAAATTCCCACTTGTGGTGTCAATCCACATGGGTGTGACGTGGCCAGGATCACAGCTCATGGTCATATAGAACGACTCTATATGAGTTATACAATCACGCAGTTTTATAAAAACAAACAAGTTTTTCAAGTAAAGCAGCGGAAATGTTTATATCAGAAGCGAATAAAGTTACAGCGGAAAGTAAATTGTTTCAAGACACTACATAGTCAAATTGTTTTCAAAATGAACACATCAACACAAAGCCTAGGAGTCTAATATGCATGAGACTCTCTTGTACTCCTCCTTTGTGTCCTAGCGTGTGCTCCATTAGTTACCTGAGAATACATGCGAAAAGTGCCAACTAAAAAGTTGGTGAGTTCACAGGTTTAGACAGACTGAAAAGTAAACAAACATATACTGGTTATGTTAAGTTTAGTTGCTGGATACTACGATCCGTGGAGTGTGTCAGTTCATCTTACCGAAACTAGACTGTTCCCGTTTGCCAACGCAGGTCATCGTTGAACCCGCATTCCCATCGAAATTACACTCGTTATGACCTCCAGTCAACATTGGTGCCGAGTGGGGTTAGTCAAACCCAGTAGTACTGTGACAACTCACAAATTCCAGGTTAGAATCATAACTCGAAAATAAAGAAAATGAGTGTAAGCGAAATTTCGAAACGAGGCTCCGATTTCAAGATACACTGATTCGAATATAGCGTTAAATAAGAGATCATATATTTTGAACTTTTCAGGTCTTGAAATTATAATGATTGGAAAGAGCTCAAAAAATCGTGAACGTGGGCGAAAACGGCGCGTAAAACGGAGTTCGTATGCTCCCGGAATCGCGAAAACAAAATTGAAAACTAACTAAGACGGTGGAGGTACGCGAAGGAACCCTTTTAAATCCTCCGCGGTACGCGACGGACCAGCAGACATAAAAATATGATTTTCTTGATCATATTTCATTTCTGGTCGAATACTTTCGACTTTCAGGCGAACCAGATCAAGTTTTAACCCCCAAATCTCCATTTTGAAGCTACTAAATCATTAGGATCAAGCTAGGAGACGTATCTACAACTCCTGATCTTCATTTCTATCCGAGAAATCCGCCGAAAGGGTAACGATTCGACCTCTTCTATTAGTTTGATAATATATGAATTAGATCTAGATTTTAATAGTGATATCATGGTTATTGTTGTTGATTATAGCCTAGATGATGGCTAGGAATAGTTAGAAATGAAGAACTTGACAGGTTAACGGTGAAATCTTTGTTTTGATCTGTTATAATGTCTGATTATCATGAAACCATCTCATAGATCATAATGATTTTAACCATTTGATTATAACAATGGTTGTGATTGTCCTGATCATTCTTTGGAATGATCAATGACAAGGATTAACTAATGCTAAACCTGGAATCCATTGAGAAACTGTTTTGGTGAAATAATCAACAACAATACTAATTTGGTTAATCTGGAAATGTCCTGATTAAACCAACAAGTTATAAGTTTCTTAATAAGAACCTAAATCATTTTAGGTTCTCAATTAACATACGTTGTGAGATATTAAGCTAAGGAAAGTTCTGAGAGTCAGATTAAGCTTAATTAACTCATAGAAGTCTAATAACATACAGGTTTAGAGTTCAAGAACTAGTGATACGAACGTTGTGCATTGTTACTGATTTGAATCAACTCAGGTGAGTTCACGAACCCTTTTTCTGTATTTTGGCTTTTGAACTCGGGGAATGAGAAAACATAAAAACTCATTTGAAACATCTTGATTATTGTGGAACTCTGAAATGTTTTTGATGCATTTTGTGAAACATGAAACCTGATTTGATCAGGGGGAACTCTGAAACGCTTTCGATGAATTTTGTGAAACATGAAACATGAAACCTGATTTGATCAGATGGAACTCTGAAACGTTTTTGATGCATTTTGTGAAACATGAAACCTGATTTGATCAGAGGGAACTCTGAAACGCTTTCGATGCATTTTGTGAAACATGAAACCTGATTTTTATAAATTGAAATGCTGAAACACTTTTGAAACACTTTGTGAAACATGAAAACGAAAGCGTTGTAAAACATTTGGTTGAAACACGTGACAGTGGGGCAAAACATAAGACCAAACTTGTCATTATTTCATGGGTTACACATTTGTCGCTAAGTCCCCTATTCTGTAACCGTTAACCGTGGGGGGGGGGCGTGATTATTGAGAATAGATTCTATTTGTGATTGACAATCCTCGCCCGTGGTTCGTAGCTAAAACCACGACTAGATGTCGAGCGGGCGCTCAATAAGGCTAAACACACAATGTCTTGCGACAAGGACATTGGGAAGAGGCAAACACTGAACTCGTCAGCTCGGTTACGGGAGCCCAGGAGTTATAATTGGACAGTTGGTCAGGAACTAATACACGACATTGTTGGAAGGAACAATGTTCGCACTGGATACCAATGTTTTATACCCATTTTGGGTCATAAATATTATTTAACTCTTTTTATGCAAACATTTGAATCGTTTAAGATACATTACATACATTTTTAACAAATAAACTTGTGAACTCACCAGCGATATGCTGATTGTTCTAAAATCATGTTTTCTCATATGCATAATGATACAGGGGTGGAGCTGGGAGCTCAATCTTTGGAGACCTATAGTAGAGTCTATGAGAGATAGACTCAACAGTGTGATACATAGCATAGTATATATGTGTAATAGCATTATATATATGTGTGAGACTCAGTTAAAACTATTATTACATTAGGCTTGTGGCTAATGTAGTTGTAACATGGGTTTGTAATATAGAAACATATGTGTCTTTTGTTATAAACAATGACTGTGAAACCTTGAAAGTCACGAGTTCCCTTAAACCACCATGCAAAGGTATCCACAGTCGGTTAATGAAATAACGAATTCCATCAGGCTTGACATCCAATTGTGTTTCCATCCTTCGTAAGGATTCTTGTACCAATTTATCCTTTTCTAAGGCTTCAAGCTGAGCACTGTGTACCTTGTCAGGTAAGTCAGTATGTATCGTCATCATAAGTGCGCAAACCCGTCTTGTTCCTATTGTGTCTTTTCTGCTTAGAGCGTCAGCTACCACATTAGCTTTTCCCGGATGATACTTGATTGCGCATTCGTAGTCGTTCAACAACTCGACCCATCGTCGCTGTCTCATATTAAGTTCCTTTTGATCAAAGATATGTTGCAAACTCTTATGATCAGTGTAAATGGTACACTTGGTTCCATATAAGTAATGCCTCCAAATTTTCAAAGCAAAAACCACTACTCCTAATTCCAAGTCGTGAGTAGTGTAATTCTTTTCGTGTGGTCGTAGCTGCCTTGAAGCGTAAGCAATCACTTTATCCCGTTGCATCAACACACATCCCAAACCCTGTGCAGATGCGTCACAGTACACCACAAAGTCTTCTGTCCCTTCCAGTAAGGACAGAATCGGTGCACTGCAGAGTTTCTGTTTCAATAACTGGAATGCAGCTTCCTGTTTATCCGTCCAGTTATACTTCGTTCCCTTGTGCGTAAGAGTTGTAAGTGGTTGAGCGATCTTTGAGAAACCCTCAATGAATTGTCGGTAATAACCCGCCAAACCAAGGAATTGTCGTACCTCGGTAGGGGTCTTTGGTGCTTCCCAATTCTTAATCGCTTCCATCTTTGCTGGATCAACGTGTATACCCTTTTCATTGACTATATGACCCAGGAATTGAACTTCTCGCATCCAGAAGTCACATTTCGAGAACTTAGCGTACAGTTGTTCTTGTTTCAGTAATTCTAACAGCAATCGAAGATGTTCAGCATGCTCCTCCTCAGTCTGAGAATAGATGAGAATGTCATCAATGAAAACAATGACAAACTTATCAAGATAAGGTTTACAAACACGATTCATGAGATCCATGAATACTGCTGGAGCGTTTGTCAACCCAAATGGCATGACCAAGAATTCGTAATGGCCATAGCGCGTCCTGAACGCTGTCTTCGGAATATCTTCTTCTTGAACTCTGAGTTGATGATAACCCAATCTGAGATCAATCTTCGAGTAGTAACTCGAACCTTGCAACTGATCGAACAGATCGTCAATCCGAGGTAATGGATACCGGTTTTTGATGGTAACTTTGTTAAGTTCCCAGTAATCGATACACATAAGGAAAGTCCCGTCCTTTTTCTTGACAAATAAAACTGGAGCTCCCCACGGTGAAAAACTGGGTCGTATAAAGCCCTTATCCAACAACTCTTGCAGTTGTGTAGATAACTCTTGCATCTCTGACGGTGCAAGTCGATAAGGCGCCCTAGCTATCGGTGCTGCATCTGGTGTAAGGTCGATTCGAAACTCCACCTGTCTGATAGGCGGTAATCCCGGTAGGTCTTCTGGAAATACTTCAGGAAATTCACAAACTACTGGGATGTCTTCAATTTTCTTCTCAGCTACCGGCTTTTCAGTTATAAGTGCTATAACTACCGTATGACCTTTACGCAAACATTTGTGTGCTTTCATACAAGATATGAGACGCAGTGGCGTACTGCTCTTCTCACCTTGTACATACAATGTCTCTCCTTGCGAAAGAGGTATACGAACGATCTTTTCATGGCATACTATTTCAGCCTGGTGTTTGGACAACCAGTCCATGCCAATGACTACATCAAAACTGCCTAAAGTGATAGGCATAAGATCAATTCCCAATGTCTGACCCATCAAATCAAGGATACATCCTTTAAGGATTTGTTCAACTACAATTAACTTGCCATCAGCTAATTCTACAGTGTATGGATTTTCTAAGGCAGTGGGACTAACATTTAGCAACTTAGAGAATGAACTAGATACAAAACTCCGGTCTGCACCAGTGTCAAATAGCATAGAGGCATAGTGATTATTTAAGAGGAACGTACCCGTGACAATGTTGGGATCCTCCCGTGCCTGTCGTCCTCCAATCACAAACGCCCTGCCCCTAGCACCATTGTTGTTGTTATTGTTGTTGTTATTGTTGTTGTTATTGGTGCCATTACCGTTGCCGTTGCCGTTTCCATTTGCATCATTCGTCCCGCCTTTCTTAAGTTGTGGGCAAACCTTTTTGAAGTGCCCTAGCTTACCACACTCAAAACAACATCCTGTACTGGTATCAACTCCTCCTCCTCTTCCTCCTCTGCCTCAGATACAAACTGCTCCTCTAGTGCAATCAACCTCCCCTCAGCGATGTCGGCTCGGTGCTCCTCCTCCTGCACTCGAGTAGTCAGATGCACAATGTGTGACTCCATCCCCTGAACCACACTACGAAGCTCTGCGTATCGGGCGTTTACATCCCGAAGCTCCTATGCCATGTGCTCAATCCGATCATTCACCCACTTTGACTCCCATGTCAATCGGGCGATATCATCTGACTCAAACCGTGGCCTCTTACAGGCACGAAACCTAGGTGGCATACGATACGAAGACTCCTCGGTGGAATCCTCCACAGGTGCTTTCTCTGGGTTTCTCTGTGGATCCTCCTCAGGCTCCTCCTGTGGATCCTCCTCAGGATCCTCCTCTGGGTCGTCCTCCTGCGGATCCTCGTCCGGATCCTCGTCCGGGTCCTCTACGGGATCCTCCTCCGGATCCTTCTCATGGTCCTGAAATGCTGGAGCTATCCGTTCCTCGTCATCAGATACGATCACGTACGGTGGTGGCGGTGTTGCCATATCTGTTACATAAGACCATATGTAAATACTAGGCAAAACAATTGTGTAAACAAGTGTCTAATGTCTAACAGTTATAGTCTAAGTCTACAAATGCAAACCTAGTTCGCTATAACCAATGTCTCTGATACCAATCTGTCACACCCCCAATTCTCAACGGACGAAATCATACCGTTTGGGACGTGACAAACCAGGATCTCAGATCATTAGACAAAACGAAGACCTCTATATGATTTTCAAAACATACTTTGGTCTAAAACTGTAATATCAAAGTTCTAACGTTGCGGAAGCGTTTTTAAAACATAAACAACCATAACGGTTTGAAAACTGTAAATTACAAAGCAAAGTTTCAAATGTTCAAATCCAAATAACTGAAATGTAAAATATGCATGCGACTCGATCTCCTAGTCCATGCTTGCTTGCTTGTGTACCTTAGCGTCCTGAGAAAACATGTAAATCAAGTCAACACAAAGGTTGGTGCATACACAGGTGTAAATATTCACAAATGTTTGAAACAACTGTTTGAACAAAATGTTGCAGATAACATAATCACACATGCATAGTCATGATAGCTAGTCATTTATACTATTCACATAAGTGGTCGACATCGAAGCTGACTGTTGCATGCTATCGCATGTTTTGCCTTTCCACTATTGTCTAGCATAAACAATAGTAATGTGAATTGGCTAGTCAAATACTTGCGTAGATCCCATCTACCAAGTGAGGTTTGTCAAACCCAATAGATCTATTTCCAACTACCACGCTTTGCACTACGGCAAACTAAACGGTTCGAAATGTAAGGACTTGTAATGCTATGTTTGCACTTAATGAAAACAGCTAACTCATGCAAGTGATATGTATCTAAAATGTTTGTTGCACATGTTTTCTCCCCCAAAACAGTTAAAATAAGAAAGGGGCCGTGTACGCACCTTTGATTGTGAATAGAATGATCAAACACGTGAAATCGCGTAGAAAGTCCTCTACGAAGAACCCGTGTTTTAACAATAACTTAGAGTTATTCGGGATGTCGTTTTGTGCTTGGAAATCACATACGTGTCAACACACGTATGTTAGAGTGTTAGAAATGTACATACGTATGTTTGCGTAACTTTGAAATCGTTTAATAAAATCATATCATCGTTCATGATTTTATTTAAACAAGCGTAATCATACGCAATTTTGTTTTCGGGTTAAAATATAAATTTCATTATTCTAATATGTTCGGAATGAAATTCTGGTTCCAACGCAACTCGAACGAGCTAAATCGGAGTTAGAACGAGAAAGTTATGCTTAAACTACTAAAATGATCTTAATATTAAAAAAAACGGTGAGGCATAGGATCGAACCCCTGCCCCCCCTACTCAACACACATTGTTTACCATCCCATCTGTTTAGATTTCATTAACATATCGTGGTTTTTAATTGTTTTAAGCCCAAACGGCCCAGTTCCCTTTTGTTAAACCATAACCGAAACCTATTGGGTTCAATTGGGCCCCAATTCGAGCCCAATAGATCTTGTAATTAGAGGGCTTTTGTTTAACAGGGTTAAACAAGTCTACCCTTGGTTTTAATTCCAAAATCAATCAGTCTAAACCAATAAAACGATCCACACAAGATTCGAATGTGATTAGTAGGTTTCACATCGAATTTGGTTAAATTCGATTATTTCAGACTGGTTAATCATAGGGTTTTCATTCAACACCAACTTTCGAGACCTTCTGAAAGGTTTAATTCGATTATCAAGTTCATCTAGTTTGAAATCCCCAAATTCGTTTCAATAAGAAACCCTAGAACTTGAATTCATGGAATTTGTTATTTTTACATGAAATTGATATATGGTTTTTGTTAATCGGCATGTTCTGAAACTGATAGAAACATTTAATTTCATTTTTAACATCGTTATCTTGAAAACCCCCAAATTGGTTTATGAGATGAACCCTAGAATTAAAGTTCGTTAAATTCGAGATTGTGATATCAAATTGACATGATTATTTCCTTAGACGCATCCTTATGAATCTATCTGTGTGGTTGAATTCAACTATTAACTCGATTACACATGAAACCCCAAATCGTTTCTTACAACAAACCCTAGATCTTGATCTCTTACAATTCGATGTTATGATTCAAAATTAACATAAGTTTCTTCTTAGTCGGACTATTCTGAAACTAACAGCAACATTTGATTTGATTTTTGAACCCACTATAATAGAGAACCCCAAACCCGTTCATGGCATGAACCCTAGTAATCGAGCTCCCTCAATTCGTTGTTAGAACCCCAAATTAGTATAGGGTTATGCTTAATCGGGATCTTTAGAGTGTGAACAAAAACTTACTTGGTTGGAAGTCGAATTGGTGTATCCAGACTTTTAGGTGAAATCTCGGCCGACTCTCGATCGTGTTCTTTTATCCACGGCTTCTTGGATTGAATTGGTATGTGCAGCAGGTTCTGAAAGTGCCGACTAGAAGTTATGTATGTTCAATTTAGTGAATTTCAATCGAGTTAAACGAATTCGTCTTGTTATTGAAACGGTTTCATCTTTAATGGTTGTTAATTGCGTTAATTAGCAAATTGATGATCCAATTATTGCTATTACTGTTAATAATCATAAATATGATGATTATTGATGATTTAATTTCGGTTCCACCCGTTTTTATACGAATTTCAAGTTTAATTTGATATAATTCACTCGAATTTTGACTTCTAAAGTCAAACTTGTGTATTTCCTTTAATTACATGTTAAATCTTTATAATTTAAGTGTTTATACACCTGTTTTATACAATTCTAACCCTTGAAATTTGTTTTTGTTCAATTTCATAACATTTCTGTTAATTTTGGAGTTAACGGAGTTAATCTGGAAAGCCGGATTGTCACATCATCCCCTTGTTGAATGAATTTTCGTCCCGAAAATTGTTAAGTGTTAGAAGTAATTAGGAAACTACTTGTGAGTTTAGAATATAAGTGCTAGTGTGATATTTGATCATTCTGTGTACCGGTGTGTAATCACACACAAGGTTCAACGTTTGCAACATCACACCTAAGTGTGATCGTTCCATGTAACTGTTTGCGTGCACACTAGTTAGTTCACCTAACTGTGACTGTTTGTGTTTGATCATACTGTGCTGTGTAATCTTGCCCATAGTGAGTGTTCGCAACTGTTTGTACTATGTATCCTCGCACATAGCAAATATTTGAAACTAATCATGTACGTACTACCATAGCATGTAACATATGAAATGTAGCACATAAAAGTGTAATGTAGCACAAATGTTTGTAACAAAATCAATTGAATAAAGTGTTTGTGCTTACAGTTTGAAATCTGAAATGTTGATGTGTGAAGCATCACGTCATCCCCTTGTTGAAGGAAATTTCGTCCCGAAATTTATCGTGTCTTCACAGTGTTAGCAGTTGTTGTTTTGAACAGATGAGGATACTTCTTCATCATTTGATCTTCTCTTTCCCATGTGAATTCAGGACCACGTCTTGAATTCCACCGGACTTTGACTATCGGAATCTTCCTTTGTTTAAGTTGTTTGACCTCTCGGTCCATGATTTCAGCTGGTTCTTCAATGAATCGTAACTGTTCGTCCACTTCTATTTCCTCAAGTGGTACAATTAATGTCTCATCAGAAAGACATTTCTTCAAGTTGGAAACATGAAAAACATCATGAACTCCACTGAGTTCGTCCGGTAATTTGAGTTGATACGCGACTGGACCAATCCTTTTCAGGATCTCAAAAGGTCCTACGTAGCGAGGGCTAAGCTTCCCGCGCTTGCCGAATCGTATCACACCTTTCCAAGGTGATACCTTTAGAAGAACTCGGTCTCCTACTTGAAATTCCAATGGCTTACAACGTTTATCAGCGTAACTCTTCTGTCGATCCAGGGCCGCTGCCATGCGGTTCCGAATTTGTACAATCTTCTCAGTCGTTTCGTGTACTAGTTCAGGACCTGTAATCTGACTGTCACCAATTTCAGCCCAGCAAACTGGTGAACGACATTTACGACCGTACAAAGCTTCAAACGGTGCTGCCTGAATACTTGTATGATAACTGTTGTTGTAAGAGAATTCCACTAACGGTAAGTGGTTTTCCCAGCTATCACCAAAGTCAATTACACAAGCTCGTAACATATCCTTGAGCGTTTGAATCGTGCGTTCACTCTGACCGTCAGTCTGTGGATGATATGCGATACTCATATCCAAACGAGTTCCCAATGACTTATGAAGTGACTTCCAAAAGTTGGAAGTAAATCGAGCATCCCGATCTGATATGATGGAAATTGGCACGCCATGTCGTGCTACCACTTCCTTGATGTAAATACGAGTCAGTTTCTCCATTTTGTCAGTTTCCTTAATTGCTAAGAAATGTGCAGGGAGTAAATGATGAAGACTAAAAAAACGATTCACGGAGAAACCACCTCTGTTCCCATTTCCACATCGGTATCCTGGTTGTTGTAGCAAACCAGATGGTTTCTGATATTCAACTTTGACTTTTGAACAAGTCAAACATTTGCTAACGTATCTAGCAATGTCAGCTTTCATGTGAGGCCACCAATACAGTGCCTTTAAGTCATGATACATCTTGTCCGATCCCGGATGGACTGAATATCTGGACTTGTGCGCTTCATCCATCACGAGTTCCCTTAAACCACCATGCAAAGGTATCCACAGTCGGTTAATGAAATAACGAATTCTATCAGGCTTGACATCCAATTGTGTTTCCATCCTTCGTAAGGATTCTTGTACCAATTTATCCTTTTCTAAGGCTTCAAGCTGAGCACTGCGTACCTTGTCAGGTAAGTCAGTATGTATCGTCATCATAAGTGCGCGAACCCGTCTTGTTCCTGTTGTGTCTTTTCTGCTTAGAGCGTCAGCTACCACATTAGCTTTTCCCGAATGATACTTGATTGCGCATTCGTAGTCGTTCAACAACTCGACCCATCGTCGCTGTCTCATATTAAGTTCCTTTTGATCAAAGATATGTTGCAAACTCTTATGATCAGTGTAAATGGTACCCTTGGTTCCATATAAGTAATGCCTCCAAATTTTCAAAGCAAAAACCACTACTCCTAATTCCAAGTCGTGAGTAGTGTAATTCTTTTCGTGTGGTCGTAGCTGCCTTGAAGCGTAAGCAATCACTTTATCCCGTTGCATCAACACACATCCCAAACCCTGTGCAGATGCGTCACAGTACACCACAAAGTCTTCTGTCCCTTCCGGTAAGGACAGAATCGGTGCACTGCAGAGTTTCTGTTTCAATAACTGGAATGCAACTTCCTGTTTATCCGTCCAGTTATACTTCGTTCCCTTATGCGTAAGAGTTGTAAGTAGTTGAGCGATCTTTGAGAAACCCTCAATGAATCGTCGGTAATAACCCGCCAAACCAAGGAATTGTCGTACCTCGGTAGGGGTCTTTGGTGCTTCCCAATTCTTAATCGCTTCCATCTTTGCTGGATCAACGTGTATACCCTTTTCATTGACTATATGACCCAGGAATTGAACTTCTCGCATCCAGAAGTCACATTTCGAGAACTTAGCGTACAGTTGTTCTTGTTTCAGTAATTCTAATAGCAATCGAAGATGTTCAGCATGCTCCTCCTCAGTCTAAGAATAGATGAGAATGTCATCAATGAAAACAATGACAAACTTATCAAGATAAGGTTTACAAACACGATTCATTAGATCCATGAATACTGCTGGAGCGTTTGTCAACCCAAATGGCATGACCAAGAATTCGTAATGGCCATAACGCTTCCTAAACGCTGTCTTCGGAATATCTTCTTCTTGAACTCTGAGTTGATGATAACCCGATCTGAGATCAATCTTCGAGTAGTAACTCGAACCTTGCATATACTGGGTATGTTAAGTTTAGTTGCTGGATACTACGATCCGTGGAGTGTGTCAGTTCATCTTACCGAAACTAGAATGTTCCCGTTTGCCTCCGCAGGTCTTCGCTGAACCCGCATTCCCATCGAAATTACACTCGTTATGACCTCCAATCAACATTGGTGCCGAGTGGGGTTAGTCAAACCCAGTAGTACTACGTAATTACGACTCGTTTGTGTTACAACTAACGGTAAGGATAAGTGAGGACTTCAAGTGATAATAGTTACACTCGAAAATGGTTTTCACAACATACCAGTACTATATCTAAAACAGTTGCATAGTATTCTCACCCAAAAGTGAAGTAAAACAGTATAAGAGTAAAAGTGGGGCTGTAAAACTCACCTGAGATTGAATAGGGTGCGATTCTTACATAATGCGTGTAGCTCGCCGGCTAGTAGTTACCTATATCATATAGGTGTTGTAAGTTTGTGTTGCATATGTGGGTCTCACAGGACCGTGTTGGTGTCTAACAACTCCAAGTTGTTATGTGGGTCGAGTTGACCGTGTTTGACCTAACAACCCGTTGGTGACGGTTTTTGGATCAAGTTCTCGTGTAACGTGTGTTTTAGTGTCGTGCGGTGTGTGAGGATACCAAAATCACTTTCGTGAGGAAACTTACTATTTATAGTAAGTTTCTATTTCAGGAATGTTTCTAATTTAGGCAAGTCATGTAAGAAATTACATTCCGATTATTCTATCATGCATTTTTATTCTAAATGAGCATGTTATTACATAGCACATAGTCACATATAGCCGGTTTAGCACGTCTCACGCGTAAAAGTTACTAATTAAGGAAAGCTGCACAAATGAGCATGTTTTAATAATCATAACATTTAAATATCATTACCTTAGTCCTAATTAGCCATAAAATCATGCTAGTTACATTTACACATAATCATTTCTCAATTTTGCAAAAATAAAGTTACTATTTATAGCAACTCATGCCAAAACGCATATTTCAACCATTTTAGAACACAAAACCACTTATTATCAACATAACTAGTTTAACTAAGCATGATAATCATCCAACATTTATCAAGTTCATCATTCATAACAATTTCATAACAAAAATTACTATTAATAGTAATACTCATAAAAATCATTCTTTTGACAATTTTAACAATCCAAATGTTCCAAGAATCATCATATTAGTGTCCTAAACATCATTCTAAGCATAAATCATGGATTCAAACACATGCATGTGACCATTAACACATTTATTCACATACTTGCATAAATAAAGTTACTATTTATAGTAACTATCATGTTCTAGCATTTTTTTGATAACAATAACACTTCTAGATTTCTTAAATCATCTCAAATATCATATCTAACAACATTTCATTATCAAGAATCATCTAAAACAATATGGATCGTACATGCATGGTGATTTCTCATCATATCATAATCAAATCATGCATTCCAATCACACACATCATCATGGATCATCATGAAATGTATTCTAATCGTTTTAAATCATCATAAAAAAATACTAAAATCAACAAACCCAGATCCGAACTAAGAGAAATTCGTGCGTGTAGAGATCGAGTGCATGCATGTGTGCATAAGATCTTGCATGTGGGTCTTTGAGTGAGATATGTGCAAAAATAACTAAGGGATTACCTTTCAAGGCCTCAAATGTGTAAGATGGTCGACCTACAGCACTCTAAGCTTCTGGAATCCTTCTCAAGGACGTGCAAGAGATAGTGTTGGTGATGAAAAGCTTTAAACCTTCTTCTAAGTTCCCAAAGCTCTCAACAATGGCTTCCTCTAGGTCTCTAGTAGTGATTATGAGGTTGTAGAGGGGTTATCAGGTGGTTTTTGGGGGTTTAAAACGAGTTAATGGCGTCTGAACTTGGCTAAAATGATTACACTAGGCTAGACATGATTTTTGTGGCAACCAAGAAGATTTTCGAGATTTTGTCAGCCAGGCGTACCGCGCGGGTGAGGCGGCATCCGAGGCATTTCCCTGCCTCGCGTGCATCGCCTTGGTCAAGTAGTCGGGTCAGGCGTACCGCCTGGACCCTTGGCAAGGCCTAATTTGGCCCATTTTTGTGTTTTGGCCCATTCTACGCGTATTTCTCGATTACGGACATCGTTTACAGGCATATGAACATCATTACTCCTATTTTAGGTTCCTTAGAACCTAAGTGTTGTGCAAGTGGACTGTGGTTTGATCCGTTCACCAACGTTCGTTATTCAAGACACATGCGAGTGTTGTGCGAAAATTTCTCGAATTATCGGTGTGTTCGGTTTGTCATGCCACGTGTCGCACTAAATACAGTTATTCTAGTGCTACGTATGAAATAATAATACACATTATTATTAAAATAATATAAATGCTGACCTGGAATTTGCGAGGTGTCACGTCATCCCCCGGTTAATAGGAATTTCGTCCCGAAATTCAGTTCGTGTTGCTCGTGCCAGTTTGGTCGGAAAATAAGTGAGGGTATTTCTTTTTCAATTCGTCCTCTTGCTCCCAGGTTTATTCCGGTCCACGCCGTGAATTCCATCGTATCTTAACTTTCGGTATCTTATTGAGAGCTTCTTGATTTCCCGGTCCATAATTTCCACCGGTTCTTCAACGAAGTGTAGTTGTTCATCAATCTGAATTTCCTCCAACGGAATTGAGAGCATTTCGTCTTATAAGCATTTCTTGAGGTTTGACACATGAAATACATTGTGTACATTACTCAGTTCCTGTGGTAGCTGTAACTCGTAGGCCACGGGGCCTATCCTTTTAGTTACTTCGAATGGTCCGATGTAACGAGGATTTAGCTTCCCCCGTTTCCCAAATCGGATCACTCCCTTCCAAGGCGAGACTTTAAGAAGTACTCGATCTCCCACTTGGAATTCCAAAGGTTTGCGCCTTTTGTCGGCATAGCTTTTCTGTCGGTCCCGAGCTGCTGCCATTCTGTTACGTATTTGCACGATCTTTTCGGTTGTCTCGTGCACAAGTTCGGGTCCGGTCAGTTGGCTTTCACCAACTTCTGCCCAACAAAGTGGTGATCTGCACTTACGCCCGTAAAGTGCTTCAAATGGTGCAGCTCCAATGCTGGTGTGATAGCTGTTATTATATGAGAACTCAACCAAAGGTAGGTGAGTCTCCCAGCTATTACCGAAGTCGATTACGCATGCCCGTAGCATGTCCTCCAAGGTCTGGATGGTTCTTTCACTTTGACCATCCTTTTGTGGGTGATAAGCAGTGCTCATATCCAACCTTGTTCCGAGTGCCTTGTGTAAGGACTTCCAGAAATGTGCCGTGAAACGGCTATCTCGGTCGGATATTATGGAGATTGGGACTCTGTGTTTGGAAACGATTTCCTTTAAGTATAGTCGGGTTAGCTTCTCCAACTTATCAGTTTCCTTAATCGGTAGGAAGTGTGCCGATTTCGTGAGTCGGTCTACGATAACCCAGATGGTATCGCAGCCACTTGCCGTCTTTGGCAGTTTGGTGATAATATCCATGGAAATCTGTTCCCATTTCCATACTGGGATTTCTGGTTGTTGAAGTAATCCTGAGGGCTTATGGTATTCGACCTTGACTTTGGAGCACGTCAGGCACTTACTTACATAGGTCGCGATTTCTGATTTCATGTTAGGCCACTAGTAAGTGGTCTTCAAATCGTGGTACATCTTGTTAGAGCCTGGATGTACTGAGTATCGGCTCTTGTGAGCCTCATCCATCACTACTTCTCTCAATCCTCCGTAGTGTGGAATCCAAATCCGATCCATCATATAGTAAGCTCCGTCATCGCTCTGTTTCATCTGTTTATCCATACCCCGCATAGCTTCGAGGGTAAGGTTTTCCTTTTTCAGAGCTTCTTGTTGTGCGAAACGAATCTAATTAGGCAGCTCAGAGTGAATGGTGAGTTGTAGTGCACGTACGCGCTTGGTTGTCTCTTTTCTGCCCAACGCGTCAGCTACTACATTGGCCTTTCCAGGATGATACTTGATTGCACAATCATAATCGCCTATTAACTCGACCCATCTACGTTGTCTCATGTTTAGCTCCTTTTGGTCGAATATGTGTTGTAGGCTCTTACGATCGGTGAAAATTGTGCACTTGGTGCCGTACAGATAGTGTCGACAGATCTTCAATGCGAACACTACAGCTCCCAACTCCAAATCGTGAGTTGTGTAATTATTTTCGTGCACTTTTAATTGTCGCGACGCATAAGCTATGACTTTCTCGCGTTGCATCAGCACGCAACCGAGTCCTTGCTTCGATGCGTCACAATAAACCACAAAATCTTTGCACCCGTCTGGTAGTGATAGGATCGGTGCGCTGCACAGTTTCTGTTTCAATAATTCGAATGCAGCTTCTTGCTTTTCTCCCCATTCGAACTTCTTATCTTTATGCGTAAGGGAAGTCAATGATTGTGCGATCTTCGAGAATCCCTCGATAAATCGCCTGTAGTACCCGGCCAATCCCAGAAACTATCGCACCTCAGTCGGAGTCTTTGGCGCCGTCCAGTTCTTGATTGCCTCAATCTTGGCTGGGTCTACGTGTATCCCTTTCTCGTTCACCACGTGCCCAAGGAACTGAACTTCGCGAATCCAAAAATCGCATTTGGAAAACTTCGCGTATAGTAGTTCCTTCTTCAGTAGTTCCAAGACGCGCCTCAAGTGATCGGCATGTTCTTCTTGAGTCTTGGAGTAAATCAGAATGTCATCTATGAACACGATTACGAATTTGTCAAGATACGGCTTACACACCCGATTCATGAGATCCATGAATACCGCCGGCGCGTTGGTCGGTCCGAAAGGCATGACTAGAAATTCATAATGTCCGTACCGT
This sequence comes from Mikania micrantha, assembly GCA_009363875.1. Taxonomy (NCBI): domain Eukaryota; kingdom Viridiplantae; phylum Streptophyta; class Magnoliopsida; order Asterales; family Asteraceae; genus Mikania; species Mikania micrantha. The sequence goes on along the minus strand of CM018690.1, from coordinate 20,745,133 downwards.
GTTCTGAAGGCTGTCTTTGGTATATCCTCCTCTTGTATTCTAAGTTGATGGTAACCGGACCTTAAATCGATCTTCGAATAGTAGCTTGACCCTTGTAATTGATCAAACAGATCATCTATCCGATGTAAAGGGTATCGATTCTTGATCGTTACTTTGTTCAGTTCCCGGTAGTCTATGCACATACGGAATGATCTGTCCTTTTTCTTCACAAATAGGACCGGTGCTCCCCAAGGTGAGAAGCTCGGTCGGATAAATCCTTTATCCAATAACTCTTGCAGTTGGTTGGATAGTTCCTGCATTTCAGTAGGAGCCAATCGGTATGGTGCCTTGGCTATCGGTGCTTGTCACACCCCCAAATTTCCACTCGTGGTGTCAGTCCACGTGGGTGTGACGTGGCCAGGATCACAGCTCATGGTCATATAGAACGACTCTATATGAGTTATACAATCACACAATCTTTGAAGAGTAAACAAGTTTTCAAGTAAAGCAGCGGAAATGTTTATATCAGAAGCGAATAAAGTTACAGCGGAAAGTAAATTGTTTAAAGACACTACATAGTCAAATTGTTTTCAAAATGAACACATCAACACAAAGCCTAGGAGTCTAATATGCATGAGACTCTCTTGTACTCCTCCTTTGTGTCCTAGCGTGTGCTCCATTAGTTACCTGAGAATACATGCGAAAAGTGTCAACTAAAAAGTTGGTGAGTTCACAGGTTTAGACAGACTGAAAAGTAAACAGACATATACTGGGTATGTTAAGTTTAGTTGCTGGATACTACGATCCGTGGAGTGTGTCAGTTCATCTTACCGAAACCAGATTGTTCCCGTTTGCCTCCGCAGGTCATCGCTGAACCCGCATTCCCATCGAAATTACACTCGTTATGACCTCCACTCAAAATTGGTGTCGAGTGGGGTTACTCAAACCCAGTAGTACTACGTAATTACGACTCGTTTGTGATACAATTAACGGTAAGGATAAGTGAGGACTTTAAGCGATAATAGTTACACTCGAAAATGGTTTTCACAACATACCAGTACTATATCTAAAACAGTTACATAGTATTCTCACCCCAAAGTTTAGTAAAACAGTATGAGAGTAAAAGTGGGGCTGTAAAACTCACCTGAGTTAAGTACTGCGTTTGCTCAAAAGAGATGGTGTAGCTCACCGGCTAGTAGTCACCTATATCACATAGGTACTATAAGTTTGTGTTGCATACGTGTGGGCCTCACAGGACCGTGTTCGTGCTTAACAACATCCAAGTTGTTATGTGGGTCGAGTTGACCGTGTTTGACGTAACGACCCGTTGGTGACGGTTTGGATCAAGCGATCGTGTAACGTGCAATTTCGTGTCGTGTGAAGTGTGCGGATACCAATAATCACTTCCATGAGGAAACTTACTATTTATAGTAAGTTTCTATTTCAGGAAGGTTTCCATATTTGGCAAGTCATGCACTAATTCATATTCCGATTATTCTAACATGCATATTTATCCTAAATGAGCATGTTATCACATAGCACATAGTTACACATAGCCGGTTTAGCAGAGTTTGCGCGTAAAAGTTTCTATAATTAGAAAGTTTGCACAACCAAGCGTATTTCATCATGTTTATCAACTAATATCATCTAGCATCACTATTTTAATCCTAAATAGCCAATCAATCATAACCGTTACGTCTAGCATGCTCCTATTCTCGGATTTGCAAAATAAAGTTATTATTTATAGTAACTCTAGACAAATGCGCATATCTCGTTCAACTAAGTTGTAAAATCACATATTATCATCATAACCACTTCAACTAAGCATATCAAACATACAATCCTTAATAAATTCATCATTTCTAGCAATTTCATAACAAAAAGTTACTATATTTAGTAACATTCCTAAATATCATACTTTTAGCAATTCCAACACATCTAGTAATCACCATCTAACTTCTAGACATCATTTTAAGCATAAATTATAGATCTAAACATGCAAATGTGGTTATTTCATCAAGAACACACATTTTGTAACATTAAAGTTACTAAAATTAGTAATAATACCCAAATGATCAAATCTTCACATAATCAATCATTCCAATCATGTAGAACACCCTAAATATCATTTCATCATCAACATCAAGCCAATATACTTAGATTATTCATGCATGTACTTAAAAGTACCCATTTTATGATAAAATCAACAACATGTAGATTGACATTATCATAGATCGTCACAAAACCTAATCTAAACATCATAGATCATCAAATATTATGTAAACATCATCAAACCCAGAACTAAAATTCGTGCATGTGCATCAAGTGTGCTTGCATGTGTGTTTCGAGTCATGCATGTGAGTGTAAAGGTGAAAGAAGTGTGTTTTGGGTATAGAACTACCTTATAACGCTTTAAGAACTCCTGAGATAGTGATCGCTTGGCCTCAAAAGCTTCTGAACAGTAGGTTCTTTCAAGAATGAGATGGTTATGGTGGTGGTTTTGAGCTCCAATGGGTCTTCAAGCTCTTAATCTTCAAACCTTCAAGCTTGGAGCTTCAATGGAGGTCTTCAATGGCTTCCCAAGGGTCAAATCAAAGTGTTTCAGAGAGGAATAGTCGAGAGTTGGTGTGTAGAACCGGAGAAATGATGAAGGTGGTGTTAATAGGCATGGTGGTCTCGATTTTATAAAGATTTGTCATCAGGACTCCGTCGCGTACCGCGGTGGATGGTTAAAAGAAGCTTCGCGTACCGCGACGGATTTCGGGAGTTAAACCTCCGCGATGCCTGTCGCGTACCGCTATAAATCCTCCTGTTGGTCCCTCGCGTATCGAGACGGGTCCCAGAGAAGCCCAATAAGCCTAATTTTGTTGTTTCGAACCAATTTTCGCGTATTTCTCGATTACGATCATTGTTTCGAGACATATGAACATCATTTCTCCTTTCTTAAGTTCCCTAGTACCTAAGTGTTGTGCAAATGGACTGTGGTCTGTGTAATTCACCAACGTTCGTTATTCAAGACACGTGCGTTGCGTTTTGCGATAATTCCATGATTTATTGGTGCGTTTGGTCTGTTGTGCCACGTGTCACACTAAATAGTAATTATTCTAGTGCCACGTATGCAACAGTAATATATATTATTAACTTAAAGTAAAGAAATTGCTGACCTGGAAATTTCGAGGTGTCACAGTGCTGCTCCTGGTGCAAGATCTATCTGAAACTCCACTTGTCGCGCTGGTGGTAGTCCCGGTAGATCGTCAGGAAAGACTTCCGGATAATCGCGAACGACTGCGATGTCCTCGATCTTTCGTTCCTTCTTTGGTTGTTCGGTGATAAGTGCCAGGATAGCCGTGTATCCTTTCTTCAGATATTTGCTTGCCTTCATGCATGACATGATGTTTAACGGTATTCCGCGCCGTTCCCCTTGGATTGAGATCTGTTCTCCACTTGGCAACGTAATCCGCACAATCTTCTCGTTGCACACAATCTCAGCGTGGTTTGCAGATAGCCAATCCATTCCAATCACCACGTCGAAGCTCCCGAGAGTTACCGGCATCAGGTCAATCACCAGTTGGTGGTCTACTAACATCAGGACACACCCTTTGATGATATGTTGTGTTTCTATCAGCTTGCCGTCTGCTAACTCTACGGTGTATTTATGGTTTAGTGGTGTTGGCGTCTTATTAAGCAGTTTACTAAAATCACTAGAGATAAAACTCCTATCGGCACCGGTATCAAATAATATCCTAGCATAGACATTATTTAAAAGAAACGTACCGGTAACGACATTGGGGTCATCTTTAGCTTCTCCTGACCCGATTACAAATGCCCTTCCCCTTGCCGGGTTGCTGCCAGCGTTCTTGTTTTGTGGGCAGTCTCGGCGCATGTGCCCCGGCTTCCCGCAAGTAAAACACCCCTTTAAAGTGTCATTCTTGTTGAGATTGGGGTTGGGGTTTGATCGGCATTCTTTGGCCAGGTGTCCGTTTCTGCCACAGTTTGTACACTTGCCCTTCTTGCATGGGCCGAAGTGATGGTAGTTGCAACTGTTGCATTTTGGGTTGTTGCCCTGATATCCCCCCTTGCCTTGAGTGTTCGGCTGGGTGGCAGTGAAAACCTTTGCAGGTGCTGGTCGGTGTTGAGCCGGTTGTTGTGGTGAGAAGGTACGGTTATTGTTGGGTTCCCACTTCCGCTTGGTTTCCTGGGGTTTCAGATGTTCACCCCTCTTAGGCAGTTTCCCCTGGGCTACTGCCTGGTCTGTCAACTTGTGTGCCAAGCGAATTAGTGGTTGGATGGTAGAGAGATCAGAAACAGTCACCATGCTTTGGATTTGCTCGGGCAACCCACTGATGAATTGCTCGATTTTCTTGTATTCCGGCGTCACCATTGCCGGGCACAGCTTGCACAATTCATGAAATTGAGTGCAGTATTTCTCGATTTCCGAACCCACCATTTTGTGCACCCAAAATTCCTCCTCAAGCTTCCTGATCTCGTCACGTGGGCAGTACTCTTCGTGAAGCATGCTGGTGAACTCCTCCCACGGGATAGTGTTTGCAGTCTCAAGTCCAAGAGTTTGGACATGTGTATTCCACCAGGTGAGGGCAGGTCCCTCGAGAGTCCCGGTAGCATACTTTACTCGGTTCTCCTCCGAGCATTCGGCCATAGCAAAGACCGATTCCAGCTTCTCAATCCAGCGAAGCAGTCCCACTGCTCCCTCGGTACCCTGGAACTTGTGAGGGTGGCAGCTCAGAAAGGCTTTAAACGAGCATCCCTTTGCTGCGTTTCCTTGGGATCCTGTGCATAGGAGTCCAAGGTCACGTGTTAGTGTCATCGTTGTCTATACTAAGTTAGTCATGTTAAACAAGGGTTAGTACCGTTATTGGTGTCACTAGTATCGCTGGTGTGACGGTTTGCCTCGTATTCGGCAAGCACCTTGTTTACTTTGCGTTCGACCATCATGTTGATTCTTGCCTTTTTGGCCTTGCGTTTGAGGTTGCGGGCGTTGGATCCTCTTCCAGACATGGTTCTATATGGAAGGGTTAGAAGGTTAGTTAGCATGAGTTAGGGTGTTAGCCGATTGTCATGTCAGAAGTCAAGTTAGGTGTCATGTTAACAAGCAATCATAATCAAGACATAATAAGTAAAGCAAAGCATCATTTCATTAATAATAATAACTTGAAGTACAATGATTTTCAAAAGAGATACTTCTACAAAAGTTTCTGTGAGCACATCCCGCTCATCTGAGAATACAAAAGCAAAATACTGAAAGAAATAAAATACTGAAATAGGAAATCTAACTAGACAATCGTGGAGTGCGAATCTCCACTGTCGGCAGGACCATCATCGTCCTCCTCCTCGGGATCCTCATCAGGATCCTCGTCAAAATCTCCCTCTTCGAGTTCCTCCGTCTCGAATTGGGGCTCTGGCTCAGGCTGTGGTTCCTCTAGGAACTGTTCGACCCATGCATTTAACATGGCATCGCTAGCCTGAATCATGGCCTGGTTCTCTTCATTGGCAACCTCCACGGCTGCCAACCGTCCACTGTGTCCATGTGTCACTGCAGCTAAGAAATCCTACTGTTCCTCGAGCATCGTAGTCCTGTCACGGATGTCCGTGACGTCAGCTGCGAACTCCTCCTGTCGCTGGATCACGTCCTGAGTCCTAGCGACCACATCATCCTGTGCTCCCTCGATATGAGCAAGTCTCTCCTCTAGCTGCTCCACACGGCTCTGGAGCTGCTGACTATGCTCCAAGAGATCCCTAAACCCATCAGTCATCACGCATAGCTGACACGACTCATGCATGTAACGCGAGATCAGTGCAGCGAATGCCCGCTCCTTGGGCATGCCAATCGGTGGTAAAGGTGGTCCAGTAGATGCGTCACCTAACAAAGGTAACTTAGGTACTCTCTCTTCCCTCGCCCAAACAGCAAGGGTAGTAGGGTACCAGTCCTATGGTCCCCTGCTGGTCGAGGGTCGAAGCCTCTTGGGCTCCTGAGCATGTACCTGTTCCACCATATCCCGGATCCTCTGCTTATCCTCCTCGGTAAGCTCGTACTCATATGGACGCTTCCTGGAGTCCTTCCCATCCTGATCCTTGTTGTTGTCCATTCCTGCGTTCTAATCAAATAAGTAATAGCACATGATAGTAGATAATATTGTTGTGCAATTTCTAGTGTAGTGTCTAGTGTAGAGCAGTGGCTATAGTCTAAGTTTACTACATGCAAACCTAGTTCCCTATAACCAAGGCTCTGATACCAGTCTGTCACACCCCCAAAATTCCCACTTGTGGTGTCAATCCACGTGGGTGTGACGTGGCCAGGATCACAGCTCATGGTCATATAGAACGACTCTATATGAGTTATACAATCACGCAGTTTTATAAAAACAAACAAGTTTTTCAAGTAAAGCAGCGGAAATGTTTATATCAGAAGCGAATAAAGTTACAGCGGAAAGTAAATTGTTTCAAGACACTACATAGTCAAATTGTTTTCAAAATGAACACATCAACACAAAGCCTAGGAGTCTAATATGCATGAGACTCTCTTGTACTCCTCCTTTGTGTCCTAGCGTGTGCTCCATTAGTTACCTGAGAATACATGCGAAAAGTGTCAACTAAAAGTTGGTGAGTTCACAGGTTTAGACAGACTGAAAAGTAAATAGACATATACTGGGTATGTTAAGTTTAGTTGCTGGATACTACGATCCGTGGAGTGTTTCAGTTCATCTTACCGAAACTAAACTGTTCCCGTTTGCCTCCGCAGGTCATCGCTGAACCCGCATTCCCATCGAAATTACACTCGTTATGACCTCCAATCAACATTGGTGCCGAGTGGGGTTAGTCAAACCCAGTAGTAATACGTAATTACGATTCGTTTGTGTTACAACTAACGGTAAGGATAAGTGAGGACTTCAAGCGATAATAGTTACACTCGAAAATGGTTTTCACAACATACCAGTACTATATCTAAAACAGTTGCATAGTATTCTCACCCCAAAGTTAAGTAAAACAGTATAAGAGTAAAAGTGGGGCTGTAAAACTCACCTGAGATTGAATAGAGTGTGATTCTTACAGAATGCGTGTAGCTCGCCGGCTAGTAGTTACCTATATCATATAGGTGTTGTAAGTTTGTGTTGCATATGTGGGTCTCACAGGACCGTGTTGGTGTCTAACAACTCCAAGTTGTTATGTGGGTCGAGTTGACCGTGTTTGACCTAACGACCCGTTGGTGACGGTTTTTGGATCAAGTTCTCGTGTAACGTGTGTTTTAGTGTCGTGTGGTGTGTGCGGATACCAAAATCACTTTCGTGAGGAGTAAGTTTCTATTTCAGGAAAGTTTCTAATTTAGGCAAGTCATGTAAGAAATTACATTCCGATTATTCTATCATGCATTTTTATCCTAAATGAGCATGTTGTTACATAGCACATAGTCACATATAGCCGGTTTAACACGTCTCGCGCGTAAAAGTTACTAATTAAGGAAAGTTGCACAAATGAGCATGTTTTAATAATCATAACATCTAAATATCATTACCTTAGTCCTAATTAGCCATAAAATCATGCTAGTTACATTTACACATAATCATTTCTCAATTTTGCAAAAATAAAGTTACTATTTATAGCAACTCATGCCAAAACGCATATTTCAACCATTTTAGAACACAAAACCACTTATTATCAACATAACTAGTTTAACTAAGCATGATAATCATCCAACATTTATCAAGTTCATCATTCATAACAATTTCATAACAAAAATTACTATTAATAGTAATACTCATAAAAATCATTCTTTTGACAATTTTAACAATCCAAATGTTCCAAGAATCATCATATTAGTGTCCTAAACATCATTCTAAGCATAAATCATGGATTCAAACACATGCATGTGACCATTAACACATTTATTCACATACTTGCATAAATAAAGTTACTATTTATAGTAACTATCATGTTCTAGCATTTTTTTGATAACAATAACACTTCTAGATTTCTTAAATCATCTCAAATATCATATCTAACAACATTTCATTATCAAGAATCATCTAAAACAATATGGATCGTACATGCATGGTGATTTCTCATCATATCATAATCAAATCATGCATTCCAATCACACACATCATCATGGATCATCATGAAATGTATTCTAATCGTTTTAGATCATCATAAAAAATATTAAAATCAACAAACCCAGATCCGAACTAAGAGAAATTCGTGCGTGTAGAGATCGAGTGCATGCATGTGTGCATAAGATCTTGCATGTGGGTCTTTGAGTGAGATATGTGCAAAAATAACTAAGGGATTACCTTTCAAGGCCTCAAATGTGTAAGATGGTCGACCTACAGCACTCTAAGCTTCTGGAATCCTTCTCAAGGTCGTGCAAGAGATAGTGTTGGTGATGAAAAGCTTTAAACCTTCTTCTAAGTTCCCAAAGCTCTCAACAATGGCTTCCTCTAGGTCTCTAGTAGTGATTATGAGGTTGTAGAGGGGTTATCAGGTGGTTTTTGGGGGTTTAAAACGAGTTAATGGCGTCTGAACTTGGCTAAAATGATTACACTAGGCTAGACATGATTTTTGTGGCAACCAAGAAGATTTTCGAGATTTTGTCAGTCAGGCGTAACGCCTGACGAGAGGCGGCAAGGCCAGGCGTACCGCGCGGGTGAGGCGGCATCCGAGGCATTTCCCTGCCTCGCGTGCATCGCCTAGGTCAAGTAGTCGGGTCAGGCGTACCGCCTGGACCCTTGGCAAGGCCTAATTTGGCCCATTTTTGTGTTTTGGCCCATTCTACGCGTATTTCTCGATTACGGACATCGTTTACAGGCATATGAACATCATTACTCCTATTTTAGGTTCCTTAGAACCTAAGTGTTGTGCAAATGGACTGTGGTTTGATCCGTTCACCAACGTTCGTTATTCAAGACACGTGCGAGTGTTGTGCGAAAATTTCTCGAATTATCGGTGCGTTCGATTTGTCGTGCCACGTGTCGCACTAAATACAGTTATTCTAGTGCTACGTATGAAATAATAATACACATTATTATTAAAATAATATAAATGCTGACCTGGAATTTGCGAGGTGTCACATTGACCCTCGAAGTCACGTTGGTGTCGATGAATCCAGTGAAACACCCCATAGAATAAAGGATTCTGGTGGTTTCTAGAATATCGACGTACAAAAACATGAACAATGCTTCCCAGATAACCCTTTGTTGATGGCAGATAAGCTCAGTGCACCGACCGTGGAATGGATTTTGCGAGCGTTGACACCTTAGTTTCAACTTTTACATATATATCACACTTCGTATTACAAATATTAAGCTAACCACTTGGTTGAATGGTTTAGAAAGTTAAAAACGCATAGACTCCTATATTATATACGATATAATTTTTTACAATCATTTTCTTTCGTTAGTTTTAATACACACACACACACACATAATCATCGGTTATATCGACTGACGGTGACATGTTAGTGAAAATGAGACCGACATAGACTAAATAACATATCACTATTATATATCTGTTTTTATATATGTTTTGATATCCAAAATTGTGTTGTTGCAACTTTATACATCTTTTTTATGTACATATAATGCAACATACACAATTAAATTCGTAAACACACGTGATTTTGCTTTTGATTCTTATATTTTTTCCTATTAATATTTTTATAATTTAACGTATAAGACACATGTTGTGTGTCTACATTTTAATCTTCATAACCGATCAGACATGGCTTCATATATTTCTTTTAATCGTGCCACCACATTGTAACGCATGAATCTTAATCGTATCACACGTCGCAACGCGTAGGTAACTTTTCTAATTACCCTATATAACATTTGAGAAACTACATCATTGCAGTGGCCCACTTCTTTTTTTTTACTTTGTTAATTTTTTTATCAATTTTTCTTTAAATAAATAATTACTAATTGAACCAGCATAAGCATTCTTATCCTAGAGCAGATGGCAATACAGTGGTGTCTTAGGTAGCCTGCCTCCCGTCGACCAGACTTCGAATCTCACCCTGCCCAACTTTTTTTTTTTGGTTTTGCTTCATAATTTTTCAGCTTGAAGAAAAATAAAATAGTAATTCTTGAATTAAATAATTAAATATTCAAGGGTTAAACTCGAGAAGGAAAGCGAGTTTATGGATTTATCCGGTTTCACCTAATCTAAGGGATATGGTTTCACGACAGTCGAGAAATCAACCTTGGCTACATTGACCGGTTTGATGTGGTTAGCACGCAAAGACTCCATGATGTTAAAAAAATTATTAAATAATACAAATTCTAATTTAATGATACTAATTAAAGGAAAGTGAGTTTATGGATTTATCCGGTTTCACCTAATCTACGGATATGGTTTTATGGCGGTCGAGGAATCGACCTTGGCTACATCGACTGGTTTGTTATGGTTAGCACGCGAAGATTCCCTTATTGCAAGGCCGGTTGTTCGAATCCCAACAATAGCATGATTTTCATTTTTTGTTAATTTTCCTTTGCTATTTTAGTTAAATAAAAACAATAATAAATAAATAATATTGGTTATAAAATAACAACATCAGTTAAATAACATAAATAAATAATCAGATGGTATTTTTTTAGTTTTATTTGTCAGCCTTATTTTCATATTTTTTTACATTAAATTTTACGAATACAAAAGTGTTTTTTATTATTTTTGTTTTTTTGATTTTTACATTGTGTACTTATGTATGCATTCGTATTCATTGAGAGTATCACATGCTTTTGCGATGGTTCGCTTTTTATTTGTTATAATAATTTTTTTTTTATTTATAGTCTTATGTTTGCGTTTCTTGATAGTAACTTTTACAATTAATAACATCTCTTTTTTTTGGGTAATGGACACGTTTATGACCATTACACTTTAAGGTTTTGTGTCAGAGTGACAACCGTTATAACACGTTTTTATACATGTATTTTAATATACATGATTATGCCTTTATTTTAAGATTCGGAATCATAACGAAATTCCCGCCGCAACGCGCGAGGAACCCACTAGTTCTATATTAAAACCCGAAAAAAAGAGGTTAAATGACGAAAGTATAAAGCTTGAAGGGCTACAGGGTATACCTTCTCCACCCAATCATTTACAAAGAAATGATGTCACATCTTCTCTCCGGCCAATGAAATCGTAAGAAGTCCCAACTTTTCCGATTAACCGCCGGCGGAACATCGATGAAGCGCAAGAAGTGGTCGGAGCTCGAAGAACGAACGCTTCTCGCCAAATACTCCGACCTCCTCACCTCCGGAACTCTCGCCAAGCTTAAAACCAGAGAAAAGAAATTCAAGCCAATCGCCGAGCATGTCAACTCAGTTCATCACCTCCGTGATCCCATCAACTTCCCGTTCAAGTGGTCATGGCGTGACGTTTCGATCAAAGTTCAAAACATGCGTCATCAGTATCTAGGAGTGAAGCAAAAAATTAGGGTTTCGGATAGGGAGTATGACTGGGAGGACGGGGAGAATCACTGGGAGAATTTCATGAAGTATAAGGATGTGTTTGGCGATATTGAGCTCGAATCGAATGATAACAAGAGGTTTGTTGATGTTAGCGATGATGTATTTGGGGATTCTGGTTTTGGAGGTGGAGATGAGTTTTTTGGATTAGGGTTTGATGAATTACAAAATGATGAAATGGGTGGGTGTGATGATGAGGCTGGTAGTGATAATGATTTAGCAGCTCAGAAAGGGGGCAAAGAGAAAACTGATGATTCGGGTTCAATTCATGCGAAGAAATCAAGAAAAGGGGTCAATGGGAGGATGTTAGGGTTAGTGGGTGCCCAAATGTTGGAATTGAGAGATGTTGTGATGAGGAGAGAGGAGAAGAGGAAAGAGAGAGAGTGGAAGAGAGAAGAAAGGAAGACAGACAGAGGTTTTCAAGATCAAAGGGAGTATCAAGAACTGGAGTTGGAAGAAAGGCGAATGGTGATGGCAAAAAGGGAAATTGAGAGCAGGATGAGGTTAGAAATGGAATTTGAAGAGGAGAAAAGGAGGCGAATGAAGGTGGAGGAGAGGTGGGAGGAGGAGGAGATGAAATGGAGGGAGAAGATGGTGCGAATGCAAATCGAACACGAGAAACAGATGATGCAGATGCATGCAAATGCGTGCAACAACCAAATGCAGATTCTTGGAGTCATGGCCCGGTTTTTTTGTCAGTTTTTTGGATCAACAAGTGATGGGTTGGGGACTTTGGCTCCACAGGTTTTGCAGCATCCAATTACAGGAGGATTGGATGACAATGGGAAGCCAGTTGCTAATTCACCTTCAGAATTCTTGTAGTGTATAACTCGCAACCTTTCCTATATATAGTTTTGTTAAAGCTCTTAGATTACATATGTTACCAACTTCTGTTGCCAATTTACTGATTATTTGCGAATAATTGGATTTTTTTCAACTGTTTATAATGCAATTTTATGATCTATGATTATAGAATAGTTCAGTCTTTTGATTCAGATACCACTTTTTATGTTTTTAGTTTCTTCTTGCCTTATGAAACTAAGTGAACTGAAAAATAGAAACCATGACGTAAAAATACTAAAAAAACCCAAAACACAAACATTTTTAATTTATTATGCATTTAGTTTTATATTGTATAATACACATCATATGTTTGGAATACCTTACACTGATACGAATATTTGGAATTATATGTACATCAGTGCATGTTACAATGTATATATCTCTGGAGGATGAACTGAGCCAGCCTCAATAAATAGTGCCTGAGATAATGCCTTATATAGCCTACGTATTGTAGCTCAGAATCTTGAATAAAACTGCTAGATACCCACCAAAACAAGTCTACCATAATCTTAATCTTGTAGGAGTCGAGGCAATATGTATCTGGTGTTCATAGGCTATCTCCAGTTTCTAATGATTTAATAGTCTTTCTGTGCCATGTGGCAGTTTCAGGATCAAACCTGAGCTCCCATGTAGGCCAGTAATGTAGGTCCTGTTTCAGAGTCAGCACCCGTGGCTTCCCATTCAAGTCGACTGTTCTCACACGAACAAATTCTCCATCTTCAATTTCCTTTATGCACACACATTTACTTGAGTAAACAACTTTACCATTCACAGAAAAAACAGACAAGAAGTAAATGAGAAAAAGAAATATAAACAAGAGCGTTTGTACCTTTGTGACATTGACAAAAGCATCCAAGTCAGGAGTAGGTTTTCCATTAACTTCAACAATCCATTGGTGAGCATATAAACCGTATCTATGCACAGGACTCCCAGAGGACCACCTGCAAGAGTAGAATCTTTAGGGTTTGACTCTTGGATGCATAGCCCCCAGGACCCCCGCGGCGGCAGACTATGATGCTGACTGTGCAAGTCTCAATTCCCATTTTGCAAAAAAAAAAAAAAACAAAGAAACAGGAAAAAGGTCAAAACAGTACCTTGCGACATATACACCATGACCCTCTTGGGGAAGAAATCCAAGGGCACGTACTGCTGGGTGCGGATCTTGTACAAAGCATCCACACCAACTAATTACACGTGTGGTACCATTGCCATCTCTTATATCTGTTCCCACACGAACCACCATTTCATGTCCCTGAGACCAAACCATAAAACAAGATTCATTAATATTTCCCGCATCAATTCCTGAATAAGTGGATGAGCAGTCATGATGTCTAGGTGAGACTAACCTGACGAAAGATGGTTAATTCAAGCTTTGCATCCATGTCATCATGCATATCCAAGGCATGGCATGCATCTTCAAGATCATTAAAACATGTAACTGGCTTTTTATTGACTGCAAGAACCATATCACCTTGTTCTAATAGATTCTCAGCTTTAGATCCTGCTAAACAACCTTTGACCCGTAGAACTTGACGTCTAATAGGATCTTTCTTTACAAGAGCCTTGAACAACATTTTAATCAAAATTATCAGTTTGTGTGCATACATTACCAAGATTCTAGTTCAAAAAATTGTGAGAAGCATACTTGTATCCAGTTGTTGCTGAGTCCAAAACTTCTAGCCTTGGAAAGTAAAGTACAAGAGAACTCAACCTCTAAAGCCCTAACCAGTGGCATTGGTCTTTTGATGCCATTTATTAAAAGTGACGGACCTTTCCCACCTGATACTAATTTGTTAAGAACTTGGCTGATTGAATGTATAGGAATACCTCTCACTAATTGATCTTCATATGAATTTGAGCCATATTTGACCTGCAATCGAGATTTAATTATCAGATTTTAGTCCACCTTTATCAACGAAAAAAGAATTAATATGAACCAACCTTTTTCTTTTTTGATCGATGATTAGTACAAACCTGAGTCGCAAAACTCGCCCATAAAGCTTTAACCCGTCCATGCTCGTCAGTTAGTACTCCTGAAAAACTGCTACCAAAGTCTGGATACAGCAGCATCAATAAGTAATTAATCAATACTAAAGATGTTTATCATTAATTTAAAGTTTTAAACTGTGGATGATGATGATGATGATGTACCTGTATCAATCTTAATAACTTCCATGTTGGTTGCTCTATAGCGTGGTGAATCAGCTGAACTTATCTTTAGATCTGAAAATGGGTTGGTGACAACAGATTTTCTAGATGTTGCTTGTAAACTCCTACTTAATCCCACAAGATATACACTCTCTCCACGTCGCAGTGCAGGTTCTAATAAAATGAAAATAGTAAAAAGAAAAAAGGTGGTTGGTATAACTAAAATGAGGACACATCTCAACCGTTGATCAAGTACGTTTTCCTACCTGGAAGAAGTTTGGCAGCTCGCACGACTGAATGACCAGCAGGTCCAAGGGCAGAAGGGTCATACGAAATAATAGCAAAGTTATGAACAGGATGGAGAAAGACAACCTGAAAAGTCAAACCTAGTTATATCAATCTGCCAAGTACCCAAAAATTATGTTTCCATAACCAGACATCACTTGTTTGGTTAGGTAGGGTTGGGCTCCCTGGTTATAGTTAGACTGGTTTTAGTGGGTCGCGATTGAACATGGTTTTGCATACAGTATTTGAACACATACACATATTAGAGTGTTTACCAACTAATTTAATAAGATGCTGATGTTATATATCTAACTATCAAAATAAAATGCTCTTACCATCCCTTTTATCTCTTTTCTTCTCAAAAAAGTTATCATTTTTTTCCTTTTAGGAAACAAAATGTTTCTTTTATACTTTAAATTTAACCAACATAACAGCATAATTGTATTAAAATTTCAATTAATATAGTCTATAGATAAGTAGTGTGAACGGTAACATTGCCAAAAAAATTAAACAATCAGTTCTTTACACATCTTCATACCTCCCCAGGAATTTCTATTGAAAAGGCAGCAAAAGAAAGCATGACATCAGATGCTGATATGACAACAGTATTCTTGTCAACTGCAACTAGTCCCATATCTTCTGAATGAAATATAATCACACCAGTTCCACTGTAATGCTGTGCATAGACACCATCAACCATACATGATGATGGTACATAAACCTGACAAATAGTCCAGAAATTGTACATCAATCCATCACAATTTAAATAATAAATGAACAATGATTTGATTTTAAAGAAATTACCTCAAGCCTAACAAGAGCAGGCTCTATTACACGCTCAGCAACAGATGCATTACTGGAGTCTGCTGATGTGTCATGATCATCGATTGCAACTGTATCTCCTGGAGATGCTGAATCTTCCACGTCAGCAGTTACAACACCATCAGCACATGCATTCTCTTGAACACGTTCAGAGGTACTAATGTCTGTGCCAGCAACACCATTAGCAAGTTGTATAATGCCAGAAGATATAAACTGGGAATTGGTGCGAAGAGCTGGCTTTCCTATCCAAATACCAGAACTGTCATCACGGGAATATATTCGCGGTGAAGCATACCACTCATGGCGATCCATTGTAATAAGGACAGACTGCAATTAAAAGAAAGTAAAAAATTCAAAAGAATGCAACATGTTCAAATAACAAAAAGGTCCATAAAATGATATTCCATTATGTTGGAAACATGATTCTTAGAATTGATGTTACAACTGTTACAAAAACGCATATAACTTCCTGCTGATAAATTAATGTAGCAGTAGACTGTAATTGCAGGAGTTATTGTTGAGTTGACTTGATTTATGATTAATTTTTGTGCAATAAAAATTAATTAATCAAACTTATAACATGAAACTATAGTCCAACATAGCATTCTGCCTACAATAGTATTGGAATACCTTCGTCCTATGGCGCTCTTTGTAGTGTATGTATTCCAAGGGAACCCGAGCCCCTCTAGAGAGCTTTGATAGAACATTAATGAAGTCTTCAAGATTTGAAATGTCTTCATTCGCTAATCTCTTGATAATGGCATGCCGTGGGACCCGAGCCCTATAAAGCATGTAACTACAGAGAAAATACAAATTTGAATACTTGAACATTTCCCTTTAAGAAGTAGAGCAAAAAGAAACCTTCTTATTTGTCAAAACCAAAAGTGTGATATTAATGTGACAACTGAACTTTGACAGGTTTTATCAAAGAAGTTACCCGGGTTCTGATACATATACCAGACCGCAGTGAAAACGGAAACTCCTCGCTTGTTGATAGGAGAGCGGGTGTATCACCGCACCACTAACTTCCAAATAGTAGTTTGGAGTTATGGAGTGTAAATCCTCAACCTGGAAAAAAAAACATATGGATAACAGATTAAATCAAGGAGCAGATATTGACTCGTCTCATGATCTTTAAAAATCTTGGCATGTAAGAGACCAGTCCTCACCACCAACTGAACGGTCAAAGATGTACCACCTCTTTCAAACTCTAACTTGACGTTTTGGCCCACACTGTCATCAAGTAAAGTCTCCATCTTCAGAAACTGAGTAACAACCTGCAGAAAGGCTTTTTCATTTAACCACAATTTCACAAATAATGTTTAAGAAACAGAACCTAAAGTAAATATTAAAGATCTTTTATCATAAATCAAATGAACTGAATTTTTGTAAAGAGGAATGCTTTTAAGAAACACATACCTCCCCATTCATGCAAACAAGCACATCACCTGGCTCCAATTGGTTGTAAGCTGGGCCACCTGGCACCTACAAAATACCCATGACGATGTCAGGCATAAAAGCACAAATGAACCTGTGGAGATTGCAGCGTGAACCAGCTACAACCGAAACTGAAAAACTTACCACAGAGTCAACAACAAGCATCCCGGTTTCACTTAATGGAGATGCATGGCGAACCAACTAATCCATAAACACATCAAATAAGACAATAAGATAATTTTAACATTATGTTTTCTATAAACGAACCAATAAACAGAGTTGAATAAAATACAGACCTGTTCTGTTTCACTTTGCAAACCAAGCCGGCGGGTTTCCTCAAAACCTTTGTGGACAAAGGTTGCCTAACAGAAACAAGATATTGGTGTTAATAACTTTGAGTTTAATAATAATGCGATCAAATTTCAGAAAATGCAATAACAAACCTGGATTGTACCACGAGGTATTGTAACAGCTTCCCAATTATCTTGACAAGAATCTTTTCCCTTTTGCAAGAAATTTAAAGCCCTCACCACCTGCAAATTTCAACTTTATAATTTTAAAGCATAACATTCCTTGTTTAAAACATATCATTTTGAGATTTAATGATTCAAAAAACATGAAACCACAACAAATAAAATTTAACATTTAGTCACAACATATGTAAGCATGGCATGCGTGTTCATACTTACTCGTTCTAAAGGAAGGAAAAATGCTGAAGCACTAGAAGAGTTGCAGCCTGCATTTAATGCAACTGCCCTTCCTTGCCAATCAATGACTGGGGACCCACTCGAACCGCCTCTAGTACCTGAAGCTGCCTGTTGTGGCGAAAATAGAAACAAATCAAAACAAAACAAATAAGTGGTAAGGCAACAGCTTTTCAGGATACAACATACAAGTAAGTCTTGCAAGGGTTGATCTGCAATATTATCAATATTGTAGTCATTTGACTGGTTGCTAATAACTCAAACACTCCCTAGTTAACTTCCTAAATCACTTTAATTTTAAATTTATCATGTCAATTGATATTGTTTGTATTCATATTGAATAAGATAGTGTTTTTTTAATTAAATTCAATACAAAAGAATAAAATATATATGTTGTTGGGTCAGCCCAGCCTAACTTGTTTTGACCAACACCCCCACGTTATCATCTATAAGTATACAATTTTGCAATTTATCAATCATTTGGAACAAAATTAATAACTTCACCAATTTACCACCAATAAGCTCACCTGCATGTAGAATGTATTGAAATCATTGTAGCCATCTCTGCAGCAAGAAATGTCTTATTGTTAACATGGTGATGAATGATAGCAAATCCTTTATTAATTTGTTCTTTTGCTATTATTATTACTACTTGCTACAATAACCAAAGAAAATATATTGATAAAGAAAATATGTTTAGTAGCTTACTTCTTATAGTGCGGCGCATCCCTATCCAAACGAGCAAGCGTACCAGCCAAAATAGATATCTGCAAGTTTCAGAGTAAAAGTAAATCAGCACAGCCAATTTATAACAAAACATAATGAAGATGATAAAAATAAAAAAATAAAATAAAAAATCTAGCAGAAAATAGTCACATTAAGATACCTTCTCTCCACTATCATTACCAACAACTCTAATTTCCAGTCCAACACAAGCAGCTTGAGGAGCAAGAGGGATTTCTTCATAGCTCAGAAACTGTATTGCAGCAGGATCGTAGCGAAAGAATCCAAAATCATGAACCTGAAATCACAAACCATAACATTGTTCAGCACAAACTGTCAACATTCATGATCTATTAAGCAACTCACCGGGTCTCTGTATATTGGATAGACCGGAATCTCTTCACGATTTACAAACATAGCTTCAGCAGTCACAGGACCTACAAAAGACATGATCAATCAGACAACGAACAAGAACATAGCAATTTAAAAAATACAGATAGTTTTACCATAACTCCACGAGAATCGATACAATGTTGTCAATTAAATTTCAGCATACTAATTTACAATGAACAGGAAACTCTAACTAATTTATGACGTGAACAAATTAAAGTTATTTTCAATCATAATTGAAGCACGGAAGCAGTAGAACCTAATTACCTGGTTTAACCACATGGCGATTGGTTAGTATAATTCCCCGACGTTTGTCAACAACAAACCCCGTAGCATAGCTTGAACCGGCGGACTCGGTGTCAAAAGCTCGGCAGGCAGTGGTACGAAGCACGACCACCGCCGGAACAACCTTGTGCAGCGCTTTCCGCCAATTCTCAGCAGTCACATGGCTCTCTTTGATCGGAGGATCGATATCCATCGACATCTGATCATGCTTCATTTCCGATTCTAAACTATCCGGTGAGTCTTCCATACTTAAATTGGTTTGATATTTTGGTAATCCTTGTAGCTGGTGATCTGAACGATGAGTGTTTGTCTGAAATACAGTGATCCCTGTGCTGATCTGTTTGAGTGATCAATCGAAATTCGAGTCAACTGTTCATTCGTCAATTTCATCAAGTTATTGACGATTAGGTGTGAGCTTTATTTGCCAAGTTGGTATAGACACAGAAATTAGGTAAAGCAAAGTTACCAAGAAACTGAGGTGGGGTGTGCGTTTTTGTTTGTACACTAACTAGAGGTTAACCCGCGCGTTGCCGTGGCAACCCCATATTAATACAAAAAACGGTATCTAATCAATAAAAATTATGTCAAAAAATATATTAAGTCATAACAATCTATCAATATAGATATTGATATTATGTCTGGCAAAATGGTCGGGTTGAGTAACGGGTCAGAAGGGTTCGGTTCAGAACAGGTGCGGGTCAGAACGGGTTTTAAGCAAAATCAGTTCAGGTATAAATGTATTGTTCTTAAAAAACATCAATTTAATTTAACTTTAGATGTGTTGTAAGTAAACAAATAGTCCATTTGGATAGTTTTTAGTGATTTTCTCTTTAAATATGTTATTAATCATTCTTAAATGTTTTAATCCATTGTATATACATACTTTTTTGTTACCCGTCTTGACTCGCATTGTGTTCAAGTGCTACCCATCTCAACCCATTCAATATTATGATGTTACTAATTTCAACCCATTATATTACAATTGTTTACCCAAAACAACTCATTTCCTTTAACATGGGTAAAAATTGTCACCTCTAATTGATATCTAATTAATTATAAGTAGTCGTCTTTTAGACTCATTCTGCTGTGGTAATAGAACCAGGAATATCTAAACATAAACAAAAAACTAATTGCAACGACTGTCAATCAATCCTAAAACAATAAATCAAAACGCATGCAAAAGTTTTGACTATTAGTTAATTAATAATTATTATTTAATTATTATAAAGCAATTAGTATATTAGTATTTTTTTTTTCTTTGAACGGACTGGTACGACCACTCTCAAGACGGAATTTCAACCGTCACTTCGAATTTGACGCTCTGGAGTGTACGTCCGAGTCCACCCTAGGAGGGACCTCACAACTGGATAAACCCCTGAACTTGCCTCAGCAAATATGTTTCTGTTCGGATTTGAACCCAAGATCTCTTATATAGAATTCAAGAATGTACCATTAGGCTATAAGCCTTTGATTAGTATATTAGTATTAAATAATAAATTATTTAATTATTATTAATATTATAAAATAAAATTTTTTATTAAAAATTGTTATTACGGCTTTACGCCGTTTTTTTTGACCCAATCTTTCATATTATATAATTATTAATATTTAATTAATATTTATAATATATAATAATCATTATTTAATTATTATTAATATTTAATTATTATTACTATTCACTCGCAATGATGTCGTTTGTCATTTGTATATATAGTAATTCCATTGTATATACATACTTTTTTGTTACCCGTCTTGACTCGCATTGTGTTCAAGTGCTACCCATATCAACCCATTCAATATTATGATGTTACTAATTTCAACCCATTATATTACAATTGTTTACCCAAAACAACTCATTTCCTTTAACATGGGTAAAAATTGTCACCTCTAATTGATATCTAATTAATTATAAGTAGTCGTCTTTTAGACTCATTCTGCTGTGGTAATAGAACCAGGAATATCTAAACATAAACAAAAAACTAATTGCAACGACTGTCAATCAATCCTAAAACAATAAATCAAAACGCATGCAAAAGTTTTGACTATTAGTTAATTAATAATTATTATTTAATTATTATAAAGCAATTAGTATATTAGTATTTTTTTTTCTTTGAACGGACTGGTACGACCACTCTCAAGACGGAATTTCAACCGTCACTTCGAATTTGACGCTCTGGAGTGTACGTCCGAGTCCACCCTAGGAGGGACCTCACAACTGGATAAACCCCTGAACTTGCCTCAGCAAATATGTTTCTGTTCGGATTTGAACCCAAGATCTCTTATATAGAATTCAAGAATGTACCATTAGGCTATAAGCCTTTGATTAGTATATTAGTATTAAATAATAAATTATTTAATTATTATTAATATTATAAAATAAAATTTTTTATTAAAAATTGTTATTACGGCTTTACGCCGTTTTTTTTGACCCAATCTTTCATATTATATAATTATTAATATTTAATTAATATTTATAATATATAATAATCATTATTTAATTATTATTAATATTTAATTATTATTACTATTCACTCGCAATGATGTCGTTTGTCATTTGTATATATAGTAATTTGCATTTTTTGTGCCTGCGTCAATGACTGAATGACTGAGATTGAAAAAAGTTTGAAGGGGTTGAAGGATGTTTAGAAAAATTTTAAAAAGACCAGATTTAATGCCTACAAAATTTTCCAATAAAATGCCACTAAATCGATCTTTTGCGCGGTAAAAAGGGAGAGCCAGGGCTCTCCTAGGCCCATAGATAGCTTCGCCCCTGGTATGAGTTAGACAAGCAAAACAAACAAACAAAATGGTTAACCGAATTGGTACCGGTTAGAAACCGGTCTTTTGTATCGGTTTTTAGATTTTTCTTAAAAACTAGGTTTCGAACCAAATTTAAGGTTTCAAGTGATCTGTTTTCAAATTGGTTAAATGGTCTATTTAAGTTAAAGTTGGTTATTGCGGTAAATCGATTTCGGTTATTAAAGCGGTTTTGATTTTAAATCTTGAAATATGTGTTAATAACTGAACCAATTTAGTTATTCAAAACCGATTTTCAAGACGGTGGTTTGTGGATCTCTACAGAAGTACATAGTGTGTGTGTGTTTTTTTTTTTTAAAAAAAAGATAAAAAAATTAATTAAAATTACATGAGGTTTATTACTTTAGTTTGCTTATTTGTTTTTCTTTTCCAAGCTAGTTGGGTGTAGAGGTGTACAAAAAAACCGGGTATGGACCCGTACCCGGTCGAAAACCCAAACCCGGACCCGAATCATACCCGAACCTGGTTGAACCCGGTTCCAACCCGATAATACCCCCCGGTTCCTACCCGGGTATGCATTTTTTTTCTAAAAAACCGCTTCCTATCCAACCCAGACCCGACCCGAAAAACGTCCTGCAGTTTTTTTTCAGAAAATGACCGTTTTTTTGAAAATCTAGCTGTTTATAGTCGTTTATGACTGTTTTTTCCGAATTTTTTGGACCCTTTTACCCCTCCAAGCTTCTATATAAAGGTTTTTGATGAATTGGTTGATCCACAACACTCAAACGCAATCCAATCGCAAAAAAACACAAAAACGCAAAAAACTCTCGTGTATACTTTGTTCACTCTCTTTTTCTTCCTTCTCATTTTCTTACTATGGCTCATTCACATTCATCCGTTGCGCAAGAAGGTTGTTCATCTACCGACCTTCTCGTTGTTCGGGTTTTACCTAACAATAGGGCCCCGGAAGTTTGGTGCAATTGGGATTTATGTGAAATGAGTGACGGATCTTCAAAGGCTCGTTGCAAATTTTGTGGCGCTTTGTTGGCCAAAGAGTCCAACACTACATTGAAGAAACACATTACTAAATTTTGCAAAGGCAAGAAAGAAAATCCGGATTCCGATCAAACGTAAATCGGTGTTGACGGTGGAACGTTTATATATAACGTAAAGAATGTTCAAGATAGAATGTCTAAGTTCGTGATTCAAGAAGGTTTGCCATTCGACCATTTCGACAACCCTCGTTTAACGAAAATGATTCGTGAGTCGCTCCAACCTCGCTACGCACATGTAAGTCGCAACAATCTTAGACGTTATTGCCTAAAAATGTGGAAAAACGTAAAAAAAGATTTAATTTCATTTTTTTTTAAATTTACAAACCGGTGTTAACCTAACCACCGAAAACGGTCGGCTCCTTATGGTTTGCCCGAGTCATACCTTTGTGTCACCGCTCATTGGATAAATCCCGACACGTGGCAAATGATGAAGCGCACAATCGCGTTTGAATTATTTCCCTATCCACATACCGGCGAAAATTTGTTTTACATTTTAGATTATGTAATACAATCTTTTAAATTAGAAAATAAAATATTTTCAATGTCGTTCGATAACGCGTCAAACAATACAAACGCGGTTGAAAAACTAAAAATTAAATATAAACCGATTTGCGACGGTAATTTTTTTCATAGTCGATGTGTTGCACATATTATAAATTTGATTGTGCGAGACGGGCTTGGAGTTGACGAAGTTGAAATTCTTAGAGACGATTTTAAAACTATGCTACATGACGTTTTTAAAAAAAGTAGAAAAAGATTTATGAATTACCGAAAACTATGTAAAGATACGAATTCCATTTGTTTAGGTCCGAATTGGGACGTACCTACTCGATGGAATTCAACTTTCAATATGTTTAAAAGTGCTTTACGACAAAACACTTTATCTATTTTTCATAACGGTCTTTCGGGTAACGGTCGAGCTACACCGTTTTACGACGAGAATTGGGAAAATATTCTTTATATCACCGAATTTCTTGAAGTTTTTAGTAACTCAACTACAAAATTATCCGGGGTTTATTATCCCACTAGTAGTTTAGTACTTTCAGAATTATATTTAATGGCTAATAATATACAAAATTTTGAAAAATAAAACTGATTTGTTTACAAAAATGATAAAACCAATCAAAGAAAAATTTAAAAAATATTTTCAATCGCTACCCGGTGTTTTTACTTGTGCCGCGGCCTTAAATCCTCTTTTAAATGTTACGGGGGTAGAAACTATAATTGACGAAATAAACTCCGATTTATCTTTATACGAAGACGACCCAAATTTTGCTAACGAAACGAAACGTATTTTTCTTCAAAACCTTCAACAAATGTATGAAGTTTATGCAATAAAATATGGGCCTAATATCCCATATGGGTCAATGGCATCGGGTTCAAGTCGTACGAGTAAGGATCCGGTGGTTAATTTATTTAATACGTTACGAAACGAAACGGCTAAACGCCAAAGAGGTAATATGTAACATCAGTGCCGGACGCGTGCCGGAACAGTGATCGCAACAGTAAACATGTACAGTAATTCAGGTACACATTTCGTTAAACTATGTTTAGACTATTTATACATTTAATTAGCTTGAAACTATTAAACGATTGTCTGAATCTGATTTAAACTTTCGGGTTTAACAGTCAGAAAACATGTCAGACAACACGATGTTGAAACATAAATGCTTGAGGTGATACTAGTTTGAATAAACGTATGTGAGGTTAAACCAAACAAAATCTTTACGGTTATTGTTGCGGAATGCTAAACCGACGAGTTATTCGTATAGGTGACGATCTGTACGAATGATTCTGATAGTTTAACGTTCTGAAATAATGACTTAACAGTAGAAAACAAGAATCAGAAAGCCAAACCATCGACGTGTTCGTTCGAATGACGATTCGAACGAATACGCGCGATGGTGACGCGATCTGATAAAACGATAACGAAAAATAATAACGACACGAACGATCATAAATTTAAAGAAATATTATATTTCTTATTTTACAATTTTGAAACTCATCATTAAATAAATTAAATCAAACTGTTTTATTAAATCGCGAACTAAATAAAGAAATGCGTAAGATATTAATATATCGGTAAATAATTTAATGTAACGATATTTAAAATGTTTTCTAATAATATTCGTGTTCTAAAAATCCTAAAAATATTCTTTTTATTTTATTTACGAAAAATACGCGTAACGTGCCGGATACGCGACAAAACTGTGAACCGAGCAATCGAAACGAACCCGAATACCCTCGGGGTATATAAACATTTGATGAATGCATTTAATTCATTTTCATCTTCACCATTCTCTCTCTAGATCAAAATCCCGGTTTTCATCTTCCCCACCAATTTCCAATCTTTGAAATCTCATATCTCACTCGTTTCTTAACGAAATCGAGTGATTCTTGCGCCCACGCGAAGCTCTCATCGTCCTCTACACGGAAGTACAACCGATCTGAGATTTAGTCTAGCCATTGTCGAGGTATGAAGCCTTGAACTTCACGAAATAAAGGGTTTTCTTCAACTTGTTCGACCTAGGATCATGACCAGAAAATAACTCATACACACACACGTATTACACCTTTGATGGCTGTTATTCGCGTCCCCAGACCCTAAGAACACACACACTTCAGGTTTACAGATTGATGATGATGAGTAGTGCACAGGTTCGTGGGTTTGTGGCTGGTCGGAGGCTGCAATAGACGAACCCAAGCAGGTGCACGAACCCTCACAAGGCAACGAACCCCTGCGATCCCTAGGAAGGAACTACGAACCTTACTGGACCAGTTAGTCGAACCTTCTCATGCAGTGAACACTGCGAACCTAATGTGCTGACCAACGAACCTTCGAGCCTGAGCCAAATCATCCTCAGACGGCGAGCCTATTAGCTGCAGCGAACCTGTGATCCTAGGCGAACTAGCAAAACCCTACGAACCTGTTATGGCAGAGCCAGATGCGGCGAACCTCTGGCCGACCCAAGACTTAGCCGAACCATTACTCCCATGCAACCATACACGACGAACCTGTACGAAAGTTGGATCCCATGAGCGAACCATAATAGGAGCCGAACCTTGAGCCATGCAACTAAGCGGGTTGATGGACTTGGGGTGTAAAAGATTGCAATCTGTTTAAAATTCACATCGTGGGCCTGTGCACATAAAAACTTGGCCCACCCATGTCTTAAAAATCGGCTCAATGGATTTGGGGTTTACTCGTTCCTCGTTTGGTCCAAACAGAAAACTTAAAGCCCATGTGACGGGCCCAAGACACCAATAGTTCGGCCCAAGAATTTAGATTGGTCCACATTAGCCATTCGATCTAAGTCCAAAGACCCTTGGATTAGGCCCAACATAACCATTATAATTAGACAAACATTTAGGCCCAACCGGCGGCCCAACACTAATCTCGGCCCATTTTACAACCCACATATTCCTTTTGGGCCATGACCATTGTTCGAATCATCTACTAGATCGGATGGTGGATTGGGCCCAATAACATTTACATAGGCCCAACACCATATGAATTGATTCATGAGATCCTCTAGGCCCTTTTATGTATAAACCTAACACTACTTTCGGTTCATAACGAAACGAAATAATTTAACACCTAAGGATTTAAAAATGGGTAATTATAAGAGTCAAGGGTGAACGGGATCCTTAGATGATAAACCTAAGTCCCCTTTTATGAATTGGATTTTGTATAACTTGCAATTTTGATTATGTAACAAACTAAGTTAATGAAATCAAGTGTTAGAGGATCTATGACCAATAAGCAAAGGACTGAATCATTTCTGAGGCTCACACGTGTTAGCCAACTTTAGGGCTAACACTAACACGTACACGCACATGAATCAACTATGAAATATACTTAGAAGTTACAAATAACATGAAATCAATACAGGAACGTGAACAACAAAACAAGAGCAAACTAAGAGCGCGTGCATTCTTATTCTACTTAAGTCAAGCACTTCGGACATAAGGTGAGTTCATTGTCCCCTTTCAAACTTGTTTGTTTTACTTCGGGACTGAGAAGCATGTTAAACATTTTTATTGAAATGTTATTTAATGCTTTAAACATAAACATGATTACTTATGATGGAAACCTCTACTTTAAGCTTGATGCTTAAAAATCAATTGTTGATTACTTGATACAATTACATGATACTTGATACAATTACATGAGACTTGATTTAATTACATGAGATGTGATTCAATTACATGAGACATGATACAAATACATGATACTTGATTCAATTACATGAGACATGATACAAATACATGATACTTGATTCAATTACATGAGACTTGATACTATTACATGAGATATGATGTTTGGAAACTATTACATGCTACTAGGCCATCATACATGTATCTAACCATAGTCTACGTAATTGCTGAACGTCTGGTATTCCAGAGCTTGTAACTATGGGGTGAGATACATGTAATAACATAAACATAATGATACTCAGCTATTACCTGGTTATAAGAGACATGTAATTGCTAGACTTCTGGATATTCCAGAGCTTTTGTCGGCTTATATGAGGTATGTAAAGGCTAAACATGAAAGTATCGATTCTAAGCTATTACCTGGTTATAAGGGACACGTAATTGCTAGACTTCTGGATATTCCAGAGCTTGTGTCGGCTTATATGAGGTATGTAAAGGCTAAACATAAACGTAACGTTACGGGGCTATTACCTGGTTATAAGGGACATGTAATTGCTAGACTTCTGGATATTCCAGAGCTTTTGTCGGCTTATAAGAGGTATGTAAAGGCTAAACATGGACCTATTGAATGCTAAGCTATTATCTATATAAGAGACATGTAATTGCTAAACTTCTGGTATTCCAGAGCTTTTGTCTGCTTATAGGAGATATGTAATTGCTAAACTATGTGTATGTGAATCTATGATGCTTGATAAACGTGATGAGAAACTAACACTTATGAATACAATAGACATGAAAACTTTGAAACAGATAGCAAAAGCTTTGATGAGGAATGGGATTGATTGGTAGGTAAAATGCTTAATTATTATTAACAACAGTGTCATATCCGGATTAGTATGTGGTGGGATGGCGTCTGGGCGGGTCGTAGGCTCGACTCAGGGGTATGCCCTATATATAAGCATACCGATTTGGATATTACATGTGGAGTTAATGAGGTTAAGGTTTTACCGAAAGAGGTTTGTTGAAAACTATTTTAAACTTATAAACTATATGAACTCACCAACCGTTGTGTTGACTTGATCTTTTTACATGCTTTCTCAGGTGAAGAACATGTTTAAGCTTAATCTTTTGGACATGCATACTAGGCTGCCCGAATAGAGGACCTAGTAAACTTTTGGAGAAGCACATCTTTTGTTGATGATATACTATACTTTTGATATCTTGTATAGTTACAAGATATAAACAATTATTCTTTTGATAGGTTTACTTGGTTAAATTGCAGAACATTGCTATTGTAATTTAACTTTGTAATCCTATATATCATTTGATTGTGCTTTAGATATTCTTAAACGTTGATGCTATGTAAACAATCTGATCATCATGATTATCACCACGATATCACGCCCCGGGAACCTTCCGCCCGACGGGGACTCTGATCCAACCCCGCCGGCTCGGGGTGTGACATAATACCCCAAGTAGCGAGCATGGGAGGTATAGTGGAACAGATTTTATATCCACTATGAGTGCCGAAGAATATATGAAATTTGATATTTTGGCTTGGTGGAAAGGAAAAGAATCCCAATTTCCTATTCTATCTGCTATGGCCCGTGATTTACTAACTGTCCAAGCTTCTACGGTAGCTTCGGAATCCGCTTTTTCTCTTAGTGGCAGGGTTTTATCTTTAAGAAGAACAAGACTCACCCTGACTTCCGTGGAAATGTGCATTTGTCTTAAAGATCACTTGGACGCGGTGGATCGTATACAAGACTCTACAAATCTCGAAGACGAAATAATAATTGAACCGCAAGTCCACGAAGAGGAGGTTGCCGAGGGATTATCATCCGGTTTGTCGGACGAAGAACTCGCTTATGACGCATCGATTCGGTTGAACAATAGCTCTGGTGAAGATGAAATGTAAACTACGAGCGAAATTAGATAAATTTGTATGATTAGTTTTTTTTTTTGAATCTTTTGTATTGTTTTTAGTTTTTTAAAAAATATAAAAATGAAATTTATGTTATTTAAATGTTTTTGCATTAGTTTGTAAATTGTTTAAAATAAATAAAATTGAATTTTATGTTATTTAAATGTTCAGTTATAGGGGGAAATTTTTTTTTAACCCATACCCGGTTTCATACCTGACCCGGACCCGACCCAACCCTAACCGGGTTCACTAGAGTATTATCTTCGTCTTCAGGACCCGACCCGGAACCGGACCCGGTTGTACCCGATTTGAAAAAACCCGGACCCGGTTCCTAAAAAAACCCGAAATGGACACCTCTAGTTGGGTGGGTGGGTGAGTGGGGTTGGGGTCTGGTCCCATGGTGGATTCAGAATATGGTTCAAGTAGAGAGAATGTGGGGATGTGAACAAAAATCCCAAAATGGCTATAAATAATAGCCGACTGATTCTCATATTTTATTATTATTTTTATATAAATAAATCTTTATCAAATAGGAAACGCTGAGAATTGAACGTATTCGTAGTCACCCTCAACTTCAATTTTATTATATGTAAATAAAACTAGATTATTGATTTGTGTATTACACAGAGTTGTCTAAAAATAAGTATTACAAAACAATCAGTAATAAAAAATAAATATACAAATAACAAATATTTTTTAACATTTAAAAATAAATAAAATTATATTTCATAAATATGTATATATATCCATCTTTAAAAAATACAAATGAGATTTAAAATTTTGAAAATTTGAAATTATTGGTTAAAAATGAAAAGTTTAAAATGATTGCATTATCATTAATATTTAAAGAAAATGAATATTATTATTTTTTTTAATTTGAAAGTTTGAATTAATTTTATTAAATGTAATTAATTCATAAGTTTCTCAAATATGCCATATGTACAACATAGATAGACGCCACATGGCAAATGAGATGTGGATATTCTAGAATTATGCCACGTGACATATTGTTATTCTTTTATTATATAGTATAGATATAGATTATAATGAATGTAATCATTCAGCAAAATAACACATTGGGGGCAATTTCTAGTGATTCATTTGATGAATTACTTCTAATATGATTCTGAGTTCTCCACAATATACATTACAAATATCAGTTTTTGACTTTTCATACATCCTTTATTAAATTGTTTTTTTTTAATTTTAACTAGACAACATACGTGACATAGTAATGTTTTTTTTTAACTATATTTCAATTTTTATAACTAATATGCCATGACTTCTCATTCTCATGTTTCTTTTAATAATATTGTCACACCGCAATACACTAGTTTTAATCGTATAATTTGCATTTCAAATGCATATTAACTTAAGCGAAATCTAAATTTAACCAAACCACATTACTTATGGCCCTTGATTTCATCTATGGTTCTTTACTTCTTCGTACCTTAACTAGGGGTGTTCATCGAATCAAATTTCGAATAACTCGAATGATTTCGAATCGAATGATTTCGAATTTTGAATTTTTTATGAGCATTCGAATTCGAAATTTATTCGAAAAATCCAATTCGAATTCGTTTTCTAATTCGAAATTCGATTCTATTCGAATTCGGAATTCGAATTCGATCCGAATTCGATTCGAATTAATTTGATTTGCATTTAATTTAAAAATTGTTTATACTTGCTATCTTTATGTATTCAAAATATCAAATAATTAAAACCTTAAATATCCAAATATCAAATAACCAACATCTAAGTTGTAATATTAGAAATATCATTTAAACTAATAACATGATAAAAATTCAATATATGATGCCAATGATAACATATAAAAAACATAAAGTGACAAATAATCAAAATATTAGAAATTAACAACCAAAATAATCAATTTTTCGAGTTTTACAATTGATGCTTTTTGTTGTGAATGTTTAGATTTAGTGTATTTAAAAGTGTTAAAATTATGGGTATTTTATAATTAAATTGACATTTATGTAAAATAGGCTTTCAGTTTTTATAAGCTAAACCACTCAACTAAAAAGCCTAATTTTTAAATATATAACTACTTGTATACATAAAATAAAAATATATAAATAATTTAAATTCGAATTTCGAATCGAATCGAATTAAAAATAAAAAATTCGAAATTCGATACTATACTACGAATCAAATCGAATCGAATTCGAATGTGAAAAATCGAATCGAATTTCGACTTGCTGTTTTTCGAATTGAAATCGAATCGAATTTCGATTATTTCGAGTCATATTTGAAAACTGAACACCACTAACCTTAACAATATATAGATATTCAAGACCGCGTAAAATTCTTTAAGAATTGATTAGTTAATTACATGTATTTGTGACAGATAATTTCTTTTGTATATGAACCGACTTTATCAATTCACCTTTAGATCAATAAGAACATAAAAACTTAAAGGAAGGAATAAGTATTTTCTGCAATAATTTTGCCGTGTCAAACCGGCCGGATCAGGAATCATCTTTAAATCTAATTTAATTAGGTATTTCTAAACTGCTCTGTCTGGACCGCCCATTTATTATTCGGACAAATTGAATCGACGAACTAGGACGGTGGCGGGACAACAAATTCACAATATGGACTAGAGATTAGACATGGGTCTTACTTGGATGAGAATAAAGAAACAAGAAAGAGATAAAATTTAGAAAAAGAAAAAAAGAAGTCGAATAAAACTATATTTTATTAGGGAAACAAAATAAATTTAATTTTTACGGTATTATAAAAAACTAAATATTCAATTACTTTTGTCGTTATCCGGTTTTTAAATCCGGTTTAGTCGATTCTACTAGGGGATCAAAATGTTAAATCTGTTCTGAAAGTCTTCAAATTTATGTCTTCGTTAGTTATAAACTCGATGAAACTTTCAAATGTTTACGATGCACACGACACCACCTTATCTCTACTGAATAAATTGGATTAAATTAATTTTGTTAAATTTCATGGAGTTTATTAGAGAAGCTTCCAAAATCGCTTAGTTAATTGCGGAACTGAAATTTCCTTTATTTGTGATTCACAATATCTTTTTTGGTTAATCTTAAATTTTAAGAGAAATTTGTTAAATTTTGTAAACATATGTTCAAGAAAGCAATGCCGGATCAAAATTATTTTTTGAGGGACCTCAATTTTCAAGTGTTATGTATTACTAAATATTAAATTTCTTTGGTGTTATCATGGTTGTAAAAGTCACTAGGCGCAAGTTGGGCGGCGAGGAACCGATAGGGATTAATCGGCGCTAGACGGATTGGAATTTTTATATGTAATTTTACAAATATATGCTATATACACACATTAATATCAATAATTTAATATAATACTTCAAAATTTTTTTAAAATAAACTTAAATATACTAAATAAAGTACTTCAAAGTGCAAACTTAAACACTGAGTTCAAAGTTTAGAGATGAATTTCGATGTTTAACTGGATGAATTCGATGTTTCAGAGACATACTAATGATTTTTGGTTGAGAAATGTCTAAATAGTCATAAAATTAGTCCTTTTTTACCAGAAAAAGTCAAAAAAAGTCAAAAAAAGTCAAAAAAAGGTCAAAAAAGTCAAAAAAAAAAATAAAAATCTGACTAGGCCGCCTAGGCGGGCGCCTAGACCCCGCCTAAGCCGCCTAGCACCGCCTAATGCCTAGGCCAAAATCGAGACAGTTGACGGGCGCATAGCGCCTAGGCCGATTTTTACAACCATGGGTGTTATTAAGGTCGCCTAATAACAAATTTAAATTCAAATAAAATAAAGTTAACCAACAAGTTAACATAACATTAAAAAATATTTAACAAATATTATAGTATCCTCGTAAATAATCAACAAGGTACATTCAAAATTTAAGCAATAATAACAAAATAAAGAAAATTTTGAAAACAAAAATAAATATAAATATATACAGTAAGAGTGTAAGACTTTAGTTTGTGCTAACAGGATTATAAGAAATATGTTTTGAATAATGAACTTATGATTGACCTAAAATTATTAATTTGGCTTAAAATTTTAAAACTGTTTTTGGCAAATGGGTTTGGTTTATAACTTATAATAATAATAATAATAATAATAATAATAATAATAATAATTATTGAAGTAATGAGTTTAATTGCTTAAATAGTAATTTTGCTTATATTTGTAAAATTATAATATATTATTTTTCATTAGATTGTTCAAGATTTTATGAAATCAGTCTAAAAACTTAACAGGGTTGGTTTCAAAATGTTGTAAAAATCAATTAGGATTAGGTCTTGCATATACTACCAAAAAGAAATTCACTCTATGTGGACGTACGACCCTAACATAATGTATGTATGTCTCAGAGGCTCATGAAACAAGTATGCACAACTTGATAATTTTTGTAGGGGTGAGCAAGAAACAGAAATAACCGAACCGGAACCGAATTAACCGAAAAACCGAACCTAAAAAGCCGAACTGAACGAATAACCGAAGAAAACCGAACCGAAAAAAACCGAAACCGAATTATTCGGTTCGGTTTTTTCATATTTTAAAAACCGAAAAAACCGAACCGATATGTAATCTTTTTTAAAAATTAATATATATATATATATATATGTTTCTATTTTTATACTTATTTAACGGGATATAACACACAAATAGTCTACCATTAAAGATGATAAACATTTGTATTAGATGAATACTATCATTTTAAAAGATGAATACCGAAATTATTCCATATTTAATTATTTACTTTTGATTTTTTTAAATGTAAGAATATGATGACAGTTATTTAGTTTTATTTTGATTAGTTGGTGTTTGATTAATTAATTTATAAATTACCTATTGTTAAACATCTTTACACTTTCAATATTGTGTGTGAGAGAGAACAAAAAAAAACCAAAAAAAAATAAAAAACCGAAAAAACCGAAACCCGAACCGAAACAGACAAAAAAAACCGAAAACCGAATGGCTTTTAATAAACTAAACCGACTATGTCGGTTTCGGTTTTATCCAAAAACCGAACCGAGCACACCCCTAAATTTTTGTATGAACCAGAAATGTTGTATATATGACTAAAATAAGTGAGGTCTTACAGCAAGTGCGGGAGGTGCGATCGTACATGGCACATTTTTTAGGAGGGCCTAATTTTTTTAAAAATTTTGTATATATGATA
This sequence comes from Mikania micrantha, assembly GCA_009363875.1. Lineage (NCBI taxonomy): Eukaryota > Viridiplantae > Streptophyta > Magnoliopsida > Asterales > Asteraceae > Mikania > Mikania micrantha. The sequence goes on along the minus strand of CM018690.1, from coordinate 20,710,991 downwards.
TATATTAATTTATTTTCCAACAAACACATATAATTTACATTCCAATTTTTTCAATATATTTAACCCAGTTACGAATTTTATAAAAGTTAAAAGAAAAACTTTTTTCTTAAACATTTGACCCAATAACTCATTACAATTTAAAATTTAGGTTAAAAAAACAAATTAACTTACTTCATATTTAGTTACAAACTAATTACCGCTCACGCACAAATAAAGGCTTAGTTTTCAACATTCGCACATGTCACATAATCTCTCAGATACTGCCCTAACTAAAATGATGAACCTCGTATTCATATTTATAGGACAAAAAAACAACTTATGGAGTTTTCTCAAGTTTCGAATTTTAAAATAAATTGCGTCAAATTTCACATCCTAATTTCACTTGTGAAATTTCAAAACAAGACATTTCTCATGCATTTTAAATGAATCAATATAAATTAACCAAGAGCTCTACCTCTTGAACCTCACTCATAGGAAGTTGCTTTGGAATTCTACCAAAAAGATGCTACCCCATAAAAGCCTTGTTATTTAGGGTGCTGAAACCCTAAGAGCCAATAAGATTATCAGATACCTTAAATCTTAATTTATTCAAATAACTATAGATATTAAATTAAGTGTGATACATAAGTAAAACTAGGTTTTTTTCGGCCGCACATTGCGGCAAGTTATAACAGTATACTCCTGATAACGGGTATTATATATCATTTGTTGAAGCGTAAGTTACATAGCAAAATGTAAAGACCCGGTTTAACATATTAATAAAAATATTCGAAATGTGAAATATTTTTATGATTAAATAAATTTTAATTGTGGTGACTAGTAGGCTAAATTGATAAAATGTTCAACTACTAGTAAATACTAGTTAAATGTTTGACTAGAAAGTTGAGGGGTTAATATTGCCAATAATTGAAAATGATATTAAAAAAGGGGGTTTATATGGGAATAATTGGTCAACATAGTCAAAATTCATTTTTTTTTTTGGCTGGAGAGTAGAGTTGGGCGACGACCAAGAGGAGAAGAAATTTGGGTTTTTGATCAAATTCATCAACCAAACTTGTTCTGATCATAAATGCAGGCTTAGATTCGTTTTACTCTTTTCGCAACTATAGGTATGTGATTTCATATGTGTTGTTAAAATTTTGGTAGGTTTTCAAATGGGTGGGGTTAGATGGTGATGAAACTCAAAGTTTGAGACTTCGGTGTAGTTTATATCATGAGATTATGTTTAGTAATGTTAGAAACGAGTAAAATAATCATGTATAATGTATAGTAGCTTTAAAACCTAGAATTTGAGTTTGAGTAATTCTTGGGTTTTATGAACTATATGAGTTTTATGAAGAATATAATGAGTGTAGATGAATGGGTGTTGATTGATTTCATATGTGCAGTAATTTTGATGAAAACCCATAAAATGAGGAGTTTGAGACATCATATGTTTAAAATGGATAAGAATGGAATTGAAAGAATGTTTATAAAACATGGATGAAAAATATGCACATAAGATGTTTGAGGAAATGCCACTAATAGCCTTAATTAATCAATGATTTGGGGACTTGGTGAAATTAGGGGTAATGACTAATAAACTTAAATGGTATGATCAATAAACACAAATGAAGTGTAAGTGGTTAGAATGACATGATTGAAGGGGATTTGTTGACTTAGGAGAGTTTGATTTCCTTAAAAGTCAATTATGGGATAGTGGTCAAAGGGTTGTAAGTTTGTTTTCTTGTTTGTGTTATTCCTATATTGAATGTGCATGTATGATTATATGATCTAGGAGGTGGCAATACAAACCAAAGACCCGGTAAGGAGAAGATTGAATCAAGTGGCATTAAGGACCAAGGTGAGTAACCTACTCACTAATTATGCAACCATAAGTCATATTAGTGATTGAATGTGTGTGTGTTGAATACTTGACTACTTGATAGTTTTCTTGTAGTATTGAAAATTGTTTGTGTGATGTAGTTAACAATCATATAGTTATGATTGTTGCATATTTGTTGTATGTAGTTTAAGGAATGGAGAAAATTTCTATATTGTTTGCATTGGTTGAAAGAAATGCTATTTTGTAAATAATGGTCTATGTTGAATATAGAGAGTATATGTTTATCTACATGATAGTATTGTTTGTTGTTTGATTAGTAGAAAGTCAAAAGGTAATTATGCAAATGAAAGTAGAACTACCAATATGGGGGATTAACAATGGTTATAGAATAAATGAATGTTTGACTAACGAAAGTCAAAGTATGTGTTTATAAGTAGCGAAATGATTATGAGAATAATTGATGCTTGATATGTGGTGTATGCATAACCTGGTATGGCGTCAATGTATGTTAAAGGATAGTTGACATGTTACTCAATTGATGATCCACATTCGTGTCATATGTGATGTAGGACCAAAATTTGGTGGCATTTGGGTGATGATCCACATTCGTGTGGAAGTAGGTACAAGTCCATACTCTTATGGCAAAAGGGGATGATCCACATGCATGTGGAAGATGATGTAAAGCCACCATGGAGTGGCATTGGTGATGATCCGCATTCATGCGGAAGGATATTGATAAACGAAGGAAATTAATAGATAAGAATGAGTTTGGGTGAATGACCTGTTAAGTGATTTTATACTAATCACAAGTTGTAAAGTCACCAAGATAGGTTTGGAACTTAATTATGTTGTCCATAAAGTATTATGGGATATATTTTGGGGTATGATAATGAGTGGAAATGAATTTGGGAGTTAATACTGATTATGATGCGTTTTGGGTAATTTTTGGACAAATCAGTCAGTGAAGTCTGGGACGCTACCTAAAACACCACCTGGAGTCCAGGACGCCACCAAGCCTCTGTAGACGTCACCCAAAAACGCCACAGTGGAGTCTGGGACGCCACTGGGCTTCCCACAGACGCCACTCAAGACGTCACTTCCTGTAGGAACGATTAGGAATGGGGAGGTTAAGGGGTTAACTCATTTAGTCCTTTTGGAATAACAGTTGATTGTTTGTGGTTGTTTCAGGTCAAAAGTAGGCTCGGCTACGAAGTCATGATCGGGATGCGGAGGATCGAACCATGTTGATAGTAAAAAAAACAAATGTTTTTATTAAAATGATTTTTTGGATATCATTGTAAATTGTTTAAGAGTAGTTAATATTAGCAAACAATTTTGTTTGGTAGATGTGAATGTTTATGGGTTAGTTGGGTTATGTAACTCACGTAACTTGAAAAAAAATATGGGACCTCTTTTGTAAATTCCGCAATCGTGTTCAAAGTTATGTTTTGAGAATCTGGATGTTACACAAAATCAAACCTCTTATCACGAACTCTATACAAATTTCTCATAAAAACGCAAAATCCTACAAAATCCATACAATTATGTTACGAAAGTAATAGAAAAAAACCGGCAATCAATTGGTTGAATTAAAAAAAAAATTCTCAGCAAATATCGATTTTTTATAAAACAGATAAATTACCGTTACCTTATCCGAACACCACCAAAATCCTAGAATAGACAACTTTTCTTTCACTGATATATATATATATATATATATATATATATATATATATATACTACTATATAATACATATAGAAAGGACATAATGGTCTTTTACCAAAAACTCTTAAAATTAAGAGTTTTACAACTGTTAAAACATAAAGTACAACAAACAAAGTTTTAAAAGCCATAAACTAAATAGTTTTCTTTTACTTTTTAGTTTGACCCACATTGTTAAATGTAAAAAATAAAGTGTCATATAATACGTATAAAAGAAAACCCTCTCAAATCAAATAAATTACTTCTTCACACTTTTGTCATATCATATTTGGCATTTTAAATTATAAATTTTTCATAATAAATTTTTAGTTAAAAAAGTTGATTTGACAAAAATTATGTGGTTTAAGCTTTTTACGAGCCAAAATCATTAGCCTAATTGTTTTGTTTTCCGCTGCATCGCGCGGGCATCTTACTAATATATATACATATATATTACTATTTATTTTCATGAGAGTACAAAAAATACATTATGTAAAAAAAATAGCATGTTTAAAAACTCAAACCATAAAATTAAGTTAAAATTGACGGGTGGTCAAAGTCTAAAAAATTAACCGGTGGTCAAAGTTAAAAAGAATATAATGGTACTATTTATTTTCGTTTCCTTTTTATTATACAGTATAACATCTTATCTTACTATTATAATAAATAAACATCTTTTTTTTGCCACATGTCAATATATTAGACTAGTCTTGCCACATTTCATTTTTTATACTCTTATTCATTATCTTTCAAATTAAATGATAGTCATAATTATATTATATACCTTTTACATATTAAAAATTAGTTTTAATAAATTTAAAAAGAAATATCTTTTTATTAAAAAACATAACTAAAAAGGTTACAAAACATGAATTTTTTCTATGCAATAGTTGTTTTTTAAAAAAAAATTAATTATTTTAAAATTTATTGTTTTAGGGAAAATGAAAGTTATGTAAAAATAAGTTTTCTTAAAAATAATTTTTTTTAAAAAGTTTTCTTATAAAGTATATATCATATCAGTTTTCAACCCTTGTAATACACGGGATCTAACCTAGTAATATATCTCCTCATGATAATATACTTATAAGTAAAATGTGTTACATCATGCCACTAGCCTCTCAGAGAAATCGGATTTAATTGGGTATTTTTCTGAAACTTCTAGGTTATCTCCTAGGTTGTCCTACCTCTTAATATATTGCATCACTTCTTTTGAGATTAACGCTCATATTCAAAGTTATCATAAATATGTAAATCAATTAACAAAATATAGTTCGATCCTGTTCAAAATTGAAATTTGAACATTTTTAACATATAAAATAAGTGAAAAAGGTTTATTTAAACTTTTAAATTATTATACTAATACATGTATTTTGTGACTGAGCTAAAATAATTTCGTTATACTATAAATTTATTCGATTAACAACACAAATATGAAAGCGATATTACCATTACTTTGTTACTTTATTTATTTTTATTTTATTTTATTTTTTGGTTTAGTAATACACAATTACACATACAGAATAGCTCACATTCTCACAAGAACACGTGAACCTAAGGCCCAATAACAAACGGCCCACTCAACTTTGGTTTCATAGTGTTATAATTTATATTCTTGAAACGCTTTCAGATAACGTCATATGCTCACATTTTGGGCACCCCAATTAACAAAACAATCTTGTTTTTAATTCTAAAACACCATACAGTTTGAATCACACAGAGCTATTACTACTACCACTACCACTATACAGGTTCCTTAGTAGCACTCGACCGGTGACAAACCCAGAAATTTTTTGAATGATGTCATAAATATTCGGTGCACTGATTTCTAGCACTAAGATTATAGATTTTCAATCTGGTCAAATCAGGACACGTCGGGTCATGTATTAAATGTATTTAAAATTTTAAAATTCTATGTTTCCTTAAATTTAAATCAACCAACAAGTTTCATCAAACAACTAATCAATACTTATGTATTCAATTTGAACATGTCAACTAAAATAGGCTAAACATGACTTATTCGGACTCCAAGTGGGGCAATAAAGGAGCGACAGGAAGCACATGTCAGAGTGATGAACATGACAGAACAACAATAGGTAACGGTGCATTTTTTTCTGATAAACGATTCAAGTGTGTGTGTGGTGGTGGGTGGGTGGGTTGGGTTGGGTTGGGGGGGGGGGGGGGGGGTTTTTTATCTTTTTAATCCCATAAAATATAGTTAGGGGAGGGGGTGAGGAGTTGATGGATTTTGAGAGATTAGGGTTACATGTGGTATGCATGTGTGTGTCATGTAGGATGTCACATGGTTATGTTGTGAAATGTGGTGTGATCCCACTCAGTGAGCATGAAATGAATTTGAATGTTGATAGGGTGTTTTAGAGTATCACAATCATTAAATTTTAACTTATCATGTTTACTCTTTTACATATTATTTTGTCACCTGCTTTTCAAATCACCAATTGCATTTCAAACATTGTATTAAATCTATCGATGACTTTATATGCATCTTTGTTAATAACATTGTACCTATTACTTATTAGGAATTTAAGGGTGTCAATCATCTTGAGTTGGGGGCTAGCGGATTAACAGGTTTTGGGTTGGTGGGTTAAATTTTGCAAGATGAACCGACCTATATATATATATATATATATATATATATATATATATATATATATGTATATATTCTTGTCAAAGTTATGTATATTCTTGTCAAAGTTTTCGGCTCTAACCCGTATAGACATAGATTCGGGTCAATTCAAACATGATTTGTTTACCTATTTATCTAAATTAATTAAACAAATTAGAAATTGTAAGTTGGTTGTTGGCTTAAAAACACATAAATAATAACCTATTTATTAGTTGTGTATGAGTGACAATGAGTTAATATAATATCTAAAAAAATAATATTACTAGATCTAACCATATAATCACGTAAATCAACTTGTTTTTAAACAGGTCAACCGAACCGACCCATTTTATTAACAGATCAACTTGAACACGACCCTTTTTTTAAACATGTTGTATTTGTCAAACTAAAACCTAATTATTTTCATATCTTGTCTGCGTTATGTTTCAAGTACTATCAGGAATTGTCGCCTCTAGTTAAGAGTATCAAAGTGATGAAATTCGTTAATAATATTCTTCAATATGGTGGAATATTCATCAAACACTAATGAGATGCTTTTGAAATTCTTGTTTGAAAAAAAGATTTTGGGTTTTTTTTTTCAATAATGCATAGTATAATTTAGTTTTTATGCTTTTATTATTTTCTTTTGCAATTATATTTGTTTGAAAAAATAACAAATTACTGTTTAATGTTTATGGCAACGCCTTTTTTTCAAAATCAAGACTTTATTATGTTTAATTAGACCTCCCTAAAAGTGATATAGGTTGAGCCCACTAATAAAATCATTGGTCCACAAACACAATAAAGTCAAAGGTGTAAATATGACCTCTACGAGGAGCTAAAAGTTTTAGAGATTAACTATTTTTTTGATCAACAGCAGTGTACTCTGTATTCGATATCTACTGGCTGAAAGATGCTCAAGCTGGCTACTAGTTCAGACAGACGGAGCCTTTAGCCCACCAGCCACCAATTCTCAGGAAAACCCGAAACAAGCACCCGTCTAAGGTAAGATGGTGAAAGGCTGGTAAAACCTGATGGAATCAAAGATCGAACCCTGGACCTGGGTCTCCTATGTCTTCTCTTATACCTTCATTTTACCACTAGGCAAGACTTCATAGGTTGTTTTAGAGATTAACTAAACATTAATCCCGTATTATAGAACGATTAAACTTATTTAAATATTTAAAAGTATATAATTTTCATATTATTATTATTAAATAAGAGAAATAATTAAAAAAATAATAAAATACATTAGGTAATAACATATGTATCTTATTTAATATGAGACTATGAGAGAGAGAATGAAAAATAAAACTAAAAAAATATTACAAAGTGACAGGTCTTAGTCCATTTTATATTTTAAAAAATCGCATCAAACATCTTTGTGCCTTTTACACCATCTGCCGTTAAAACCTTATACATATAAAAATTATTGCATAAATCGATGATAATTATGATAAAAATAAATTGATAAATAGAACAAGACAAAATTATTACAGCAAAATATCATTTTTTGCATAAAAAAATAATGTTTTGTTTGAAAATAATTTTATATATCAAAATGACGTTTTATTTAAAATATATATATATATATATATATATATATATATATATATCAAAATTTTAGACCACTCAAAAAATCAGAATATATTCAGTCACACCTTCCGTACACCCACAGGGCTGGCTAGCCTGGCTATGAAGACTACCATATACAATTTGTATTATTATTTTTCTTTCCTTTTTATTTTTTTAATTCTTTTCTTTAATACACATTAAAATATGATATATGAAATTAGTGTCTAAACAAAATGAAATTATGAATGGTGTTTTTTTAGGTTTTTTTATATATATTAACTGTACAAGATTTGAACTAATTTGTGAGGTTGGTTGACTTGGTTTGTGGATTATGCGGCCTTTCTCCTTATTGTCCAAGGTTTGATTCCGGTAGATGGTTTTTTTTTTAATTCACCTATTCTTATTAATTTATTTTATTTTATTTTTGTTGGTGAGGTTTTTTATGGTTTTGTTGCTTGAACAATATCCCATTTATTTGTTAATGTTTTTTTCTTTCGAGTTTATTGTTGATGTTAAATGAGAGTGTTAAATAAATGTGATTACGCACGTGTAATTTATTTTGGTTTTATTATTCTTTTTTCTAAACATGTAATAGATTTGTTTTATAATCGCACCTTTCTATTTGTTAATGTTTCTTTTGGATTCGTTACGAAAGTCGAAACGGGTATGTTAAATGAACGCAGCAACGCGCGTTTATGAGCCATCTAGTTATATACAAAAGCCAATCTATATACATTTTTAAAAGCCTATTATTTTCATTTATATTATTTATTTCAAGCAATATACTAGATATATGATCAACAATAATATGATCTTTTTATGTGAAATTTAACGAGCATAGCTTGACTATTCTATTATTCTGTTAGAGAAAGAATGGAGTCTAAGTTAAAGAATAAGAAACAATTATCAATAGACATAGCTAAATAAATCTTTATATTCTAATAAACAAAAATAAGTTTTGCCACATGTCACATTCTCATGTTTTCTTGCCACTTGTCATTTTTCTATAATTTTATTCAATTCTCTATCTTAATTATTAATTAAATACATTCTCTCATATTAAATACTTATAATATTAATGAGTAATAATATTATTTGTCTTTTTAAATGCAAGAAAATAGTTTTTAATAAATTAAAATCAAATATTTTTATTTAAAAGCACACTTCAAAAAAAAGTTTATAAAATATGAAACTTTCTAAAAATCAATTTTTTTTAAAGTTAGAAAAGTTAGTATTTTTAGAAAATAAAAGTAAAATAAAAAACATTTTTTAAAAAATAAATAAAATACCCTATAAATCATAGTTTTCAAATACTGATATTTTTATAAACAAATGATGTTTCTTAATACAAATTGCTTAAAAAATTATGTTCAACCAAAAGTTATAAAAATAATAAGAAAAATTAAACTATAGTTATTAATGTTAAATGATATTATAAAATGAAGTTATTTAACTTTAATAATTATATAAATTATACATCATTTCTTGATTTGTAACAATTAATTTTTAATAGAAAAGTAAATGAATTTGTAACATCAATTAGTTCAAGAATCTGTATTATTTCAAAACAAGTAGGTCATGTATTATTTCTTTAGTTATTATAAATTTTAATTATAATTTTATCACTTAAAATACTCATTAATACGTAATCTACTTAATTTATAACAAATTGTTTATTTTCTTAGATTTTCATTACTAATTATTTAATGTTTTATATTTAATCCGTGTAATACACGAGGTAATAATCTGGTTAAACTATAAAATCAAAACTTTTGAAATTTTTAATTTGAGTATATTCTTATAATTTGCTTTTAGAAAATAATAAAAGTAATTATAACGAGCATTTTAACCGATTACAACAGTGGCTTAAGTTGTTTAGATACAGAGGGTTTTTTAATTAGTTACTAATTTTAAAAATATTATAAAGTACAATGGTGCGTTCAAGTTGTCCAAATCAAACATATGAGAACAGGCTGTAGAATTAGAATGATATATACAAATCATTATAACGATGCATTTAAAGCCTCCAATAATTTAACACACATATATCATATGTCTAAATGCAAATGTGTATTGTGTTATGTTTGGGGCCTATGTTTTATTTTAGTTGGGTTATTACATTGTCTCCACTTGTCACTTCATATTTATATTTATTTTGCTTATATGTAAAAAAGAAAGAAATATGTGGAGTATTCGAGCTGAATTTCACTTCAGAAGCAATATCGTTATTACATTAGAATAAGGATAATATTTGTTTTCATATTATCTCTTTCAGACTCTACTAAATATAGAATTTACTAAGTATGTTTGTTTTACATCTAAATGCAAAAGTGCTCTTTCAGTCTTTTGAGGCAAAAATCAATTTCTAATATATTCACTCCTATAAAATATAAAAATAATTTTCTACACGCATCACCTCATTTTAAGTGCTAAATATTTGTGATCAATATAATGACGTGTTTTCAATCCCTTTTAAAGAAAAAAAAAAGTCCTTTTAGTTGATCATTTATATTATATTTATTATTTACTAAATTTTCTTTCAAATTAAATGGAACTTAAATACGTTGTACTATCATTATTGATTCAACTACTTTAGTCATATATGATAGATAAGTGAGATATGTAATTAATAAAGTTTTTTTGTTTTATTTGTTAAAATTATTTGTCAAAATTATTAGAATATTTTATCAACATTGGGATATTATTATTCATTTTCCCACAACATTTACAATCGGCCAGTTTTGGCAAATTTACCAGTCACGTGAACTCAAATGGCCTGGACTGGCTTTCCTACTATGGAACAACATTTGATCCCATAATATGTCCATAGAACATTAAAATTAAAACTCAAAATTAATAAAAAAAAAACATTATTTTTAAAACCCATTACTGGAAAACTCATGGTGCATCAGATGAAGTGCATACTAGAGCCCTTTGCTGCAAATGTCGCAAACTCTGTTCCATGCTAACTTGCACCATATCTGCTAGCACTTGTTTTGCATTCCCAGATTGTTCATCACCTTCAATCTGTGATATAATGCCACACACAATGTTTTCCAGTGTATCGGGCTCGAGTTCGGACCTCGGGTATGGCGATTCTCGCAACAACCGAAGCAAAACATGGGCTTTCGATTGGGCGTTTGGCGTGCCTTGAACCGTAAGCTCCAAGAGCCCGGGAATAACACCTTCTTTAAGTATAGGCTCTCTATATCGACATCGGTCACTTTGACACATGGTTAAAAGTGCACCCACTGCATGTTCACGGTTTTGCGGGGACCCACGTTCGAGAACCTCGACAACCGCAAGCACGCCGCCTTCTTCTGACGTTAGTGCAACCCGTCCTTCTTCGAAATCGGTTAAAGATTCAATAAGACCGGTGCATCTTTCTGATATTTTTGAGGATTTTTTGGAGGTTTTAAGGATGTTTACTAGGTACGGAATAGGTTGTGATTGAAGGATGATTCCAAGATTGTGTTTTTCTGATGAGAGATTGGATAGAGCCATGACTGCGTCCATCTTGGCTTGTGGGGTCCCATGGTTAAGACCTTTTACGAGAAACTGGATCGCACCAGATGCACCAATGGTTAACCTTTTTACAGGGGATGCAGAGAGTGTGGCTAATAATGCTGTTGCGTGTTCTTGCATATTTTGATTCCCCATTTGGAAAAAAGTGATGATTGGTTCCAATGCGCCAGCATCCACGGTGCTGATCTTGTTTCTATAAATAATTAAACCATAAAATTATATAAAAATGGAAAAAAAAAAAAGGAAAGTAACAAATGAGATTTTTTTTATAATTACAGTCACCTACCCCATATTATTAAGAAACATTATCCCATCTTAAAAGCATCATATTCTATGCCCAATTAAAAATCATTCACTGTCTATTTTCTGGCAAATAATAAATATAATGATTCTACAATTTTTTTTCAATTAACAACTACTAGTTCAACCTTAATTTGTCAGTCCAAACTTAATTTTTTATTTTTTATTTTTTTAGGTTTTTCATAATCAAAATATGAAGATGAAAGATTCTCTTGAATCCCTCTGTTTCTTTTAACGGTATAATTCGTATACAAAACCTGAAGAAACCAATTTGAATTTTTATTCGATATTCGGGTTGGATATTCGTCTTTCTTATTCGTATTGAGTAGGGTATCGGATATATAAAATATTGCTTATTCTGATCGGATATCATATTCAACCCAAATAAATGTCAAGCTTATTCGGATGGATTTTGATCGGAAAATCATATTGCTTAATTAGGTTGTTTTCAGATACAGTTTAAAAGTTTTCAAATCCAAATAAACTGTTATCTGATCTAATAAACACCCCTGGATCCTAGGAAACAAAGTTCGGAATAAAAAAAATGACATAAACCAGTCTCCCAACAAAATAAAACCACAGTTAACTTCAAATCGAAGTAATCAACCAAAAAGATTACTTGCAATTGAATCAAACCAGTTATGAGCCAAAACAAGATCGATGTTAGTAAATGATGATTTGAAACATGAACAGTAACTGCAGCTGATGATCAGCTTCCTTTTTGAAATTATGTCAAAGTCATATTATCATCATCAAGATTAGACTTTAAGTAGTTCTAATAATCAATGATCCTTAGCTCAAGCGGTTGAGGGGAGGTACCCTGTGGCTTCAATATTGGGGAGGTCACGGGTTCAAATCCTGGCATGGTCAAAATAGGGGTTCCATGCTAGGTTAGGGGGTTTTCTCTCACCTATGGTGGGTTTCCTCCTATGGGGTGTGGATATGATCGGGTGGATCTATGACCCGTCAGTGATCCAAATTGCCGTTCAAAAAAAAAAAAAAAAAAAAAAAAAAAAAAAAAAAGTAGTTCTAATAACTTTTTCTGCAAGTAACCAAACAGAGTAGTGACTGGTAAAAAAGTAGAATCACAAAGAGAATACTTTAAATTATTGTCCTCTAAAGTCTAAAGTTTGCTAAATTGATGAATTTTATGAAAAAGATGATGGTCACACAACCATAGAAAATGACAGAAACCACACTCCAAAGCATCAACCATAATTTAACCAAATTGTTTCTATTTTAGCGGTAACATCTTGACTTTTTTTACAATTTTTTTGGGTTATAATCTCGTCATATAGCAAATATAATTTTGGGTTTCTAGTCATGGGTTTTCTCCTGAGTCAGGCGGGTCAACATCTTATGTTTTTTGAATAGAAGGGTAATCTATTTGACAGGATAAGAGGTGACCGGATGTTTGCTTGTCAAAAATAAAAAAAAAAAAAAAGAAGAAAATTGAATCAATAATTTGAATAATTAATTTACTTACGTTTCATCCTGAACAGCAAGGTTTAGGAGAGCAAGCAGAGCCGCCGAGTTGGCTTCAAGACATGTGCTCCGGAGCATGGAAACCAACGACGGTATGGCATCGGAAAACAGTCGCCGGAGGCGCGGTGACGTCTTGGTGAGTCGCCGGATCTCTTTAGCAGCTTGAATTTTTTTTACAGGATCGTCGTTTTGTTCTTGGATGAGACGGAGGGTGCGAGTGATGGTAGGTGTTGCCGGAGAACGATCTCCGGTGACGAATACGGCGGAGTTGGTGGTGGTGGTGGTGGTGGTGGTGGTGGTTTGTGAATCCATGGCACCGACGAGAACGAATGGAAGTGAAGTGGGGGGTTTTGTTTTAAGGTGGAGAGGTAACGTGTGAAGTGGTGCCGTGGCGTTAAGCAACAGTTTGTTTCAACGGCTTTTTCTTTTTGGAGAAAATAATAATATTTAATTATTAATTTAGTTTATATTAGAAAAATTATAGACCATATGTTAAAAACTTTTTATGCTTATCATGTTTCTTTGCTAGTTTGCATTTGCTTAACGTGAATGATTATCAATAACGAATCTAACAATCAAATCTATCTTTTCTGTAATATCACCAGCCGTTAAAAACAAAAACAAAATCTTTTCTAATGGAAGCATAAAATCTATTCGAACTTAACACCGTTTGTTTTGTAAATCATAAGTTTTAAGGCTTTACTTTATGTTATGCGAGTCAATCGAGACCTTACAAGTAATAAGGGATTAGGTGTAGTGATAAGGTGTTCTCACCCCAACCAACAGGTCGTGGGTTCGAGTCTTAGAGGTAATAACATTAACCTAAATTATCTATGTGTTATTAAGTTTATTCTAAATATTCTAGATGTTATTAAAAAGTAAGGTTAAGTGTTTAACAAACTCACTATAAAGTTATCTTCTTCTTCACAGTAATAAGCCTAAACGTGTTTGTGATTTTTGACACTTGTTACTTGGTATTTTTATTGTCAATGGTATTTTTTTTGAAGTATCTATTTAGGCTCATAGTTCTATATTAGCTTTTTCTTATCATCGGAAACAGAACTTGAATGAATTTATTTAATAAGGCAAACCAATATTGCACACTATAAATAAAAAATTATAAATATAAGAAGAAACATAAAAACTATGTAAATCTTCTGATCTTGTCTCAGCAATATATTTAGACTCGGATATGAACATAAAACCTGTTACAGTGAAGTCAAATGGGTAATCATTAGACCGGAAATCCGTAGTTATGTATTTATTTTAGATTTCATTTCATAATATCCCTCTATTTATGAATTTAATTACATATATCCAAGAGTAAAGTTAAATTACATATATCAATTCTTTTATAATTTTCCTTCTTTAAATTAAGGGATATATGTAACTTAAAGTTTTATGAAAATTGATATATGTGATTTACTGGGTTAGTTAAAGGGATACATGTAATTTATTTTTCAAATCATATTTATATGTAATTTAAGAAGTTTATAGAAATATATATGTGATTGTATCATTATTTTATAGTATTTAATGGAATTTAGTTTTAACTTTCATTTTTTTTGAACGACTTCAGGCTGAACGACTGATTTAAACTCAAACGGTCACACATTCAAGGGCAGTCTCAGTCGTCACCCTCTACCCACCAGATAAGCGGGAACCGGATAAATACGTAAATCCTCTCTCCTGCTCAGGTTTGAATCTCTGATCTTAATAAGGTTTAACTGCTCCCCTTCATTACAATACTGCTAGGCTAGAAGCCCTTTGAGTGATAACCAAGTATTCCTCCAACGAAAATGGGCCGCCAGGTTAGGTGCTAATTGGCATAGCTACGCTATTTGCATTACTCATACATTTAATATTCGGCAGGATGCAAAGTAATTGAAGGGTCAATAAAACAACGTAGCGGGTGAAACAACCAACAACTATTTTACGCACACAAATATTTGAATTTAATCGATCGCTTAAGTCTTAAATTAGTAAGTTCGAAACAAATGTTTTTATAACTCGACCAACATTTAATCAGACGTCTTATCAGTTTGCTAGTAAGATTCCATTTATGAATTAATGAATTGTATTTGTGAAATAAAATAAAGAAATGTAAACTACTCTTTAAAAAATAAAATAATGAAAAGTAGGTTTTTTTATTAAAAAAATATTAAGTGATTATAAGTGTAGTTAGTTTATGCATTTACCTAAAAAATATTTTTTCTTAAATAAGTGCTTATTTTGCATAAAAAAATGAAAATTTATCTGCATGCTTGCTTAGTTGTTTGATACAAAATTAGTTTTTAGTTAATAATCACAATAACTACATGAATATTTTGCATAGTGGATAGTGTTGCTCATATGTAGCAAAGAAACAAATCTGATTATGTGCATAAATGATCATATTAGTTATCATAGTTAAAGCAATATATACAATGTTTAATAATACTTGTTCTCTATTTAAAATTAGTTTATGTATCACAGTTTGATAAACTCTTAATGATCATTAAGAGGTTATTTTTTAATAGCTCATAGCATCTTAATAATTAAGCGATAACTATAAGTCTGACCGACTAAAAAGGAACATTAAGATGTATCTATTAGTCATACTATAATTCATACCATTTAAGAGGCTTAGTGATTTGATGTATACGTTTCAAGAATAGTATTATTTCATACACCAATTAATTCTGGTGTTAAGATGATAGAACCCTTGGTAGCATGGGCGGACAAACATTTATGGGACTGTAGTCTCGGGATAACAATATTTGAAGGCGATGGTGATTAGTTATAGCTAGAGGTGACAATTTTTACCCATTTAGAGGTGACAATTTTTAACCATGTCAAAGGAAATGGGTTGGTTTGGGTAAACAATTGTAGTATAATGGGTTGAAATGGGTAAAATCATAATATTGAATGGGTTGAAATGGGTAACACTTAAACACAATGCGGGTCAAGACGGGTAACCAAAAAAGCATGCAAATGCAATGATTACAACATTTAAGAATGATTAATAAAACATATTTGATGAGAAAATGACTAAAAATTATCCAAATAAACTATTTGCTTACTTTAAGTTAAACTAAATTGATGTTTTTTAATAACAATCCATTTAGACCCGAACCGATTTTGATTAAAACACGTTCTGACCCGCACCTATCCTGACCCGAACCCGTTCTGACCCGTTACCCAACCCAACCCGCCCATTTTGCCGGGCATAGTTACAACTAATTATCACCAACAATGAGTACAGTAGCAATTGATCATCAATGGTACATGAGATCAGTATAAACCAAGAGCATCAATAACAACTTGTTAGCAACAACTAGGTTGTTACTAAGTTACACTGATAGATAGAGACATAGTGTTACTGTCAATGTAACCTAAATAATTTATAAACTATTATAACTAAAGTATTGAGTATTGACATGTTTGTCACGTAAAGTAGCAACTTATTAAATTGTTAATAGTTTTAGCATGCAAGTTATCAGTACATGATTTTAAAAAAACTTATCTAAAGCGATTTAAATCCTTTTTTAATAATAACTTATTTGCTACTTTTAGTATGTATTTCAACGGTAAGCATCGGATACGGGAATAAAGTTTTGAATAATGACGTCATCAAGATTAAGATTCTTAGTTGAAAATGACTGATGTTTTTCTAGTCTTTTTTCTTTAAGATAACCAACCAAAGATTATGTTATTTTTATTTTTTTATTTTCTTCTCTTGATTTGAAATGATGTTTACTTAGGGGGTGTTTGTTTTTTGTAAAAAACCTCTTCTAACCTCTTATGTCTGCGCCGCGCAGATGCGGGAAGAGGTTAGGCTGTTTGTTTTCTCGAAGACGTTTCATTAAAAAAGCTCTGCGCGGCCTCTTCTTGGCGCAGACATGGATCAAAGTCTTCTCCAAGAAGAGGTTATCCTCTTCACGTCTCCTCAAACCCATTCCCGACCATGGCTCCTCCTCCACCGCCACTGTCGCCGTGAGGCCACCTCAACCCACCGCTGTCGTGACTGCACCTCAAGCCACCGCCGTCGTGCGATCGAACCCTAGGGTTTCTCCTCGCCGTCGTTCGATCGAACCCTAGGGTTTCTCCTCGCCGCCGTGAGGGTTTCTCCTCCCTTCCCGATCTTTCTCTTCTTCCCGATCGGAGATGTGCGAAACCCCATACGACGAACCCTAGGTCTTCGATTTCGATTTCACTGGTCGACGGTGATGTGTTCGTTCGGAGATGAGCGGCGGTAGGTGGAGGGGGCGATCGAAGATGAGCGCCGGTTGGTGGAGGATCGGAGGTGAGCGGCGGCAGGTGGAGGGGCTGAGGTCAGTTCGACAGTGAGGTTGGTGGTCGATCGGAGATGGTCAATTCGACGGAGGTTGGGACGGTGGGGTTGGGAAAATGGGAAGAGGTTTTAATTTGATCAGAAAACAAACACCTCCAAAAGCTCTTCTTGCAGAGGTTTGGTCCACCTCTTCTGCAAAAGATGTCTGCAGACGTGGTCCGCAGACCGCAGACGTTTTGCCTTTGAAAAAACAAACACCACCTTAAAGTCTTGTTTTCAAAATAGTTCCTAAAAACTTGCATTAAACACGAGTAATCAATTTCAAATATACATTTTAAACATAGAAACGATTGAAATCATCACGAGGGTTTATATGTTTGGGAATTGGGATAGGATTGTTTCAGTATTATGATTTCTTTCTTATTTCTTAATCCATATTAAGCTCTGTTAAATCTACGATTACGATAACAACCTTAAGAGAAAAAAATCCAGGGTAAATAAAGATAATAAGATATGATATATAGGACAATCTTACATCTGATTGGTAAGTTGCTAGTCGTATTATGTGCTTCGAATTTGACTATAGATAAACAAATTTTTTAATTATTTATTCATTTGAATTTTTGTTTGTTCTTGTTTTTCTAGATTTCAGGCCTAACCACAAAATCACAAATAAAAAATAGTTAATAGATTCATAGGTTCAATGACTTGCAAAAGAATTGATGCGTGAGAGAGCTATTATATTACATAGAATTGATAAATGAGATATTAATTTGAGATAAAAATAAATAAAAGAAAAAAAAAGATGCAGTAATGAGAACCATATATAAATGAATATATCAAGTGATTTATTTTTCGCGTAAATTATTTGTGTACGGTTTTTGAATAAATATGTAACCAGTACAAAAGTGATGGATATGGAGTGAAAACTGGTTGCCACTTAGTCGGCATCATTGAAGATGACCGTAGAAAAGCAGCCAGGCCGGTGAACATTAATGAAAGCTTGCAGATGCGACCCGAAGTTATGACGAACTAATAGCCAAGATGAGGAGTGCCTTTTAAATAGCGCTTCATTCGCTTGACTGCAGACCATCGATTTTCCATTGGAGCATGCATGTATTGACAGACTTTGTTGACGGTAAATGCAATGTCAGGATGAGATAGGATGCATCCTGTAAAGCACCAACTATCATGATGAAGAAGAGATTGAAAGATGCTTATTGGAGAGGCAACCGGTTTACAGTTAATGAGATTGGCCCGATAAATGACCTCTACAATATATTTTTTGAGACATAATGAGATCCTCGTCACAAGGAATGAATAATTTCAATACCCGAGAAGTAGTTAAGGTTGCCGAGATCTTTGAGTGTGAAGTCTTGGTCTACTTTTTTTTGAACGGCGAAGGTCTCAATCGTGTGAACCCACTGTTTCCAGGCCATGTCACCAAAGTCTAGTTACCGGGACCTCCCATGAGCCACCACAACCACCCCAGGAGGAAACCCCACTGGAAAAACCCCTGACCCCCCTCAGACTCCTTTTTCGCTGCGGCAGAATTTTGAACCCAAGACCTCCCATTTGGAAAAATCATGGGATACAATTGAGACACTGCCTCATTGGTAAGTCTTGGTCTACTAGTTCAATTACATGCTTGAGAGTTGAGACATGAATGCCAATGACAATAATATCATCTACATATACCAGAACATACATAAGGGTGCCTTTAGAGTTGTAGAATAAAAGAGATGAATTTGTCTTGGTAGCCGAAGGCAGAAACCATTTGATGAGGAGCTAGAAGTTAATATCTAATGATAATAAGAGTTGTGGTAACCAGAAAAACATTCGCATCCACCAATGAAGACGGTTTTGTAACCATGTAGTCGTGGTCTATAACTCTATAAGAAAACCACAGATCCCACTAAATAGTAAAGGAAATGAGCTTGACAAAATTGTTGACTTTAAGCCATTTACTCGACACGTAGTCTTGAAATGGCATATAGGACCATATCCTTAACTTAAAAGGATTATCTAATGTTAGCAAGTATAGAGGCATAGTTTTGGGCTCTTCTAGTTGAATAAGTTGTCTCATCAGTAATTCAGTATGTATTCTGGGTATCCATTTTGTGGAGGATAGGCTCTAACCAGTGATATCACTCGTATAAAATTAATAATACAAAAATTAATTTATAATAAAGGAGGCAAGCAAAGCTCAAGTTTGAAAATTTTCTTACGAGCCGAACTTAAAGTTTATAAATAAAGCTATCAACGAGCCAATTATGGTGTGTTGGTGATGTTTGGGTACTTCAAATACAGGACGTGGGTTTTGCATGAACTATGTTGCACGGTTACTAGTTTAAGCGTGGACTGGGTTGTCTATACAAGGATAACAATGGTGAAGTGTCGGTGATGCTGTGTTTAGGTGTATTTATGGTTGAGATGAAAATGACAACCAGGATTTGTGCAGTTAGGTGCTGATAGTCAATGAAGGTGACGATCAAAGAAGATGACAAGCCATGGTGTGATGGAGGAGCCAAGTCGTACGTTAAGGATGGAGGGCTAAGTTGTGCGCCAATCAGTGGCTATGAGTACTTGATGGAGCTTTGTGGCTCAACTACAACGTCAAAGCTTAAGGTCATGTTTGTATTGATTAACCTCAAAAGATTAATCAGTGGCTTATATATGCACACTACACTTACAAGCTAGACAACTTGTTCTAACATCTGGCAGCAAATGCTTAGCTTTTCAAGTAGTGTTAGACTGTTAGATGACTACAATATCATAAACAAGCACCTTTGCATTTGTATTCTTTATAATATAAATTATAGTAAATTATCAAAATGATCCTTATGGTTTCCTAGTATTTCATTCTTAGTACCTAGGTTTCATAAATTACTCATATACTCCTAAATTTTAAACATTTGTAACACATACATTTCTTATGTGAGGGTAATTTGGTTAAACATGTAAAGGTAATTTGATAACCTAAGGACCATATGTGTTATAAACGTTTAAAGATTGGGACCGAGAGTAAAATACTAGAAACCACATAGACCATCTCAGCAATTTACTCTATAAATTATAAGTAAATAGAGTACATTTTTTGCATAGGATTATATAAAAAAGGGTTTAATTAAAATAACAACATAAGAGTCTATGAAAGGGATAAGATAAATGTTTTGTAGTTATACTTAAACCTACCACATAACAAGGTTTATAAACATCGATAGACCCAAAAACGTATCCTACATAATTTTGGAACATAAAATACCTTAATAGCTAGAAAATTAGTTTACAACCTCGCAAATCTCATACAAATATCATCTGCATAACTCAGTATAAGATCCACCCCTTTCCACCAACTAAAAGCTTCACCATTCAGCGCTAAAATCCATAAAAATAGGCTTATCCATGATAAACAAGATTTTGTAGCTTCGGGTTTTTGGATATCAAGATTTTGGGAGATTTTTGGAAAATATAGGCTAAAATTATGGGATAATGATTTTTAGTTAAATTACGGGGATTTTTGGAAATATTCTGCATACATGCGTCACATCATTCTGAAAATATTGTATTATATTTTGCAACCAAGCAACTAGGAATTTGTTTTTGTTTCCATTAACAATGAAATTCAAAAATTGTAAAAAGGTAGCTTTATATGAAAAGCAATTAGATACGCTTATCAGAGCATTAACATTAGCTTTTTGTCTCTACCCCCATCTCTAAATTGCAAAGGAAACATGATAAACAATGTAATTTTACTCCTACATCACATCCCCATCTCCATCCCTTAAATTTTTAGGGGAAACTACAACCATCCCTCATATTTGAATGAACCTCATATTTTTTGTTGTGATTATTTATGTGTGAATGGATAGAGAAAAGATATTGATAAAGGGTTAAAGAAGTATTATTTAACTGAAGTAAGATTTGGGATATTTTTGGAATATATGGGCTAAAATTATAAGATAGTGATTTTTAGTTGACTTACAGGGATGCGGGATAGGAAACCTACTGTGAATGTGAAAATGAATGCTCTTCTAGAAGAAAAGGCCATCAGAAATTTCTAACACAAGGTAACACTCACTGAGCATCAGCACGCCTTTTCTTTCGGGCATTTTTCTTGTTTTTTTGGTGTTGTCTCTTGTTTGAAGTTTCACCCACTAGCGCTTGACCGCATGAAACTTCTGGCATTGGTTGTTGAATTCCATTGGAAGCATCAATTGTCGGAATTTTAACCAATGGTACTGATACTACTGGAGCACATTGCACTGGGTTCAAAACCAGAGGTTCAGCTGATGGTTTGATTGGTTCATCTGGTACTTGTGAAGTAGAAGGTTCAGGTACAACAGATATGGTTGACACAGGTGGAGTTGGTGGTTGAATTATAATTGGGGCAGCCAGAGTGACCGGCTCAACTGACAGTTGTGGAATAATTGGTTGGGGTGACCCTGCTGATAGAGATGTGGTTGGAAGCATGGTGCCTTGACCTAAACTTGACTCAAGTGTTACAGAAGAGGTCACCATGGTGCAGGTTCCTGAGCCGGTCAAAGTAAAGTCATGTCCAACTCCTGTTTCTGCTCCCAAAACATTTGAGCCATTCTGAACAGTCTTGATTTCCAAAACTTTATTCATTTCATGATATTGCCTCAACTTGCAATTAACAACAGCCGCCATGTCATTCCCATCTTCTGAATCTGAAAATCACATATATAATATAAAGATAAAAGCAAGTCACCTAATAGAAAGTATGCCCCTGAGTTTTGAGAAACACCTAAAAATTTAATTATGACAGAGCGTGCCACCAGTTGTTCGGCTTGTTTCTTGCTTTTGCCGTTATCTCCCGGATAAGTAACACCATTGAAAAGCAAATTAGAACAGAAAACAGGAACTGATCCCTCCAATTGAGTTGTAGTGTATATAGGTTTCCCTATATTCTTCTTAGCAGCAAATTCAGCCATAATAGACTTGCAAAAAAGTTTATCCTACGTAACAGAAACAAGTAATAAGAATCATTATCTCATACAAAACAAGAATATGATTACAAACTTGTATGCTGACTTGCAGATAAACCATATTGTATAAGATTACCATCAAGGAGTATGCATGCCAAAATGTTGATATATAATATGGCCTATATATGGCAAAACTAGCAGTTTTAACTATAGCATTAAAACCATAACTTCTACATGTCAAAATAGTACAGATTCGTTACACCTGTCAAGTCCTCTTAATCATAGACTGTAACAAAACTCATAAATTAATGGCATTACCAAATACCACATAGGCACATACAAGTATCGAATATTTACCTTCAATAAATTTTGATGTCTTTATTGGTGGCCCACAAGTACATAGGTGTCCTTAGCCTAGGATGTTTCTTAGGCTCTTAGCTACTCTTATTTTAGAGACTTGTTCAATTTACATGTCTCCTTATTTGTTTATCGTGCATGATACTTGTGTTCACCTTGCGTGTTGTCTTTTTTGTCCGTATTAAAAAAAAGGGTTTCATTTTTCTTGAGCCAGGAGTCTCTCAAGGTGCAGCCTCTTTATCTTCTGAGATAGAGGTAAGATGTACCCTCATCTCACCCCTCCCTGACCCTTCTGTCGAATGGGGATTTTTAGTTAGGTATGTTTGACTTACCTAATTACTTTAAGAGAATACATAAGCGGTATAACATGTCTGTTCATATTTGTTCACTTACTTTTAAACTATTATTCATCTCCATAGGTTATGATATCACATTCCCAGTACCTATTGCTATTGCTCAGTTACCTCCAGCTTTGGTTATCACTGATTATTCAAATAAATAACAAAATTTACCATATAAATAGCAATGCTATAATTTGTAAACACCATACCTTCCGTATAAAATCCAGTGCTTCAGTTTTTGCCTTCTGTGTTATGTCCATATATGCAACTTTGGAGGCATCCATCTCAGCCATCTTACGTTGCTGAAATGTGCTTGAAGATGTGTAGCTCACACCATCAAGCCAAACCGTGGATCTGAACCTTGGCAAATGATCAGAACCTTCATTTTGTGTTTGATATATTGGGGGTGGGTTCCTCAACTTCTGAGTATGTTGGTTGAGAAGACACTTATATGACAAATGTGGCTTTGAACCTACACATAATGAAAGCATATAAAAGTAACTTCAAATGTTACAAAGTCAGATACGACAATGTCTCTTGTGATATGCAGCCACAAAGTTATGACAATTAAAGTTTTTGACCAATAACAAATTCATTTAAAATTTAAGCTGAGAAACCATCATTTAACCATCCAGCAATGTAAATATCCAATTTTGTATCATGGAACTAAACTTGTTTCCGATATATTGAAATGGCATGCTACACATTTCCTTGCTCATTTTACTTCTAACTACAAGTTTCATTAAATCTATTAAACAGAGACAAAAACACAAAACTGCAATGGAGGCAGAAATTGAAAACATAAAGTATCGCCAAGCATGAAAACAAATAATCTTAACCTTGAGAACCACAAGCCACATATTTAACCAGTTAACAAGTATGGAAGCAGTAACAAGAGAAAAAAAAAATCAAAGCAGCATCTCCTTCTGACTCTTTGCTGGTGTCTCATTATCATTATTCAAAACGTACGATTTTGAAATTAAATCCTTAATCTTAATTTTCATTCCATGCTTCCTTTAGGATATCACAACCCATAACAATGACATAAGTATTTTAGTAGTTTAGATCAATATGTTTTCATCGTGTGGTGAACAAATATGGAATTCAAGCCTGATTAAAGCCTCATATTTCCTGGCATCTCATAGGCTCATATACATCTAAAATTTCATGAATCACATAGAAAATTAGCAAACCTACACAATCAATTAACAGAAGACGTAATATCGGCAACAAAAACGCAACCAGAACAAGAATATTATCAAACTTCACAGTCAATTACATCATAACATTATATGCTCGCATACCGGCTAGCAGACTAGCAAAAAAAACATGAAATTCTCACCTCACGCTAACCGAGAAACAAAATCAAACGAACAAGTGGCTAAAATCAATTGATTTAGAAGAAAATGAAATAATATTTGAAATGAAACAGGTGTACGAACCAAAGGGGGAGAAACAAAAAAACGGTGATCAAAGTTTTCTGCGTGATTAAGTTAGAAAATGATATGAATATACCGTCATTAATCTCCGGCACCGGTTGAGACGGCGGCGTCGACATATCGGCGGTTATTCGATGATTGTGAGACAGCGGCTGCTCCGGAAAGATGGTTTGCATCTGGGTTTAGGGTAGGGAGGGAGTACAAATGCAAGGGACTGATTAGCCAGATTTTGATTTATCGCATTAGTTGCATTGATTATATTGTTTTCGGGTTAGCTTTATGCCTTTTAACTGATTATTTAATTTTAAAATAATTTTTTGTTAAATTTTCTTATTAACTTATAAAATTTTGAAATAAAGTTTTTAAAAATGTGTTTTAATTAACTTTTTAATAATATTTTTTTTCAAAATAACCAAAAAGAACATTATTATATTGACAATCATTTTTAGGATTATGAATAAAGATGATGGGTTACAAAAATGTGGGGGTGGCGGACTGGCGGAGGTGGGTGGTACGGTGGTGGTGGCGATAATGGCAGTGGGTAGTGGTCGGTGATGGTTGCGGGTGGCGGTGGGTTGCGCCGCTCGTGGTGCGGCGGCGGTTGGTGATGGGTGCTAGTAGTGGCTGGCGGTGAGGTGGGTGTGTCAATGGGTGGCAGTGTTAGTGGGTTGTAGATTGGTTAAAGAATATAGAGTAAGGATAACTTTGTAATTATAGATTTTGAAAAACAACTTATTACTTTTTAACAAAAAATCATTTTGAAATGTCATTTTAAATTTGACAAACAACTTATTGGCTTATTTACAAATATTAAATGCAATCCCAAATTGGCCTTAAGTTTTATGTTATATTTTTAAATTTTAAGATATATTTAATCAAAGAAGAGTAAATCATGATTTTGGCTTCTTAGGTTAAGCATTTTAACTATTTCAATTCAAAATAAAATCTTTTATCAATACAACTCATATGGTTTAAACAACAAAGAACTGCTACCAGGGGCTATGTCTCTTGGACCCCGCCAGGGGTGCTGCTCCTAGGACACTGCAAAAGAGAGCGGCTCCATGACCCCCGTTAGGTATGTAGCTCAGAAACTTTAAACGAGTGTGCACTCTGCACCTTCGAACTCTTTAAGACTTTTTATATCTAATTACACTAAAATATACAACAAGAAAAAAATGTTTTATTCATTCTTGTTATTCTTATCGTTGTTCAGGTTTTACCTAATAATAGAAACATGTAAGTTTGGTGCAATTGAGATTTGTATGAAAAGAGTGTTCTTGCAAATATTTTAAGGCTTTGTCGGCATAAGAGTCCAATACTATATTGAAGAAACACATTCTTAAATTTTGTAAAGCCAAGAAAGAAAATTTGGATTATGATTAAACAAAAATCGGTGTCAACGGCAGGATATTTATGTATGGCATAAACATGGTTCGAGATCGAATGTCTAAGTTCGCGATTCAAGAAGGTTTACCATATGACCACTTCGATAATTCTTGTATAAAAAAAATGATCCGAGAGACACCCAAACATCAATATGCACACATAAATCAAAATACTCTTAGACATTATTATTTTACAATATGAAAAAACGTAAAACAAGATTTTAATGTATTTTTTGAAATTTACAGACAGTGTAAACTTAACCACTGATGTTTGGTCGCCTCCACATGGTTTGCCCAATTTATATCTTTGTGTTACCACTCATTGGGTAATCCTGAGATGTGCCAAATGATGAAGCATGTGATCACGTTTGAATAATTTTCATTTCACATTCAGGCGAAAATTTGGTTTACATTTTAGATTACGTAATAAATACAATAAAATATTTTCGATGTTGTTCGATCACGTGTCAAACAATACAAGCACAGTTGTGAAACTAAAAATTAAATATAAATTGATTTGCGGTGGTGACTTTTTCCATGACCATCTTTTCTTCAACCAATCAAGGTTCCTACTCGATAGAATTCGACTTTTAACATGTTTAAAAATGATTTATGACAAAAGGAAACTTAATCAATTTTTCATAACAATCTTTCTTCAACCGGGTCTAGGCATACTATTTTAGAATGATGGTTAGGTGAATATTCTTTATATAATTCTTTTTTTTTTTAATTTTTAAAAATTTAACTACAAAATTATCTAGGTTTTATTATCACACAGGTGATTTAATACCTTTTGAATTACATTTAATGGTTAATAATTACAAAATTTTAAAAATAAAACAATTTTATTTTCAAAAAATGATAACATCAATGAAAAAAATAAAAACTATTTTAAATCAATGTCAGTTGTTCTTACTGTGTCACGATCTTAAATCTTATTTTAAATGTTATGTGAGTAGAAACTATAATAACACAATAAATTTTGATTTATGTTTGTAAGAAAATGACCCAAATTTTTCTACTGAAACTAAATGTATCTTCCGCCATAAACAAAATTTCATACACTATGAAATTTATTCAATAAGATATGACCTGAATATAAACACATCTAGGTTAGTGTCATTGGTATCAAGTCCTAACACGAGTAAGGACCCGATGGTTAATTTGTTTAATATGTTAATAAATAAAACGACTAAACGTCAAAGAGATAACACCTTAAATAGCAAGCTTAAGAGGTATAGTGAAACATATTTATATTTATTATGAGTGTCAACTGTCAAATATATATAAGATTTTATATTTTAGCTTGATGGAGTAAAAAAAAAAATCCTAGTTTCATACTGTATCTACTATGACATGTGATTTACTAACTATTTAAGCTTCTATAATAGCTTTGAAATATGTTTTTTCCTATTAGTGCTAGAGTTTTATCCTAAATAGAACAAGACTGTCAATGATAGTGTAAATATGCACTTGTCTAAAAGATCACTTGAACATGATAGATCATATATAATACAAAGCAAATCTCGAAGACATAATATCAATTGAAGCACAAGTACACGATGAAGAGGTTAGCAAAGTTTTGATGTATCCGATGAAGAACTCGTCTATGACTTGTCAGTTCAAACGAACAATAAGTACAACGAAGACTATACAAAAACGATGAGTTGAATATGAATTGTTTGTAAAATTTTAAAAAATTAAATAAAAATGAAATTTATGTTAACTTAGATGTTTATTTTATTAAGTTTAAAAAAAGTTATAAAGTAGTTATACCCGGTTTTTGTACCTGAGCCAATTCCATATGGGTACGGGTTGGAGATAACAGTAGCTAAAACGGAACCGTTTAAAAAAAAAACAAAATATACACATCTACGATTCACTTCTCATTTTTTAAGAGAAAAGATCAGTCATTTGATGGAAGACCTCTCATTTTACCTGGCTTTCGGTTTCATGACATCTTTTAACAGGCTTTAGTTATAGTTTAACTTTGATATACATTACAAATGATCTAACCAAACTACCATACACAACCCAATAGATCGTTGTTGCAGCATGGTTCATGGATATCAATGAGTGAGGCCATTTTTCGGGACCACTATGCTAAAATAGTGAAACTTTGTGCCGTGACACAATGGGCATGTTGACTTTTCAGACATTCTATAAATGCAAACGTACACGTGCCAAATTTGCAAGTTTTCATCCAAATCCTCTGCTTTCTTAATTGTGGTATTTATATGAATACGTTAATCATGTGATGGTTTGTCATGATGAAACGTTATGTTTTGTTTTTTAGGAACACCGTTCAAAATATAAATTTTTTTTTATTTCAATCACTCGAATTACAATTTTGAGAAATATAAAATGTAAAATAAAATATTACAAGAAATATAAAAGTGCTAATATTTAAATTATAAGAAATAAATAATAGTACAAGATGAAACGATAGAAAAGAACTTGTAGAATAGAAATAAGTTCGGTGGCTGAGGATTTTTGTTCAACAGAGGTATCTTAAAACAGATTTCGGGTCACCTGGGTGAACTCAACTGTTTCCCAAGGTACTACAGCTGTGGCAATATGTACTGTCGGAGTTAATCGAAAACCCGAAATATTACATGTAACAAGAGTGTATCACAAGATAGCATGAAAACTTGATCGTTTTACCTTCCTTCAAATTCGTCGGAGTTTAAGTATATGTTGAGAATTTTGGAGCTTGTGTGTGTATGTCAAAATTATAGCCACACCAACAAGAGGCCAAATGCATCTATTTATATATACATGTAGCCATGATTCCAAAGGTTGTCATCATGTCTATTAACAAGCAAATTCATGGCATAATTACTTAGTAACTCATGTCCATTGAATTGGTAGATGAAAAGTTTTCTTTTCCCTTTTTCTTTTTAACATTTTACACAACTCAATTCCAAGCATCGATGTCATTCAAATTAGCCCCTTTTTGGACCCGATTATGTTCGTTGTGATTCTTTCACGTCATTTGACCCCAAATCAATTTCAAGGATTTCATTTGTCATACTAAACCACTTCTTAGTCACTCTTATCCTATCTCGCACATTGATTACACCATTGGTGCCCATACTTGACACGTCACTTAATGTTACATATATGTAATACCATGTTGACAAAAAATATAAGAAATTGTTATTACACATATGTAATGCAACAAGTAAAATTATATGATACCTCCTTTATATATATAACAGTTAGAGGTGACAATTTTTACCCATATCAAAGTAAATTAATTGATTTAGGTAAACAATTGTAGTATAATGGGTAACATCATAATATTGAATGAGATGAGATGTATAACACTTAAACACAATACGGGTCAAGATGGGTAAACAAAAATCTATGTAAATGCAATGGATTAAAACATTTAAAAATGATTAATAACATATTTGATGAGAAAGTCAGTAAAAATTATCCAAATGAACTATTTTTTTTACTTATAATACATCTTAAGTTAAACTAAATTGATGTTTTTTAAAAACAATCCATTTAGACCCGAACTGATTTTGCTTAAAACTCGTTCTGACTTGAACCCGTTCCAACCTGTTACCCGACCCGCCCATTTTTCCAGGCATAATAACAGTATTAGCGGGAGCAGGGTAGTATCAACGATAACATTAGCAGTAACAACAATAATATAAATAATAAAAACATCAACAGTAACAACAATAAGAACAACAAATATAATAAAATACTAATTTGAGTGAGTTTGTAAACCCAAATACCCAATTTCACAATGATATAATAATATGTTTAGACCATGTGTAATGTGACGTGAGATATGGGTGATAAGGGTGTCACGCTCCTACCCCATAATAGACCCGGCGTGAGCCGGGCATGAGTGGCACCATGGGAGCCCCATCACAAGCGGAACAAAGTGAAGAGAGGATGAATATAACAATGTGAGGAGAGAGTGATGGTTACACATAGGGGTGTTTAAAAGAATCGAAATTCGAATCGTATCCGAAACATGGAAAAATCGATCAGAATTCTTTTTTCGGCTTGTTCAGATAGATTCAGGTCGGATATCCGTTTTTCTTGTATGGTACGGATATCCAAAATCTAGTTTATGCGAATCAAATATATGAATTCAACCCGAATAATCTGAAAAAACTGTGTTTATTCGGGTTGTTTTGGTGTAAAAATAAAGTTTTTTCGGGTTATTCGGATCAGGTAAGCATATTTTTTTATTCGGGTCAGTTTTGGATAGTGCCTCAAATTTTCCAAATCCGAATAAACAGTTAGTCAACCCGATGAACATTCCTACTTACGCATATGTATGTGACTTATGGGTAACAACAATAGTTGTTTATGTAGTGTCCATATGCAGTAAATAAGAGATGATGGTTACACATGGTTTTAGAGGTGCATAACATTTAAAAACATCAACTAAAAATTTTGGACATCGCTTGTTTTTATACAGTGGGAAAATATAAAATACTTTTAACATCTCTAACTCTCTTTTACATAACAATGTTTCAACCTTGTCAGCAAGATCAAAAACCAAACATTCCCAAACCAGATAGAGAATTGATAAAAGCTAGTTCGGTTCTCATGTTGATCGAAAACAACTATAACACGAAATATTTAGAGGCCTCTCGCGCCTGGAATGTCGATCCATGATAGCTGAATCTCAACCTCCCCGCACTCGACATGTTGCAACCTAAGAACCATCTTTTGAACAACTTTTCCATTGGTCCATGTTACATGGCTTTCTTCAGCCAAACAGTTGGTCCTCGTCGGTTTCACTGTCGTTATGATCGTGCCATCGGGTAGATTCCCTAAACGCATCCTAACAGCTTCCATGAATGGTTGAATGTCAAACATAGCATCCCCCATCTTGTCATCCATGCTAAATGTATCCCTGTCATAAACTTCCTGTATTGTTTGCAAATTTTCGAACTATGAGGGCCAATTTTGACTTTCTCTAAAATTAAAGATAAGTCTTCAAAAAATAATACAATTAATGTACAGTTCACATGTGTATCACATGTGAAGTCATGTTATGGTGTTAAAGTGAACCAAACAAAACATACATCACGTCAAGTCTTTGTATGATTCCAGCTAGGGCTGTCAATTTCAGACACGAACACGTTAACACGACACGACTTTAACATGTTTCGTGTTTACCCTTAACATGTTTCGTGTCTAAAACAGGTCGACACGTTAAGACCTGTTTATTTTTCGTGTCTAAACAGGTAAAACCCGCTAAGACCCGTTAAGACCCGTTAAGACCTGTAAAGATCAGTTAAGACCTGTTAAGACCCGTTAAGACCTGTTAAGACCTGTTTAAAATTTAAAATAAATAATATAATAAAATATATGGTCATATGTGTAACCGATTAGCTTCAAAAAATTTCTAATTGTCTAACCTTAGTTCTTTAACAGGTTCCTTAACAGGTTCTTTAACGGGTTTTAACAGGTTCTTTAACAGGTCATTTATCGTGTTAATTCTTAACAGGTTCCTTAACGGGTCTTTTCGTGTTTACGGGTTTTTAACGGGTCGTGTTCGTGTTTGAAAAAACAGACACGATAAGAATTCGTGTCGTGTTCGTGTCTTACCGGTTCGTGTTTCGTGTCTTAACGTGTCGTGTCTTAACGGGTCGTGTCTGACCCGTTATGACAGCCCTAATTCCAGCTGATTATTATTAGAATTCATTTTGTTACAAATTAAAACTAATGGGATGAGGGGTTGGGTGTGGTGATAAGATGTTATCATCGCTAGTCCCTACCAAAATGTTTTTGGGTGACAATATTATTTGAGATTATCTAGGCGTTGCGAATTTTATCCTAGATATTATAAATGTTCTTAAAAAAACAAAACAAAACAAAACCAAGATTGACTAGCATACTTGAAAACGGCTACATAACAGGTCCCGTTTAGTCAATCTGTTTGAACTGGTAGGTGACAGATCTGATTAAACTGGGATAGGGTGGGATTTTCAAATTATATATATAAATAACATGTTGAGCACTATCTATATGTTAATTAATTAATCCGTATTTTCACTTAGCATATAAAGAAATAAACATTAAATATATAGATTTTAGGTCAATGTTAATAAATAATTTATTACAATTAGTTTTATTTTTTAACACCAAAAATCATATTCAAATAGCAATTTACATCTAATAAAGCACATGATGAAAGAGAACTTACAAGTTTGACCGGGAGAGGTTCTGCGACCGAGAGAGTCAAATCTTCATCCCACTCAGGATTAATGTTCTTCTTCACTACTCGAGTTTTTAATTTCTTCATCATAATTTTGCAGAAAAACATATAGTTAGTTACAAGGATGGGGTAAATATGTCGCATCGACACAAAAACATGATACAAACGTAACGCAAACAATTTGGGTTTAGTGTAAACTAGATCAGGTCAGTTTCGGGTGAAATCCATAGACACACTTAGCCAAGACTAGTAGCATTCTTACATTCCTGATAAAAGTCGAACATATATACGAAAATTATCAAATGACCATTCAACACATTTTTAAATAATCGTTTGCCTAAGCGAGAGATTAGTTTAAATATGATGTGAGAATATCACCTTAACTAAAAAGTCGACCAGGTTCAAGAATTGACTCATTTAATCTATATGTTTTTGTTTAATTTAAATATGTTTATTTTTATTAAATTATTATAACATATGTATTTTTTGTCACAAATTTATATTTTCAACTGATTAGTTATTACCATATAAGAAGTTGTTTGGTACCCTCTTGATCATTAGAAGGAATCTTTTAATAATTAAGATGTAACCTTAAGTCTGAATTGTTAATAAGTAACGTTAAAAGGTAGTATCTTAATTATTCAAACTTAAGATTATCTTTTAACAATTAAAATGTTATAAATCATTAAATGATAGTCTCTGAATGGTTGTCTCTTAATCTATACAACGTTAAGAGACTAACAAACAACCCAATAAATTTGATTGTGTTCTTATCAACCCGCAAATGAGATGATTTTAATATTTTTTTTTTAAATTGGTATAGATTTGAAAGCACCAATAGAACATTAGAACTCGTTTACCATCCTTTGAAATGAGCTTTTAATTCGGCTACTTTGTATCGCCGGCGGAATTCCCGCCACGACATATTTACAAGTGGACACGGCACACTTTCCAGAAAGAGATAACAAATCAATATTCTAAGTCAAACAACGATTGCTATTGAATATTTATTTATTAAACAATTAAATTAAATATCGCCGCCGTGAATGGCGGAACTAGGGTAGGCGACGACGATAACATTTACTCCGTTACCGGCGATCAGCAAATCAATTGTGTGTGTGTGTGGGTGTTAGAATCACGGATCACCCCAGCTCAAGGATTCACAACATGATTTGATTTTGTTACAAGCGTTCGTACATCAGATCAAGCAAATCATCGACAGAAAGCTTCTAATATTCAAATTAATTAAAAAAAATCAGAAATAAACGATCACCTGTTTGCCCATACGGATGATCACGTAAGGATCGCTGCTGGTGACATCTCGAACGGCGAGGTTTACACCTCTGTGGACATGAACCCTAAGCAAACCCAACAAGTGCTCCATCAAAGACCAGATTAGCTTATTGTGCAACCTCAAAGTGAATTAAAACCAAAAAGTGGAAAGAAATTAAGCAGATGATAATCAGAGAGATTGGGATAATTTGAAATTTGAGTTGAATTGGAAATTGTGGGTCATGATATATATAGAGAGGATGAAGACGACGGGGTCTGGTATAGTCCGTGTGTTCGCATGTGGTAAATAATTAGCCTTGAAATTTTCTAAGTGTGATTATTTATTTCTGCTAGTTATTTTCTTGGAAGTTAAGAGCATATGTAACGTGAAACTAAGGAAAGAAAAAAAAACAGGAAATGACTAAAAATGAGAAATATGTTTGTTATTCTGAGTATCATTTTTAACTAATAAAGGATAAAGAAAAAATTAGACAAAATTATTTAGTTTTTTTTTTCCCTTTTGATTTGGAAGGTATTGAAAGGAAATATTTCATTTTATCCTATTTCTTTTCCTTTCAAAACTCCTCTTTAATAAACTCGGGAACATGGCGTAATTATGTCACGTCTTCATCACAACTGATTCTACCACACACCTGGCGTGAATGACTAAATGTGATCGTGCTCACGAACGTGAATTACATGTACATCAAGCCTCTAATCAAGCCTTATGTGTAATATCTATGTGACGCCTGTGACACATGTTTCAAGCCTCTCGATTACACATAATCTTGACATTTTTTATTAAATTTGGTTACTAACTAAAGCAATCTTGACTTTTAATAATTAATCGTCTAATGATATAAAAATTTAGAAGATGTTATGAAAGGTTATAGCATAAAATTTTCTTTTCACAATTAATTTTTATACTAAATAAAAAAAATACTTGTTTTTTATTATATTTAAATTAAAATTTTTGTGTATATACCATCAAATACGTCTTTATACTATTAAAGAATAAAAAAAAAACTAATTATAATTATATTTTTTTTCTTATTAAAAAATTAGATTTCCTAAATATTTAAAAAAATATCTTTTTATTCAAAAAACACACTTTTTTAGATAAATGAATTTATTATAAAGGATTGAGATCAACTAAAAATCATCATTGTTCTAAAAAATCTAAGAAGTATTATTAACCATTAGATCATGAGATCAAATTTAAGATGAAAAATTTAAAATTTTATAGGGAAAAGTTGTTAAAGGATAATTTAGTCATAACTACTTTCCCCTCACACTTTTTAAACGTTCATAACTTTTACATACGATTTTATTTTTTTACACTTTTTAAACGTTCATAACTTTTACATACGGTATTATTTTTTAAAAAAATATCATAAAAAAGAGCATTTTTATCTTTAAAATGAGTATAATTTTGTTATAAAAATAGAAATTTTTTCAGCTAATTGTGTTTAATTATCGTCATTGTGTCTTTTTTAAAAGTTTGTGCATAATTATATTTTTGTGTTTTTTTCCAAGTAATTGTGTTTTTTACATGTAATTGTGTCTTTTTAAAAGATTATTGTGTTATTCATACTCGTCATTATATCATTCTTGAATAACATTATGTATTCTGAAAACATCATTGTGTCTTAAATTGTTCATGAAAATACAACATTAAGCAGAAACACAAAAGACACAATTACATGTAAAAAAACACAATTACCTATACAAAAGACACAATGACATGTACAAAATTGTTATACTCATCATTGTTTATTTTTTACAGGTAATTGTGTCTTTATTTAAAGATCGTTATGTTATTCATACTCGTCATTGTGTCATCATTGCTTAACATTATGTATTATGCTACATCATTGTGTCTTAAATTGTTCGGAAACACAACATTGGAAAGAAACACAAAAGACACAATAAATATGTACAAAAGAAACAATTACCTAAACAAAAGACACAATGACCTGCATAAAATTGTTCATACTCATTTTTGTGTATTTATTATAGGCATTTGTGCTTTTTTAAAAATCATTTGTGTTATGCATACTCTTCATTGTATCATCATTTCTTGACATCATGTATTATGTGACATCATCGTGTATTAAAATGTTCAGAAAAACACAACATTGAGTAAAAACAAAAAAAACACAATGGCCTGCACAAAAGACACAATAAACTAAAAAACTACTTTTTTTCTATAGCAGCACCCCACTAATTTTGAAGGTAAAAAATGCTCCAAAAATAATTTCAAATATAAAAGTTACGAATGCTTAAAGAAAGTGGGGGAACTTGATAAAAAGTCAACAAAAGTAGTCATCACTAAAATACCCTTCAACAACTTGATTTAATAATAGTCATTGATTAATGATCTAATGACTCAAGACCTTTCTTAGTTTTTTTAGGTTAAGATGCTTATTTAGTTTAACTTAACCCTTATTGTAAAATGTAAAACTTTATAAAATATGTCATTTTTCTGTAATAATAAATTCTTCTAATTAAAAATACGAAACATTTAAAAATATTTCCTTTTAAACTAAAAATTTTAACATCTTAAAATCAAAAACTAAAATTTTTAAACAACGAGATATTTACAAAAAAAATGATATTCAAAAGAAGTTTTTGAAACAATTTTTTTTTTAAAAAAAACAACCTTATTATTATATTGCTTAAACTTACTTGTTATTAATTTCTGGGACTTATTTTATTAAGAACCATTAAATATGAAGGACATAAAAGAATTAACTTTTAACCATATGTTTTTAAGGGTATAAAAGTAATTTTTCTTTAAAGTAGAGGAAGTTACTATTATACTTTTTAAACTTGTGGCTATAAATGGTTCCTTTAGTTTTTAAATTGTTATAGTTCTCATTTGAACATTCCTATTAATTTCAATAATATCTATCTTTGATTATTGTTTTATATCGAGGAAATGTTTAGCAATAACTTTTTAATATATTATTTATTTGACTCCTGTGATAAAATGTAATAATTAAAAGTGCAAATAGAAAGCTAAGACTAACATGTGAGATATTGATGTTCATTTGATCCATAGAAAATACTCATATATATTTAACATCCTTTACCACTTTAAATCCAGAAGTTTTAATTTGTATTTCACATAAACTACGCGTAATTTTGTTTGAAGGGCTCCTAATTTTCACGAGTTACACACTTTCATGAACATAATGTTTTTTTCTTTTTTTTTCTTTCTTTTATACATATTGTTATTTTAACTCATACTGTGTCGTTAAAACTTTAATTGGTTTAAAAAACTTTGATTTTTAATTATTTATTATTTTTTGTAAAATTTTCATTTTTTTCTTAAAGCTGTTTTTATAACACTTTTGATTTTAAAAGGACCATATATTTTGTATTTTCAAACGTGTTCTTTATTTTTGAGAAATATCATGTTTTTTAAAAATTTAATATTTCATAATAATTTGATTTTTTTTAAAATTATGTTTTCTAATAAAGAGATTTGCTTTAATATATCAAAAAACATATATTTCTAACCTAAAAAAGTATAAATAATATAAAAAATATTTTAATTTTATAACTTAATAGAAAAGATATGAATTGATATCACAAAGATTCATGAAAATTATTATGAAGATTCTATATAAAAGTGATAAGTATTTCGTTTATTTTTAATTATTAATATGAATATTTTGTAATATAATAATGTGACATAGAGGGGTCAAAGTATGTTGGTTTCATTTAAAAGAGTCAAGTTAGGCAGCCAGTCCTTAAAAATACATAAAAGTTGTATGGGACAGGTTGTGTCTAGATCACTCTAATTAACAAGTCAAATTCATAATAATAATATTGGGCAACTTACGATAGACTCAAGCTTTAAACTATTCTAAAGCCATCTAAAATGTTTTATCTTCTCTACGGTTACTCAATTTTGCTACATGTTTTAATTTCAATCGTGTGCAATTTTTGTATAAAGATTTCAACTATTTGAAACTAACTAAGACATGAACATATATAAATATTTGTTAGTATATAGTGATAATTATTCATTAAATTGACTTAAATTTTAAAATCATTAATCTTTATTATTACTTCTTTAATTTATTTTCTTTATTATTGTCTTCTACTTCAAGTTAACAGCAAAAAAAAATATTTATTATTAATCAAGATTCATATATGTTTTATTTGTCCTAACTAAATTTAAAAGTTTTGAGCAATTTAAAAACAAATTGCATCCAATTAAAATATCTATTGCAAGTTGGGTGATTTTAAAAAATAAAAAAAAACTTCTAAGTTACAAGCACTTAGAAAACTTAGCTATTATCAAGTAAGTTTTTCTATAATAATAATAACAACAATAATACTAATATATTAAATATATATAGAGTTAAGTTAAACTAAATAAGCTTATTAACCTAAAAAAGCCTAAGAAAGATATTAAGTCATTAGATAATTAGGGTTAGGTTAACCTAAATAAGTCTCTTAACCTAAAAAGCCTGAGAATGATCTTGAGCCATTAGATTATTAATCAATGGCTATGATTAAATTAAGTTGTTAGAGGGTATTTTAGTAATGAGTACTTTTGTTGACTTTTTATCAAGTTCCCCCATTTTCTTTAAACGTTCATAACTTTTACATACGGAATTATTTTTTGAAAAAAAATATACCATAAAAACGAGCATTTTTTTATCTTCAAAATTAGTAGTGTATGTCTATAGAAAAAAAATTTGTTTTTTTAGTTCATTGTGTCTTCTGTGTAGGTCATTGTGTCTTTTGTACAGGTCATTGTGTTTTTTTTACAGATCATTGTGTCTTTTGTACATGCCATTGTGTCTTTTTTGTTTTTGCTCAATGTTGTGTTTTTACGAACATTTTAAAACACAATGATGCGCATAATAAATTTATGTCAAGGAATGATGAAACAATGACGAATATGAATAACACAATTATTTTTAAAAGACATAATTACTTATAATAAAGACCCAAAGACAAGTATGAACAATTTTGTACATGTCATTGTGTCTTTTGGTTAGGTCATTGTGTCTTTTATGTTTCTTTTCAATATGGTATTTTCCTGAACAATTTAAAACACAATGATGTTGCATAATATATAATGTTACGCAAGGATGACACAATGACGAGTATGAATAAAATAATTATATTTAAAAAAGACACAATTACCTGTAAAAAAATCACAATGATGAGTATAACAACTTTGTACGAGTCATTGTGTCTTTTGTGTTTATGCTCAATGTTGTGTTTTAATGAACAATTTAAAACACAATAATGTTTCAGAATACATAATATTAAGCAAGAATGACATAATGACGAGTATGAATAACACAATGATCTTTAAAAAAGACACAATTACTTGTAAGAAAAACACAAAAAGATAATTATACACAAATATTTAAAAAAGACACAATGACGATAATTAGACACAATGAGCTGAAAAAAAATTTCATTTTTTATAACAACATTATACTCATTTTAAAGATAAAAAATTCTCGTTTTTATGATATATTTTTTTTAAAAAAATAATTTCGTATGTAAAAGTTATGAACATTTAAAAAATTTGGGGGAAAGTGGTTATGACTAAATTACCTTCTAACAACTTTTCCCACTAAAATTTTAAAATTTTCATCTTAAATTTAATCCTATGATCTAATGGCTAATAATCCTTCTTGCCTTTTTAGGATAAGAGGACTATTTAGTTGAACTCAATCCTTTCATTAATTAATGAGTATGATTAAATCTTGAAGGTATTACAATAATAGCTACTTTTGTTGATTTTTTTATCAAGTTTCCCCATTTTGTATAAACGTTCATAACTTTTACATACGAAATTATTTTTTGAAAAAAATATATATCATAAAAACGAGCATTTTTTATCTTCTGAATTAATATAATATTGCTATAGAAAAAATTTTATTTTTTTTGGTTCAATGTGTCTTTTGTGTATGTCATTATGTCTTTTGTATATAATATTGAGTCTTTTGTACATGTCATTGTGTCCTTTGTGTTTTTGCTCAATGTTGTGTTTTTGTGAACAATTTAATACACAATAATGTTGTAAAATACATAATGTCAGGCAACGATGACACAAAGACGAGTATAAATAACACAATGATATTTAAAAAAGACACAATTAACTGTAAAAAAGACACAATTACGAGTATGAACAATTTTGTATAGGTCATTATGTCTTTTGTATAGACATTGTGTCTTTTTTACATGTCATTATGTTTTTTGTATTGGTCATTGTGTCTTTTATACAGGTCATTGTGTCTTTTGTGTTTGCTCAATGTTGTGCATTCTTAAACGATTTTAGACACAATGATGTTTTAAAATATATAATAATAAGCATGGATAACACAATAACGAGTATGATTAACACAATTATCTTTAAAAAGACACAATTACCTATAAAAAAGACACAATTACATGTATGAAAAACACAAAAAAGATAATTATACACAAACGTTTAAGAAAAACACAATGACGATAATTAGTCACAATGAGCTGAAATAAATTTCATTTTTATAGCAAAATTATAGTTATTTTAAAGATAAAAAATGCTTGTTTTTATGATATATATATTTTTAAAAAATAATATAGTATGTAAAAGTTACGAACGTTTAAAAAATATGAGGGGAAAGTGGTTATGACTTAATTACTCTCTAACAACCTTTTCCTATAAAATTTTAAATTTTTCATCTTAAATTTAATCTCATGATCAAATGGTTAATAATACCTAGCTTTTTTTTTTTTTTTTATGATAAAGGAACTATTTAGTTGAACATAATTCTACGTATATAAATTTCACAAGTCTCTCCTCATCTTCTCTCTCGTACACCTGTGGATGTCTTTATGGTTCTAAGAGAAAGAAAACTTATTTAATTTAAAGTCTACAAAAAATTAAATTTTGGATAAGGGTTTAATTTGATCATGTGTTTTAGTTTGGAATTTACAGCCAACTTTTATTAATTTACAAATTTGGATTAATTGTATTTGTATTTGGGTGCGATACAATAAATCAATAATATTCATTATGATGACAATTAAGTCATTACTAGGATTATAAGTAAACTAGTTACACTTGTTGTGACAATTGCAAGTAAACATTACGTCATCAATAACACGAGCACGTTTGGTCGTTCTAGGAATCTGTGTTAAATTGATGATTTTAATCATTACAGGTTTAAAGTATGCGAGAAATTGGGAACATGGGAGAAAACCGTGCGTGAAACCGAGTTACGGATTGTCCGGAATCGCGAAACGAAGAAAAATCTTGAAATTGGATCCCTCGCGTTACGCGACGACTCCTTGGAGTCTTGTCGCGGTACGCGACAAGTTACGATATCAAATCTTATCCGGAATCCCTCGCGGTACGCGACGACATGTGGGCCACTCGTCGCGATACGCGACGAGTAGGTCGGTCTGTGAAATCAGATTGTTAAATCGCAGAAGCATGCAGAAAGTTTTATTTTTCTTTCCCTCGACTTTAAACCCTCTTTAACTCAAAATCTTGACCAATCTCCCACCAAAACTCATATTTGACACCACCAGAACGTCCAGCTCGAACCGGTGAACGTGTATACGCGTCCTGATCGTGATTTTGTCCGTAGAATCGTCTGATTTGGGTAACTATCCTTTTTAACCTTCTGACTTGATCTTCATTGATTAGATCGTGTTTTTGAACGTAATGATATAGTTAGGGTTGTTGATTATTGCTTAGATGATAGCTAGGAATGATTTTTGACGGATAACTTGTCTTGTTAACGGGTAAATGCCTGTTTTGATCCGTTATAATGCCCGGTTTTCACCAAACCATAACAATACTTCTAATGGTTTAAACCATTGGATTATGACAATGTAAGTGATTATTTTGGTTAATCTTTGAAAAGCAAGGTTAATCTCAAGTGTTTCAAACTAATCACAGTTATTACCCTACCAATTGGAATAACTGTCTGGTTTTATGATAACAGTCGGATTAATATGTTAAACACGATTGTTTAACCTATTCAAATGTCATATTGTTATGTTTTGTGATACATGGACAATTAGTGACAAGAATTAATCATTCCTAAACCGAGATTTCATCTAGGGACTGTTTAAGTAATATAATCAACAGCATTACCTAACTAATTAGTCGGAGATTATTACGGCTAATTCAATGAGTCATCAACTTAACACAAGGTACCTAAACGAGTATAGGTACCTACATTATAGTACATTGTATGATATTAGACTAAATAATTAATTAAACACCTAATGTTAGTTCGATGACTTTTTATTACAATGTCGGTGACATTGAACGTTCAAACAGATCTAATCAGCAAGTTAAAACACAAATAATTAATTATAAATAAACTAATGCAGATTAGCATTTTTAGCCACCGTTCGTGTGATTTTATCTTTTCATAAACTTCAGGTGAGTTTCATACAACCCCTTTTCTTTTACTGTTTTCTTAACATCGGGGTGACTATTATGAAATCTTTATCAAACGTGTGATATGTTTAGTAACAATTGCAATACCGGCTTGCATGTGGGTGTCATGGGATTATGACTATTTTCTGTGTACAACAAAAGTCCTCAAAACCAACTGTATCTGGTTAACCCATGTGGGGCCGAATGTGTGGACAAAGATAGTACTATCGGGCTGACAACCCCATTCATGGATAGATAGCGTCTACCCTTGTGTGAATGCTTGTCACCATTCCTGGTATCGACTTGATGTAGTGAGACATTGAGTTAGAGGCACGGAGTTTAACTTCGGTTATTTTCTAGACTGGACTGTCAGAAAGGATCTGGATACGGGTCACATGATTATTCACTTATGTTAATGTGTATCATTGACTTTACTATCATATCATATTGTATCGAGTCTTATTTATGAACTCACCAGTTTTATACTGATATTTTAAACTTTAAATCTTTTACAGGTAATCAGTACCAACGGTGAGGAAACACCTGTGCACGCACCATGTAGTTAGGACTTGGGATGCAATAGAAGGAACTTAAGTTGTAAACGGATATTCAGGACATGTAATAAATATTTGTCGTGATTTGTAATTAGTGCTTTTCTTAACTATGTGTGTTATGATACCGGATCAAGTAAGTCACCCCTCACCTTCGAGACTTCGCCGCTATGCTTCCGCTACCTTTAAAAAATGACGTCGTCCGGTGACGCGGAGGTGGGGGTGTGACAGGGTGGTATCAGAGCCACAGGTTATAGAATTTAGGCGGACTTAGAAACCTAGATTATAACCATAGGCTCGAATAGTTACACTGAGAGCACCGAACATAGTTAACAAATATAAACACTCAAATAAATGTTGTTGTTATTTATTTTATGTTACTAATACGAACTTGTGTGTCGATACAGCAATGTCAGACTCAGAAAGTGATTCATTTGGCACGGAAACAAGTTCAGGATCAACACAGACAGTGCCGTCATCTCAAATGTCCCACCAGACTTTACCATCAATACCACCTACACCACCTGTACCTCAGCATCTGTTAGATGCTGACTCACCAGCTATCAGGAGGGCACAAAGCCCTACACCACCACAGCAAGTACCAGTATTTACAGGGTTTGGAGGAAGGCGGGGACGAGCCCGCATCTCGACAGGTCCTGTTCCGAGAGGACCACTAGCACCTCGGGATGTACCTCATTCCATACATGAGGAAGGCGAGTCATCTCAGCAGGCTGAGATGAGAGTTCAGCTGCAACGGGTTACATTGGATCTTCAGTTATCGCGTGTTTCATTGCAGGAAAC
The DNA here is from genome assembly GCA_009363875.1 of Mikania micrantha. Lineage (NCBI taxonomy): Eukaryota > Viridiplantae > Streptophyta > Magnoliopsida > Asterales > Asteraceae > Mikania > Mikania micrantha. The sequence goes on along the minus strand of CM018690.1, from coordinate 20,667,970 downwards.
ACGTGACACTCTGTGGGAAACTCGCACGGCCTATGAGAGTTTAGCTGAACATGTTGCTGTCCTGGAGGCAGGTGCCAGGGCATGGAGGGAGGTGATTGAGGGTAGACTTCAGTGGACTTTAGGTGGTATGTGTAGGAGTGGGGTAGAGAGAGTTAGGGGATGGATGGTAGGGTTAGGCAATATGAGGATGGAGCTACGACTGTTGGACGCAGCAATAGTGATGGCAGCGGTGGCCATCATTATCACATGTTTACTGTATTTACTACGGTAAAGGAATCGAATAGGCTGGACTGTACTACTCCGAGGAAGTTTTGACTTGTAAAATAGGCCTCGGACGGTTAGGTTGTAATAGTGGGTACAACTGCATTAGGATATTTTCTTGTATATGTACTAATCCTAATGTACAACTGTGACAGTTATAATAAAAGTTTTCTTTTAACATTGTATGTGCAACATTGTGTCTTTACATTATAGCCGGTGCTAACTTTTCAAGTCATATAAAAAGAAAACTTGTGCGAAAACATAACAATATCGGTGTTACATTGCGGTAAAGTAATGTAATACTAGTACATAACAAGACTCATGTGGAGTCATAACGATATCGGTGTTACATTGCGGTGAAGTAATGTAATACTAGTACATAACAAGACTCGTGGAGTCATAACAATATCGGTGTTACATTGCGGTGAAGTAATGTAATACTAGTACGTAACAAAATTTGTGATAAGGTCATATCAATATCGGTGTTACATTATAGAGAAATAATGTAATACTAGTACATAACAAACACGTGTAGAAACATATTAATATCGGTACTACATTATAGTGAAATAATGTAATACTAGTACATATCAGTGTAGTAACATGTCTAAATCGGTGTCATTTTGGTAGACTATAAAATGATACTAGTATACGCTTGACAAGATAAACAGACGTACTAGTATAACTGCAACTATGAACATGACTTAGTGGTGTACAATATAACTGTGAAAAACTCGAAGTAGTTATACAACATTTGTCTTTATTACGACTATGGATTCTTGTTCTGACTTTACTGTATCTGTGTGTGATCAGACTATGGCCCCTAGAAGAGGTCGTTCTGCTAAAAATCCTCAAACTCAAGAATCCATTCAGGATCCACCTGTGAGTGGACCCAGTCTAAATGAAGCGGACGTTGCTCGTATAGCAGGTGACCAATTATCCGCTGTTCTTACGGGCATGTTGGCCCAATATCAAACAAATCGTGCTCCTGGCTCGGGTAGAGTCCATACGGAGCATAATGCTACAGGCGGACATGTTGAAACCCGCCATACGACTAGTACTAACACAATCAATCCGGATCCTCCACAACGAGGATGCACTTATAAGTACTTCGCTTCTTGCAATCCCCCTACTTTTACGGGGAAGGAAGGAGCGTCAGGACTTTTGAAATGGATTGAGAGCATGGAGACTAAGCTCAAGATCAGCCAGTGTTTGGCTGAACACAAAGTGTCTTATGCAGCTTGTTCACTGACAGACTCAGCATTGACCTGGTGGAATACCCAGGCAAAAACCTTGACCACGGCTGTTGTGGATGCTATGACTTGGGACGAGTTTAAAACTTTGATTCTGTCAGAATATTGTCCCATCACTGAAATCCAAAAGCTCCAAGAGGAATTTTGGAACCATTCTATGATCGGTGCTGATTGTTTGAAATATACCGATCGATTTCACGAATTAACATGTCTGCTGCCAAACATGTTTCCAACTGAGCAGGCTTTGATAGAAAAATATATCAAAGGTCTGGTACCTCAAATCAAGGGAATGGTCACGGCAGCTGAACCACGTACTTTGAAACATGCTATCACTTTAACCACCAGGCTTACCGATGTTGCAGTAAGAAGTGGTACATTGACAGTGAAAGGTGAGTCAAGCAGCAGTCTGGCAACCACTACCCCCAGCACTGTAAAAGGGGTGAAACGAAAATGGGTTGGGAAAGGCAAACCAGGGGCTCCGGTGGAACCCAGCCGGAATGTGCAAATGGCAAAGGGATACATTGCCACAACTTTGGAGAGAAAAGCCTATGTAGGGCAAGCACCTAAATGTCTTAAGTGCCCATTTCATCATGTGGGACCCTGCCCTGTTTGTAACAATTGTAACAAGGTCGGGCATTTCTCCAAATATTGCAATCTCCCTGTTCGCCGATCAAACCAAGGAACTCAACAACAACAACCACAACAAATCAACCGGTCGTGTTTCAGATGTGGAAGCCCGGATCACTTCATGAAAAACTGCCCTACCAACAACACCAACCAGGGCAATGAAGCAAGAGGAAGAGCCTTCCAGATAGGGGCGGAAGAGGCTCGACGTGATAACAACACCGTTACCGGTACGTTTCTTCTTAACAATCACTATGTATCTGTTCTTTTTGACACCGGAGCGGACAAAAGTTTTGTTTCCTCTGATTTTGCTTCACTACTCGGATTGGCCGTTGATAACCTAACAAACCCTTACATCATTGAACTTGCTAATGGCAAGTCAATTATGACTAACAATGTGATTCAAGGGTGTTTATTGAATCTAAACGATCATCTTTTTAATATTGATCTTCTTCCTATTGAATTGGGAAGCTTTGATGTTGTTATTGGTATGGACTGGCTTTCAGAAAATCGAGTGGAAGTCATATGTCAAAATAAGATGATTCGTATTTCATTACCAAATGGTGATACACTTATGATACAAGGTGAAAGGGCTGGCAGAAAACTGAGTATCATATCATGTATGCAAGCTCGAAAGTGCTTAAGAAAGGGCTGTCAAGCCTTTTTAGCTTACGTGACTGAAAACAAACCACATCAAAAACGTATTGAAGACATTCCTGTAGTTCGAGAATATCCTGAAGTTTTTCCTGACGATATATCAGGATTACCCCCAGTGAGACAAGTTGAGTTTCGTATTGACTTAGTACCAGGAGCAGCACCTATAGCTAAAGCTCCTTACCGATTGGCTCCATCGGAAATGCAAGAACTATCAAGTCAATTACAGGAACTTTTAGACAAAGGTTTCATTAGACCGAGTTACTCACCTTGGGGCGCACCTATCCTTTTTGTGAAAAAGAAGGACGGTACTCTCAGGATGTGTATCGACTATCGGGAACTTAATAAATTGACAATCAAAAATCGTTATCCACTACCCCGTATAGATGATCTATTCGATCAATTGCAAGGTGCTATCTATTTTTCAAAAATCGATCTCAGATCTGGATATCATCAACTACGAATCCATGATGATGATGTTTCTAAAACAGCTTTTCGAACTCGATACGGGCATTATGAGTTTTTAGTGATGCCCTTCGGGCTGACTAATGCGCCTGCAGTGTTTATGGATCTGATGAATCGTGTGTGTAGACCTTACTTGGATAAATTCGTGATTGTTTTTATTGATGACATTCTCATTTACTCCCGCAGTCAACAAGAACATGGGCAACACTTAAAACTGATCTTGGAACTTTTAGCACATGAGAAACTTTATGCCAAATTTTCCAAATGTGAGTTCTGGTTACGGGAAGTCCAGTTTCTTGGGCATATAGTAAATGAAAATGGTATACAAGTGGATCCCAGCAAAATTGAAGCGGTAAAGCAATGGGAGACACCGAAAACCCCAACAGAGATTCGTCAATTCTTAGGGTTAGCGGGCTATTACAGAAGATTCATCAAGAATTTTTCAAAGATAGCCTTGCCTTTAACTACTCTAACCCAGAAAGATCAAAAGTTCATATGGGACTCTCAACAGGAGGAGGCATTTCAACTGTTGAAGCATAAACTCTGCAATGCACCTATTCTGGCACTACCAGAAGGCACAGAGAATTTCATAGTCTTCTGTGATGCCTCACGTCAAGGACTCGGGTGTGTGCTGATGCAGAACAACAAGGTGATTGCCTATGCTTCTCGGCAGCTAAAAGTGCACGAGAAGAATTACACCACTCATGATCTAGAACTTGGTGCAGTAGTGTTTGCACTCAAGATATGGAGACATTACTTGTACGGGACGAAGTGTACGGTCTATACAGATCACAAAAGTCTTCAACACATTCTAGATCAGAAAATGCTAAATATGCGACAAAGGCGATGGGTAGAACTTCTGAACGACTGTGACTGCGAAATCCGTTACCACCCAGGTAAAGCAAATGTTGTAGCCGATGCTTTAAGTCGTAAAGAGAGAGTCAAACCCATACGTGTGAAAGCGCTGGAAATGACGATTCAAACTAGTCTAAACCCTCAAATACGTGAAACTCAACGGCAGGCCTTGCAAACAACAAATTACACCGATGAGAAATTACGAGGGTTAGATAAACAACTTAAAACCAAAACGGATGGAATATTATATTTCAAAAACCGAGCATGGATCCCAGTACTTGGTAATATCAGACCAATTATCTTGGACGAAGCTCACAAATCCAAATATTCTATTCATCCAGGTGCTGACAAGATGTATAAAGATCTCAAAGACTTCTACTGGTGGCCTGGTATGAAGAAACAAATAGCAGAATATGTGAATAAATGCTTAACGTGCCTTAAGGTTAAGGCAGAACATCAAAGACCATCTGGGCTATTGCAACAACCAGAAATCCCTATGTGGAAATGGGAACAAATTTCCATGGATTTCATCACTAAATTACCCAGAACGGCGCATAACCATGATGCTATTTGGGTCATCGTAGATCGCCTTACCAAATCAGCACATTTCTTACCAATTCGGGAAGACTATTCCATGGACCGTCTAGCTAAACTTTACATCAACGAAATTGTAATGCGACATGGAGTGCCAATCGCTATTATTTCTGATAGAGATAATCGATTTATGTCACGTTTTTGGCAAACTCTTCAACATGCCTTGGGTACACAGATCAACATGAGCACAGCTTATCATCCACAAACGGATGGGCAGACTGAACGTACAAATCAAACATTAGAAGACATGCTTCGAAGCTGTGTAATTGATTTTGGAGGTAGCTGGGATACTCATCTGCCATTGGTTGAATTTTCTTATAATAACAGCTATCATACTAGTATCCAATGTGCTCCATTTGAAGCTTTGTACGGGCGCAAATGCCGATCTCCTGTGTGTTGGTCAGAAGTAGGTGAAAGTCAGATTATTGGCCCGGAACTGATCCAGGAAACGACTGATAAGATCGCGCTCATTCAGGAACGAATTAAAGCAGCATGCGATCGACAGAAGAGTTATGCTGATAATCGACGTAGACCACTCGAATTCCAGATTGGTGATAAAGTGATGCTAAAAGTCTCTCCCTGGAAAGGTATTTTCAGATTCGGAAAACGAGGAAAACTCTCACCAAGATTTGTAGGACCATTTACAATTCTTGAAAGGATTGGAATGGTAGCATACAGATTAGAGTTACCTTCAGAACTTAGTAACATACATGATGTGTTTCATGTCTCGAATCTGAAAAAGTGCCTATTGGACGAGTCACTAGTCATACCTCTTGATGAGATACACATTGCCGAAAACCTACAGTTCACGGAAGAACCAGTCGAAGTAATGGATCGAGATGAAAAGACCCTCAAACGAAGTCGAATACCAATTGTAAAAGTCAAATGGAATTCTAAACGAGGGCCAGAGTACACTTGGGAACGTGAAGACCGCATGAAACAGAAGTATCCTCATTTGTTTACATAGGCGATCAAACTGTAGGAGTTAAAGCAAATTTCGGGACGAAATTTCTGTAACAGGAGGAGACTGTGACAATTGCAAGTAAACATTACGTCATCAATAACACGAGCACGTTTGGTCGTTCTAGGAATCTGTGTTAAATTGATGATTTTAATCATTACAGGTTTAAAGTATGCGAGAAATTGGGAACATGGGAGAAAACCGTGCGTGAAACCGAGTTACGGATTGTCCGGAATCGCGAAACGAAGAAAAATCTTGAAATTGGATCCCTCGCGTTACGCGACGACTCCTTGGAGTCTTGTCGCGGTACGCGACAAGTTACGATATCAAATCTTATCCGGAATCCCTCGCGGTACGCGACGACATGTGGGCCACTCGTCGCGATACGCGACGAGTAGGTCGGTCTGTGAAATCAGATTGTTAAATCGCAGAAGCATGCAGAAAGTTTTATTTTCTTTCCCTCGACTTTAAACCCTCTTTAACTCAAAATCTTGACCAATCTCCCACCAAAACTCATATTTGACACCACCAGAACGTCCAGCTCGAACCGGTGAACGTGTATACGCGTCCTGATCGTGATTTTGTCCGTAGAATCGTCTGATTTGGGTAACTATCCTTTTTAACCTTCTGACTTGATCTTCATTGATTAGATCGTGTTTTTGAACGTAATGATATAGTTAGGGTTGTTGATTATTGCTTAGATGATAGCTAGGAATGATTTTTGACGGATAACTTGTCTTGTTAACGGGTAAATGCCTGTTTTGATCCGTTATAATGCCCGGTTTTCACCAAACCATAACAATACTTCTAATGGTTTAAACCATTGGATTATGACAATGTAAGTGATTATTTTGGTTAATCTTTGAAAAGCAAGGTTAATCTCAAGTGTTTCAAACTAATCACAGTTATTACCCTACCAATTGGAATAACTGTCTGGTTTTATGATAACAGTCGGATTAATATGTTAAACACGATTGTTTAACCTATTCAAATGTCATATTGTTATGTTTTGTGATACATGGACAATTAGTGACAAGAATTAATCATTCCTAAACCGAGATTTCATCTAGGGACTGTTTAAGTAATATAATCAACAGCATTACCTAACTAATTAGTCGGAGATTATTACGGCTAATTCAATGAGTCATCAACTTAACACAAGGTACCTAAACGAGTATAGGTACCTACATTATAGTACATTGTATGATATTAGACTAAATAATTAATTAAACACCTAATGTTAGTTCGATGACTTTTTATTACAATGTCGGTGACATTGAACGTTCAAACAGATCTAATCAGCAAGTTAAAACACAAATAATTAATTATAAATAAACTAATGCAGATTAGCATTTTTAGCCACCGTTCGTGTGATTTTATCTTTTCATAAACTTCAGGTGAGTTTCATACAACCCCTTTTCTTTTACTGTTTTCTTAACATCGGGGTGACTATTATGAAATCTTTATCAAACGTGTGATATGTTTAGTAACAATTGCAATACCGGCTTGCATGTGGGTGTCATGGGATTATGACTATTTTCTGTGTACAACAAAAGTCCTCAAAACCAACTGTATCTGGTTAACCCATGTGGGGCCGAATGTGTGGACAAAGATAGTACTATCGGGCTGACAACCCCATTCATGGATAGATAGCGTCTACCCTTGTGTGAATGCTTGTCACCATTCCTGGTATCGACTTGATGTAGTGAGACATTGAGTTAGAGGCACGGAGTTTAACTTCGGTTATTTTCTAGACTGGACTGTCAGAAAGGATCTGGATACGGGTCACATGATTATTCACTTATGTTAATGTGTATCATTGACTTTACTATCATATCATATTGTATCGAGTCTTATTTATGAACTCACCAGTTTTATACTGATATTTTAAACTTTAAATCTTTTACAGGTAATCAGTACCAACGGTGAGGAAACACCTGTGCACGCACCATGTAGTTAGGACTTGGGATGCAATAGAAGGAACTTAAGTTGTAAACGGATATTCAGGACATGTAATAAATATTTGTCGTGATTTGTAATTAGTGCTTTTCTTAACTATGTGTGTTATGATACCGGATCAAGTAAGTCACCCCTCACCTTCGAGACTTCGCCGCTATGCTTCCGCTACCTTTAAAAAATGACGTCGTCCGGTGACGCGGAGGTGGGGGTGTGACACTTGTTGGTTATAGTCTTAAAATTCAGTTTATGTTGTATAAAAGGTTGAGTCAATCCTTCAAAGAGAGTGAACATAATATTACACGTGTATCAACTGATAATTGTTGTTATAAAAACCACATTTTCTTGTTAGAATTTGCAATTAGGTTCATTAATTATATATGATTCTAACTAAAATCGAACTATTTTTTTTGAACGACATTTGATCTCAACGTGTGAATCACTGATTTCCAGGCCACGTCACCAAGGTCTAGTTACCATGACCTCCGTTGAGACCCCACCACCACCCCAGGAGGAAACGCACCGGAAAACCCCCTGACCTCCCAAGGACTCCTATTTCGCCTTGGGAGGGATTTAAACCCGTGACCTTCCATAGGGAAGCCAAAAGGGTAACCATTAGGCTAGAAGCCCTTGGTTTAAAATCGAACTATTTGAATGAGAATTTTTTAACACATAAATATTAAGTTTTTTCTTCCTTCAATAACACATTATTACAAGTGCATGAACTGGTTTGAAATTTGTTTTTACTGATGAACCGGTTCAGTGGTAAAAAATGGTTATTTGTTGGTTAGCTGGTTTTGTTATTTGATCGGTTAGGACTTTTGGTTTTGACAAGCCGGTTATTAAAAAAAATTGATCAAGATAGCATTGACCAGTTAACCAACTGGTTATTCCCCAACCGGTTAACAAGTTGGTTAACCTATATGTGCACCTATAGGGGGAACCACTAACATGGTAAACACGGATACCCTCAATACCCAACTAGCCAGAGAAACAGATAAAGTGCAGCTGCAAGTAACTGGTTCGGTAACATCCAAGAAAAACCAACATTTGTCAGTTTTGAACTTGAGATCTATAAAATGTATCTTCTGCACTTATATCACTACATCAATTCTTTAAAGTCTAACTAAATATTTATCATTGACATTGGTGATTTTCTAACCTCACTCTGTGTTTTCTACTAGAAGGTTGTCGATTTCAAATTTGTAACAGATACCACCATCAGATTTTTTTTCCAACAGTTTGAGTTTGATTGTGATCTTCAACTTGTAGGTATGCAATTTGTGACCTTCATCCAACTTCGATTTTTTCATTTGGGTTTAATAAACTTCTTCTTGCATGGTTTTCTTCATCTGAATGACTAGTGTTCAGTTGTTTTTTATTACTTTTATTTATAAATTATTTAAATATTTATCTTTTAAATTAAAAGACTCATTCTAACCGAAACCATTTTAATCACGCCATCATCTGCCCCGGAGTTTTAAGGTGACCCTTTCGAACCAAAATCAATTTTTGTCAAATATGTTATGAACCAAACAAAAGTGATCAAATTTTAAAATGACCCGTCCTAATATGAAGACGTTCTAATCCGTTACTTAATCTGACATTTTGCCGGGCCTTTTATTCTTTAATGGTAAAGGTAAGATAACTATTTTAAGAAAAATAAACTTTTATTAGTAAAAATACGAAACTATTACAAAACATAAAAATAAATAATGACCAACATTAAGATGACACCTTACATAGTTTTAAATAAAATAACCGGATAGAGAAAAGAATATTAGAATATAAATTCTTAAATTAAAAGATATGACATGATTGTTTTAAATTCAGCAATTAAGGCGACAAATGGTGAAGGTGTTGAAAGCTTGTTGGATTACGACTCGGACCGTTGTCAACATCTCCATTATAATTTATATCGGCATTTAATATATATATTTGTAGTTATCGAAATTATTTTTTTTTGTGTCACAAATTTCAAATTTCACAAATTGACTCCTAAATATACGAGTGTATATAATATTTCTAAGCACAAGATAATTGTATACGAGATATAAATTATTGGTATAACCCAAGATTTTCAAACTAAATACTTAAAAGGGATTACAATATTTACAACTAATAGTGGTAATTATACATACCGTAGTCATATTTCCTAAAATTGGGATGTAGTTAAAGCATGTAAGGTATTTTGCAAGTTATTTTGTCTGTTTGGAAAAAAAGAAAACAACAATAATGATAATAATTATTCAGAAGGCCATATGACGATATAAATTATTTGTATGACAAAAAGTATAATCTGAAAATTATTTCACGAACATTTACGTTATGTCACGTTAAGTTTTGTATATATCAAGTGTTCTTCTCAACATAAATGTTAAAGCGAGATTTTTAGGGTGAGCTATGCCTGTAGACATGGGCGAAGGATAGTTAAGGCGGGGGCGGCCCTATGTTTGTTTTATCCATAATGTAATTTTATGCGCTTTTTGCCTGAAAATTTAATACGTGTTAAAGTTCGTCCCCCATCCTCTTGTATATCAAGCCAAACTCCGTCACTAGAAATAGAATTGTAGTGGTGTCTTGGCTTAGTCTTCTCTTTTTGTTTCACATTTTTCTTAGGTGTCGGTATTAGGTGGTTTCTATGTGAGCTGGTTTGTATGTTTTCTAGGTTTTTCTTTCCGTTTTTTTCTCCCTACTCGCATATACTTTATTTCTTTATATAATAAAATCAAAAAAAAATTATTAAAAAATACATGCACTACAAAAAAAATGCCATATAGTGGCACATGTTATTAGTAACATTTAACTTTTGTGCCACTTATTTACGTTTTTTGTGGCACTTTGCGTATGTCATATTAGCTTGACACATACTTTAGTGACATTTAACTTTTTTACCACTAATTTTAGGTTTTAATGACACTTTATATGCCATAATTGTTTTAACACAAGTTTATAATGGCATTACAAATTTATAATGACACTTTTGTGTATTATATAATTATTTAACACACATTTAATAACAATAAAAAATTTTGTAACACGAAAAATTTCTATTTGAAAAGTTTAGATTAAATGAAAATCTTAACATAAATAATTTCCCTCTAAATCTCTATAATTTTCCCGTAGGTTAAGTTTCCCCCCAATTATTCCCACTCATTAGAACTGATTATCCAGAAGCTTAGGAATAACCATATGCTCTTCTTCTCCATCGACGTATTGCCCTCGTCTTCTCCATCTGTGTTCATCTACTCCATCAACGTTCAGGTCTCTTGCAATAGGTTGTTACGGTTTTGGCTCTCCTCTTCCCATCGACATCATCAATCAATTTTTGTTTCAAATACTAGGTACCAATTAAAATATATCCATCTCGTACATACATGCATATTCCTCTAATTATTGTGCTGATTGCTTGAATATTGATCTAAGAATGTTGAACCGTTTATACCTGCTTAATTTTTTTTGAATTGTTATTGATTTTTTGAAGTCTTTGAACTTGTTAATTGGAAATATTGAAGAAGCTAAACGTTTACAATTAAACGTTATGGAAAACCTAGAATTTGGTTCATGAGAATAAGCGTATTAATGATGGTCTAGAACTGCACACCAGTTGTTCCATGAATTGCCTAAAGTATGAAAACTTTTTGTATTTGTAGCCTCATAGGTGGCTGTAAATCTCATTTGTTTAAGATCAAAATGAAAGTCGGTTGAAAAAAGAATCAAATTTTATCAAAAGAATAAGAAAATAAAGAAAAAAATAGTTTTCTTAACTCTTGTACGCCACCTGTATAATATATGCCTTCTTGGAGCCTCATTTTGGTGGATCAGGCATTGATAAACAACATTTTTATAATACCTTCTTGGAGTCTCATTTTTGAAAGATGAGGCACCAACAAACCACATAGCGTTAAAAGGGACCGACTAAATAGATTGGATAAAAGTAAATACGGTCGTTGATACACGTGTGGTAAATTGGATATAGAGACGACCCATATATATATATATTCTTTATGGAAAGACAAAGAAACATATCACTAAATATTTTTGCCCCAGGGAAACCATAATCGTAATCTCTATTTCTCACGCTAACACTCGGATTTGAACAATTTAAGAAATTAAGAACACAAGCACAAGTCTGGTTTTGTTCATACACATAAAAAAGAACTGGATAATGTTTTACATACACTATTAGACTATATTTAGGACAATAAAATGGCGGTTACCATCTTAACTGCCTATGTGACATCCAGTACCTGATCGTCCGGCAAGTACGTACGGTATGTGTACTTTCACCTTTTACTGTGTGTAAATACCATAGATGAACAATGTTTGTGATTACATAATTCAGAATACAGTAAACAGTTGTACGTATTTATGTGAAAACTTAAATACTGTAAGTACAACAACTCACGATAAACAATAAGTTGTATGTATTTAGGTGAAAATCTAGGTACAGTTAATACAACGAATCAAGAGAAACAACAGTGTACACGCAAACAACAAGAACATATCGGTTGCGATCTGATATCTATAGATGACAGGAATCAGATGGCCGATAAATCCGTATGAAAACAATGTGAAAACATGAAGTTTAGTTGAGTCCGTCAGTGAGGAAACACAAATCGAAACACAATTTCAGTGTCATTTCAGAATAACGAACTGACAGTGTGTTTGCGTGGGTGACGATTCACACAAACATATCTGTGAGTTTAAAGTTCTGAAATGATGACTGAAAAGTAGAAAACAAGAATCAGAAAGCAAAACCATCGCGGTGTTCGTTTGGGTGACGATTCGAACGAATACGCGCGAAGGCGACGCGATCTGACGAAACAAAACCGATAAATGATACGATCGAAAATAAATTAAGAAAAACAAACTAGAAGATTTACTAGAAATAACCACCTTTAAAATATTAAAAACAAATTCTTTTATTTAAATCCGTAAGAACACGCGCGTAACGTTCCGGAAACGCAACGAAAACGCGAACCGAGCAACAAAAACGAACCCGAACACCCCTGGAGTATAAATACTCTAAATGAGGCCATTTCCCTCATTTCTCTCTTCTCCCTCTCTCTCTAAAACCCTAGATCCGGTACCTACTCTCTCTCTTAGATTTTGAACTTCAAATCACTATAACTTATTCATTTCTTGATGAAATGGAGTGATTCTTGAGCCTAAACGAAGATCTTGGTCCCCTCTACCTAGAAGTACAATTGATCTGAGTCGAAACCCAACCAAAACCAAGGTGTTCGAGCTTGAACATTCCGAAAATTAGGGTTTTCTAACCCTTGGTCGAACCCCATGGAGGAACCGGTCCAACACCCTCATGTTCGAACTATATGACCACAAGAACCATCCCTGGCATACACCATCTTCGTAAGAACACGCGCGTAACGTTCCGGAAACGCAACGAAAACGCGAACCGAGCAACAAAAACGAACCCGAACACCCCCGGAGTATAAATACTCTAAATGAGGCCATTTCCCTCATTTCTCTCTTCTCCCTCTCTCTCTAAAACCCTAGATCTGGCACCCACTCTCTCTCTTAGATTTTGAACTTCAAATCACCATAACTTATTCATTTCTTGATGAAATGGAGTGATTCTTGAGCCTAAACGAAGATCTTGATCCCCTCTACCTAAAAGTACAGCTGATCTGAGTCGAAACCCAACCAAAACCAAGGTGTTCGAGCTTGAACATTCCGAAAATTAGGGTTTTCTAACCCTTGGTCGAACCCCATGGAGGAACCGGTCCAACACCCTCATGTTCGAACTATATGACCACAAGAACCATCCCTGGCATACACCATCTTCGAACACACCTTAGAAACCCCGAGATGGGAGTGGTACTAGGCGTGGCCTTGCTTTGGCCGAAGAACAAACCCAGTGGCCGAATGGCCTAGGGCCGAAAGAGCCAAGGCCGAATGGCCACCTCCCTTCGGCATTCATTCGGTTGCCAGCCATTCGTCGGGATCGGGTCATTCGCTGGGCAAGCTATTCGGGCCAACAGCCTCATTCGGCCAGCCACTTCATTCGATCTCCACTCATACGCCTAGGCCCATTCTTGGGATGCCATCATTCGGCTTGAACATCCTCTTCGGCCATGCTACTCGACTGAACCATTGGTTCGGCCATCATCTACTTCGGCCTAGACTCATTACATCCGGCCATGGTGGTTAAGCCCACATGTGATGTGGCCCATGAGAATGTTTCAGGCCCAACATATTTCCTTGACCCAATTACTTGGCCCAGACATATTCAACCAGCCGTCATTGGCCTATTCGGCCCAAACCTCTTAGTTCGGTCTAAGGTTTATTGTTTCAGCCCAATAGATGTTTCGGCCCACAGTTTACTTGTTCAGCCCATCTGATAGGCCCAATAACAATTTAACCGGCCCAAACTCACACATTTGACCCATGACAAATCAGGTGGCTCATGACACATTTCTTTGGCCCATGATCTAGTTTGGTCCAAATAACTAAAGAAGTAACAAACATATTTAGTTGATAACCTACATGGAATTATGAAGATTGGGTAAATTACTACACAGGTGGTCACGGTTTTGATCTAAGGAAATTGACAAACTCAAAACATCAAATTTATACAAGGATTATTAACTAAGTTTATCTTTGGGCTTATTTACTAAGCCTCATATCAAAACAATTAATTAACATCAAATGGCAAATCTTTGAGATTTCAAGAGTGGGTTAAGGCTAAACACACAACATAAAGACACATAGGAATAACAATCCATGACAATTGAAACAAGGGCCGAACGATGACTGAGACTTACGAGTGTTAGCCAACTCTAGGGCTAACACCTACACACACTCAAGTATATACAACTCATACTTACAAGTTATAAACAACGTGAAATCAATACTGGATCGTATATACAACAACACGCACAACAAAGAGCGTGTGCATTCTAATTTAGACTAAGTCAACCACAACAACTACAAGGTGAGTTCATATGCTCCTTTTCTAATCTAAACTGATTTTAAACTCTCGGAGCTGAGAAACATGCTAAATCTTTTATTTACTTAGAAGCTTTAGTACAACATATGTAACACCCCGAATTTTCTATACAAATTATTTGGACTTACGAATGGGTAACATATAATTTATTTGCCGGCAATAGATGAAAAACCAACCAAACAAAAGATGACAGAATTTGGAAGTACACTAACTCCATTTTCGAAGTACTCAACTTAGTGTACTCAACTTAGAGTACACAACTTAGAGTACACAACTTAGTGTACTCAACTTAGTGTACTCAACTTAGAGTACACAACTTAGTGTCCTCAACTTAGAGTACACAACTTAGAGTACACAACTTAGAGTACTCAATTTCGTGAACTCCACTTAGAGTACTCGATTTAGAGAACTTTACTTCGTGTACTCGAATTTCGTGAACACTGCCTATATATATGAGTTCCTTGGGAAACGCGCTAACCTTTGGTTGGAGGAATTCTCTCTCAAGAACTAGAAGAGGGCAAGTTCGGGAATTTCAATAAAACGACTTTTGATCGGCCAAACGAAGGACGAATCGCACGGGAAGCTACAGAAAGGATCATCAAACACCAGGTAAGGGTTTGATGCATGAAAGTTTTGATTTTTAGACAAAAGGGAAAACATGCATAAAGGTCACGCCTTTATGCAAAAATTTTGTTCCTTTTCGGTTCCAATACGTTAGTAAGGCCATAAGGGACCTAGAAACAACACCCCAAAGTCTTGGATAGATTCTAATATATTTTATGAAGAAAAGACGAAGTACTCAAGTTCGTATACTCAACTTCGTGTACACAACTTAGTGTCCTCAACTTCGTGTACACAACTTAGTGTACTCAACTTCGTTTACACAACTTAGTGTACTCAACTTCGTGTACACAAGTTAGTGTACTCAACTTCGTGTACACAACTTAGAGTGTAACATCCGGCCCCGTCTATCACCAATATTGTCCGCTTTGCCCACTAGGAGCTCACGGTTTTGCCTTCGGTTGCCCAGGTGAAAACTTCCCATGGAGGTCACCCATCCCTAGATTGCTCCAGCCCGAGCACGCTTAACTGTGGAGTTTTCATGTGTTCCACAGCCAGCTAAGCCAAAAACGCGTTGGTGATGTTAGAGGTGGATCGTTACTTATGAGCCAGGAATCTCTCCTGTTCACGGCCGATGTGGGATTGCCTAGGATGTTACATACACCCCCCCTTAGGGACTCATCGTCCTTGATGAGGTTTTCCTCACCATCCCGTGTAGAACAGGAGTGGCTCTGATACCATTCTGTAACATCCGGCCCCGTCTATCACCAATATTGTCCGCTTTGCCCACTAGGAGCTCACGGTTTTGCCTTCGGTTGCCCGGGTGAAAACTTCCCAGGGAGGTCACCCATCCCTGGATTGCTCCAGCCCGAGCACGCTTAACTGTGGAGTTTTCATGTGCTCCACAGCCAGCTAAGCCGAAAACGCGTTGGTGATGTTAGAGGTGGATCATTACTTATGAGCCAGGAATCTCTCCTATTCACGGCCGATGTGGGATTGCCTAGGATGTTACATAGAGTACTCAACTTCGTGTACACAACTTAGAGTACTCAACTTCGTGTACACAACTTAGAGTACACAACTTAGAGTACTCAACTTAGTGTACTCAACTTAGTGTACACAACTTAGAGTACACAACTTAGAGTACACAACTTAGATTACACAACTTAGTGTACTCAACTTAGTGTACTCAACTTGGAGTACACAACTTAGAGTACACAACTTAGTGTACTCAACTTAGGGTACTCAACTTAGAGCAATGTAATGTAAAGAGACGATGTACTGATATAGGTTCTTAAGTCTTGGCTAAAGAGTTCGATCAAGAATACAAGGAGCTACTGTCAGGTGAGTTCTAGATGCCATACTTTAACAAGTTATGTGTAACTGTGTTTTGGGCTGGCATACATGCTGTTAATATGTTATGATATTATGTGACTATGCCATGATGATGAATGCATGTTAATGTGTTTGTATGATTTACGCATAAAAGTATGATAAGTATGATGAATGTGTGTTAGTAAGTTATGATGATGAACTGTATGATAACATGCTATGATGATAATTATAGATGTTATGCTATGATGAAAACCTAGGCTGCTAGGACGAAAGTATGATGCTATGATGATTAGATGCTAGCATGATGAGTTTATGATGCCATGATGAATAATGTTGCTCCCATATTCGTATGGGGTAAGTATGATGTTGCTCCCATATCCATATGGGGTAAGTATGGTTGTTCCCGTACTTGTTACGGGGTAAGTATGATGTTACTCCCATATCCGTATGGGGTAAGTGTCACACCCCCAAATTCCCACTCGTGGCGTATGTCCACGTGGATGTGACGTGTCCAGAATCACAGCTCAAGGTCATATAGAACACCCCTATATGCGTTTACAAATCCAAGTTTGACACATACACTCATAAAATAGTTTGCAGCGGAAAAAGTATTTCATCATATAGCAGCGGAATATTCAAATGTTTGACATATGCAGCGGAAATCAAAAGTTGTTAAACACTACGATGTTTGATAAAGATACATATTCATAATAAACAGTGTTTGTATGAAAACATAGATAAATGCATGCAGATCCTATGCTCGATCCCCTACGTGCATTCCTGGCATCCATAGCCTGCTAGTTACCTGAGAATACAAGTTTGAAAACAAGTGTCAACACGATGGTTGGTGAGTTCACAGGTTTTGATATACATATAGTAATAAAAGTGTGTCATGCTGTTTATCAATGTTAGTACCGAGCCCTAGGCCCAAAGTGTCAGTGCGTCACTACCGAACTAGACTTGTTTGCTCTTGCCTCCACTATGCCTCGTATACATAGCAAGTTAGGTCAGAATTTGCACGGGTTATGACACTCAGTCAACATGGTGCCCCGTGGGGTTAGTCATTCCCTAATGGATCCATCCAAACCTACCACGTTGTTCGTACATTAACGGTAAGACTTTGTGAGGGCTTGTAACGAATTCAACACTTAATGTTTGTCCAATAAACCAGCATACACAATAGTGTTTGTACAGTAATAAATGTTTGACTCGATGCAACTAGTATTCTCCCCCTATTTAAAAGCATTTGAAAAAGAGTAAAGAGGGGCCGTAAACTCACCTTAGTGAATAAAGCGATAAGTAAGCGTAAGCTCCTGCGTCGAAATGCGTGTCGGTCACCGGCAACCTATATCGTATACCGTACGTGAGTTGGTGTAAGTGACCGTGCTAGTGTTCGTGTTAGTGCTCATGTTTGTGTCCAACAACCCTTGGTTGTTCATGTTTGTCCGTGTCGGTCCACAATGACCGTGTTTGACCGTGTTGACCGTGTTGGTCCACATTGACCGTGTTTGACCGTGTTGACCAAAGTTGACCGTGTCAAGTCAACGACCCGTTGGTGAACCGTGTGACGGTTTGTGAATCGTGTAGCAATCGTGTAGGTGTTTGTCGTGTGCACAACGCGTAGGTCGCGTTTATGGACAACTTACTATTTATAGTAAGTTTCCATTTTTAGAAAGTTCACAAAGCATAACGGTTTTAGAGTTCTAGCATGTTCAATAGTCCTACGGGGTCATGTTAACACATATCACATTATCATACAAGTTCATATATGCCGTTTATAACATGTTAGTGCACAAAAGTTTCCTAAAATGGAAAGTTTCCATTTTTAGCATACGTGACATCGGAAACCATCTAACTTAGCATCTAAACATCATATTATAACATAATAAATCATTTAGCATGCTCAAGTCATTCAACATATTCCTAAGTCGGTTTTTGTAACAATAAAGTTACTAAAAATAGTAACTTTGTGGTTTTTGCATAAAAACAACCATCTAAGCATTTCTAATCCAATGTTTATGTCACAAATCATCCTAATATATCATCTATCAACATTTAATCATGTCAACATAACCGGTTTCATCATCTATTAACATTTCAACTAGAAAAGTTTCTAAAAATAGTAATAATGACAAGTATGGCTACAAATATCATCAAAATCTCTTTCTAACAAATCAAATCATCATGTTATTATCCTAACAACAATCCTTTATACATGCATGTTCACCATATCATCCATAACACTAGTTTGTAACCCCAAAGTTTCTAAAAATAGCAAGTGTGCCAATTAAACACATTTTAACCATCAAGATCATGATCTAATCTTGCACAAACTCTTAAACATCATCAAGAATCATCCTAATGTAACTAAAATTATCTAAAATGTTTTAGATCATACATGCATGCATCAATATCATCACAAGTCATCATTTTAAGCAACAAGACCCATCCCCATCATCATAGATCATCATAGATCATCATCTAAACACCTTAGATCATCAAATACAGTAGGTTTATCAACAAACCCAGAAACAAAATTCGTGCATGTGCACTATAGGTGCTTGCATGTGGGTTTTGTGCATTGCATGTGTGTGTAGGAGTGAAGGGAGTAAGTTTTAAGCATAGAACTACCTTCTAGAGATCCTTGAACACTAGATTGATGAATAATCAGCTCCTGGACCTCCTGAGATTACTGATTTCGACAGGAAGGAGAGGGTGATGGTAGTTTCAAGCTTCCAACTTAGGTCTTCAAGCTTCCAATCTCCACTCTAAGCTTCCACAAGCTTGATGATGGCTTCAACAGGGTAACAATGGAGTTTTCTGGTGGGGAAGACGACTTTGAGTGGTCTAGAGCTCGAGAAGATAAAATAGGGTGGCTTGAAATGATTTTTCTTGGTTTTATGAAGATTTTAGCGTGTTAGGCTGTCAGGCGTAACGCCTGACGTGGGTGTGCACTATGTGTCGTTACGCGCGGGATGGAACGGATGGGCGCTCAATTTCCCATCCGCGCGTATCGCCTATCGTGGGCGTCTCGGGTCAGGCGTACCGCCTGGCCTGAATTTCAAGCCCAATAAGCTTGTTTTGTTGTTCTGGCCCATTCTTGCCCGTTTCTCGGCTGTAAAACATCATTCGAGCGTCGTTTGGACTCTATTGGTCAATTATTAGCCATAATTGACTTGTGACAGTGTTTCGTGAAGTTTCGAGTGTTGTGCTACACAATGTGTTAGACGTTCACCAACGTTCGTGTGTTTTGACACGTGTGTGTGTTTGTCGATAATTCCACGAATTATCTTGTCGTATGCCAGTGTTCGTACTGTCGTGCCACGTGTCACACTAAATAAATCTAATTCTAGTGCCACGTGTACATAATGTATTTAAATAAATATTTAAATAAAATCAAAGCTGACCTGGAAATTACGGGGTGTCACATCCTCCCCATGTTAGAAAGAATTTCGTCCCGAAATTCAATTTGTGTTGTTAACGTTTGTCTGTTCCTCGAACAGGTGTGGGTACTTTTGTTTCATCTGGTCCTCACGTTCCCACGTGAATTCCGGTCCTCGTCGCGAATTCCATCGTACTTTTACAATCGGGATTTTACTGAGTTTGAGCTTCTTGGTTTCCCGGTCCATAATCTCCACCGGTTCCTCAACAAAGTTCAATTGTTCGTCGATTTGTATTTCCTCGAGAGGAATAACAAGTGTTTCATCTGATAGGCACTTCTTGAGGTTTGAGATGTGGAATACGTTGTGTACACTGCTCAGCTCAACTGGCAGGTTCAGTTCGTAGGCTACAGGGCCTATTCGTTTGGTGATCTCGAAAGGTCCAATGTAACGAGGGTTCAACTTTCCTCGTTTGCCAAACCGAATGACACCTTTCCAGGGCGAGACCTTGAGTAATACTCTGTCCCCCACCTGGAACTCCAACGGTTTGCGTCGCTTGTCGGCATAGCTTTTCTGTCTGTCCCGAGCTGCTGCCATTCGTTTGCGTATTTGCACGATCTTTTCAGTCGTCTCGTGCACAAGCTCTGGGCCAGTCAGTTGGCTGTCCCCAACTTCTGCCCAGCAGATGGGTGATCGACACTTACGTCCGTAGAGTGCCTCGAATGGTGCAGCTTGAATGCTTGTGTGGTAGCTGTTGTTGTATGAAAACTCAACTAATGGTAGATGAGATTCCCAGCTATTTCCAAAGTCAATAACGCATGCCCGAAGCATGTCCTCTAGTGTTTGTATAGTTCGCTCACTTTGCCCGTCCGTCTGCGGGTGGTAAGCGGTACTCATGTCCAATCTCGTGCCCAAAGCCTTATGCAAAGACTTCCAGAAATGTGACGTGAATCGACTGTCGCGATCAGATATGATTGAGATTGGCACCCCATGTCGAGTAACCACTTCCTTCAGGTAGATACGTGTGAGCTTGTCTAGCTTATCAGTCTCCTTGATAGGTAGGAAGTGTGCGGACTTTGTTAGTCGGTCCACGATAACCCAGATGGTATCGTATCCACTTGCCGTCTTAGGCAGTTTAGTGATGAAGTCCATGGAAATCTGTTCCCATTTCCACATTGGTAATTCCGGTTGTTGAAGTAACCCTGATGGCTTCTGGTACTCAACTTTGACTTTTGAGCACGTTAAACACTTACTTACGTAAGTTGCTATCTCAGCTTTCATGTTTGGCCACCAATAGGTTGTCTTCAAATCGTGATACATCTTGTCAGAGCCTGGATGTACGGAATACCGGCTCTTGTGAGCTTCGTCCATCACTACTTCTCTCAATCCTCCGTAGCGTGGAATCCAGATTCGATCCGTTAAATAGTAAGCTCCGTCGTCTTTTGCCTTTATTTGTTTATCCATGCCACGCATGGCTTCGAGAGTAAGGTTTTCAGTTTTCAGAGCTTCCTGTTGTGCTACCCGAATTTGATTCGGTAGTTCAGAATGGATCGTGAGTTGTAGGGCACGCACGCGTTTTGTCGTTTCTTTTCGGCTCAGTGCGTCGGCCACTACGTTTGCTTTGCCTGGATGGTACTTGATAGCGCAATCATAATCGCCGATGAGTTCGACCCATCTTCGTTGTCTCATGTTCAGTTCCTTCTGATCGAAGATGTGTTGTAGGCTTTTATGATCGGTAAAGATAGTGCATTTTGTGCCATACAAGTAGTGTCGCCAGATCTTTAAAGCAAACACTACGGCTCCCAACTCAAGATCATGAGTCGTGTAGTTCTTCTCATGCACCTTCAGTTGTCGTGAAGCGTAGGCTATCACTTTCTCGCGTTGCATGAGCACGCAACCGAGTCCTTGTTTCGAGGCGTCGCAATACACCACGAATTCATCACATCCTTCCGGTAGGGATAGGATAGGTGCAGTGCATAGTTTCTGTTTTAACAAGTTAAATGCAGCCTCCTGTTTGTCTCCCCAATCGAATTTCTTATCTTTATGTGTCAAGGACGTCAACGATTGGGCAATCTTTGAGAATCCTTCGATAAATCTCCGGTAGTACCGGCCAGACCTAGGAATTGTCGCACCTCAGTCGGAGTCTTGGGTGCTTCCCAGTTTTTGATGGCTTCGATTTTGGCTGGGTCTACGTGTATTCCCCGTTCATTAACCACATGTCCAAGGAATTGGACTTCGCGAATCCAAAAGTCGCATTTTGAAAGCTTTGCGTACAACTGCTCTTTCTTTAGTAGTTCTAAGACTAGCCTCAAATGCTCAGCATGTTCTTCCCGATTCTTTGAGTAAATCAGAATGTCGTCGATGAACACTATTACGAATTTATCAAGGTAAGGTTTGCACACTCTATTCATGAGATCCATGAACACGGCTGGTGCGTTGGTCAGTCCAAAGGGCATAACCAAAAATTCGTAGTGTCCGTATCGGGTTCTAAAGGCAGTCTTAGGAATATCATTCTCCTGTATCCTCAATTGATGGTAACCCGATCTTAAATCGATCTTGGAATAGTAGCTTGACCCTTGCAACTGGTCAAACAGATCGTCTATTCGCGGTAAGGGATATCGATTCTTGATCGTCACCTTGTTCAGCTCTCTGTAGTCGATACACATACGGAATGATCCGTCTTTCTTCTTTACGAACAAGACCGGTGCTCCCCAAGGTGAGAAGCTTGGTCTGATAAATCCCTTGTCTAACAGTTCCTGCAACTGGTTAGACAGTTCCTGCATCTCCGTTGGTGCTAATCGGTATGGAGCTTTGGCAATTGGTGCTGCTCCTGGTGTGAGGTCTATCTGAAACTCGACTTGTCGTTTCGGAGGTAGTCCAGGTAGGTCTTCGGGAAATACTTCGGGAAAATCGCGGACTACGGCGATGTCCTCAATCTTCCTCTCTTTCTTTGGTTGTTCCGCAATGAGAGCTAGTATTGCGGTGTATCCCTTTTGGAGATACTTGTTTGCTTTCATACACGACATGATGTTCAGAGGTACTCCCCGTCGTTCCCCCTGAATCGAGATCTGTTCACCGTTCTGCAACGTTACTCGTACAACTTTCTCGTTGCATACAATCTCGGCTTGGTTAGCAGATAACCAGTCCATTCCAACGACCACATCAAAGCTTCCGAGTGTTACCGGCATCAAATCGATCTCAAGTTCGTGACCTGCCAAGGTCAAGCGCATCCTCGAAGAATGTGTTGCGTTTCGATCAACTTGCCGTCGGCTAATTCTACAGTATACTTGTAGTCTAGTGGTGTTGGGGTAATATCTAGTAATTTGCTAAACTCACTAGATATAAAGCTCCTATCGGCACCGGTATCAAATAATATGCTAGCATAGACATTATTTAAAAGAAACGTACCGGTTACGATATTTGGGTCATCCTTGGCTTCTCCCGAGCCAATCACAAAAGCTCTTCCTTTGGCCGCTCCTCCTCCGGCCTTCTTCAGTTGAGGACAATCCCTCCTCATGTGGCCCGGCTTGCCACATTCATAACACCCTCTAAGAGTGTTCTGGTTGTTGTTGTTATTCTGGTTCTGGTTGTGGTTGGGATTGTTGTTGTTGATGGGGAATCTTGTTCTGCAATCCTTGGCCATATGGCCGTGTCTTCCGCACTTCAGGCAACGGTATCGTTCGCATTGCCCGGAGTGGTGGTATGAGCATCGGTTGCACAATGGGTATTTCCTCTGATATACACCCTTCCCCTTGTCATCGGGTTGGGTGGCAGTGAAAGCTCTGGCTGGTGCAGATTTTTGTTGTTGTTGGGGTTGATGAGCTTGCTGGTGGCTGGGTTCCCACTTCCTCTTCTGGCTCTCTTGAGGCTTCACATGCTCGCCTCGTTTTGGTAGCTTGCCCTGCGCTACAGCTTGATCGGTCAGTTTATGAGCCAGTCTGATCAGTGGTTGGATGGTGGTGATGTCAGACGCCATCACTATGCTTTGGAATTGCTCGGGCAGTCCACTGATGAACTGCTCGATCTTCTTGTATTCCGGCGTCACCATAGCCGGGCATAGCTTACACAGCTCATGAAATCGAGTACAATATTGCTCGATCTCCGATCCCACCATCTTATGCACCCAGAATTCCGCTTCCAGTTTGCGGATCTCATCACGAGGACAATATTCCTCATGCAGTAGTCGGGTGAAGTCGGTCCATGACATGGAGTTGGCACCGTCCAACCCCAAGGTTTGAACATGGGTGTTCCACCATGTAAGAGCTGGTCCCTCCAGTGTACCGGTTGCATACTTGACCCGGTTTTCTTCAGAACATTCGCACATGGCGAACACAGATTCTGCCTTCTCAACCCAACGAAGCATACCAACAGCTCCCTCAGTTCCCTTGAATTTGTGAGGGTGGCAGTTCAGGAAGGATTTGAAAGAACATCCCTTGTTGTTGTTGTTGCCTTGCGATCCTGTTGTTCAGAAACCAATGTCGTGTGTTAGTGCGTGTTAGCTACACTATGTTAGTCATGTTAGGCAAGTGTTGGTACCGTTGTTAGTGCCACTCGTTTCGCTGGCCTGTTTGTTTGCCTCGTACTCAGCGAGCATCCGGTTGAATCTGCGTTCAACCATCATGTTGATTCTTGCCTTCTCGGCCTTGCGTTTGAGTCTTAGGGCATTTGCTCCTCTCCCCGACATGTTCTATACGGAAGGTTAGAATGTTAGTTAGCATGGGTTCGAGCATTAGCCAATGTCATAAGAGAAGTCAAGTCAGATGTTATGTCAGAAGTCAGATCATATGTCATGCTAGTAGTCAAGTCAGATGTTATGTTATCATGGTCAGCATGTAATAAGTAGGACAAAACAAAATTTTCATTAATAATAAGCTTGAAGTACAATGATTTCAAAAGGAAATACATAATAAGTTTTTCGAGCACATCCCGCTCGTCTAGGCCAAAATAAGAAAATACAAAATACAACAGTCCTCTAATCCGAATCCATAGAGACGTGTGAGATATCGCTAGCAGCGTCTCCGTCATCATCATCCTCCTCCGGATCCTCATTAGGATCCTCATCAAGGTCCTCTTCTTCGAGGTCCTCGGCCTCGAATTCAGGACCATCCTCCTGAGGTGGCTCCTCAATAAACTGTGCAGCCCATGCATTAAGCATGGCATCACTGGCCTGCACCATGGCCTGAGTCTCGATGATGTCCGTCCGATTCTCGGTTATACGCACGTCGTGTTCCTGCACGACATCGACGACCTGTCCATGCTCGGTCAGTAGTTGGGACATTTGGAGTCGTAGGGCCTCCATCTGGGCTTCCAGTCTGTTGTTGCGCTCCTCTAGCTGATCGTTTCGCCTTTCTAGACGATCGTTTCTCTCACGAAGAGTCCGGAACTCATCAGTTAGTTCCCTACTCTTCCGAATTACCTGTCGTGTGCAAGCCACGTGTGCCGCAAACGCCTGCTCTGTCGACACTCCGAGTGGTGGTAAACGGTGGCCTGGAGTGGTGTCGCCGGGATATCGGTAAGGTGGTACTCTCTCCTCTATGATCCAGCTCTGTATGATGGCGGGTAGCCATCCCCAGTACCTAGCCCGTGCTGAGTCCCTAGCCCTCCGATCCATCTCGGCATCGACCTGGGCTACGATGCTCTCGACGCGTCGCCGACTCTCGGCAGCCATGTCATCAGGGATCTGGTGTCGGTCGGTGCTCCTGCTAGTGTTATCGTCAGCCATCCTGCAAGTTCTTCGTTAGTAAGCAACAGTTCAATAAGTAACAATGTCATCAATGTGCAAGTTCTACGTGTAGTGTCTACAGTTGAGCAATGGCTATAGTCTAAGTTTACTACATGCAAACCTAGTTCCCTATAACCAAGGCTCTGATACCAGTCTGTCACACCCCCAAATTCCCACTCGTGGCGTATGTCCACGTGGATGTGACGTGTCCAGAATCACAGCTCAAGGTCATATAGAACACCCCTATATGCGTTTACAAATCCAAGTTTGACACATACACTCATAAAATAGTTTGCAGCGGAAAAAGTATTTCATCATATAGCAGCGGAATATTCAAATGTTTGACATATGCAGCGGAAATCAAAAGTTGTTAAACACTACGATGTTTGATAAAGATACATATTCATAATAAACAGTGTTTGTATGAAAACATAGATAAATGCATGCAGATCCTATGCTCGATCCCCTACGTGCATTCCTGGCATCCATAGCCTGCTAGTTACCTGAGAATACAAGTTTGAAAACAAGTGTCAACACGATGGTTGGTGAGTTCACAGGTTTTGATATACATATAGTAATAAAAGTGTGTCATGCTGTTTATCAATGTTAGTACCGAGCCCTAGGCCCAAAGTGTCAGTGCGTCACTACCGAACTAGACTTGTTTGCTCTTGCCTCCACTATGCCTCGTATACATAGCAAGTTAGGTCAGAATTTGCACGGGTTATGACACTCAGTCAACATGGTGCCCCGTGGGGTTAGTCATTCCCTAATGGATCCATCCAAACCTACCACGTTGTTCGTACATTAACGGTAAGACTTTGTGAGGGCTTGTAACGAATTCAACACTTAATGTTTGTCCAATAAACCAGCATACACAATAGTGTTTGTACAGTAATAAATGTTTGACTCGATGCAACTAGTATTCTCCCCCTATTTAAAAGCATTTGAAAAAGAGTAAAGAGGGGCCGTAAACTCACCTTAGTGAATAAAGCGATAAGTAAGCGTAAGCTCCTGCGTCGAAATGCGTGTCGGTCACCGGCAACCTATATCGTATACCGTACGTGAGTTGGTGTAAGTGACCGTGCTAGTGTTCGTGTTAGTGCTCATGTTTGTGTCCAACAACCCTTGGTTGTTCATGTTTGTCCGTGTCGGTCCACAATGACCGTGTTTGACCGTGTTGACCGTGTTGGTCCACATTGACCGTGTTTGACCGTGTTGACCAAAGTTGACCGTGTCAAGTCAACGACCCGTTGGTGAACCGTGTGACGGTTTGTGAATCGTGTAGCAATCGTGTAGGTGTTTGTCGTGTGCACAACGCGTAGGTCGCGTTTATGGACAACTTACTATTTATAGTAAGTTTCCATTTTTAGAAAGTTCACAAAGCATAACGGTTTTAGAGTTCTAGCATGTTCAATAGTCCTACGGGGTCATGTTAACACATAGCACATTATCATACAAGTTCATATATGCCGTTTATAACATGTTAGTGCACAAAAGTTTCCTAAAATGGAAAGTTTCCATTTTTAGCATACGTGACATCGGAAACCATCTAACTTAGCATCTAAACATCATATTATAACATAATAAATCATTTAGCATGCTCAAGTCATTCAACATATTCCTAAGTCGGTTTTTGTAACAATAAAGTTACTAAAAATAGTAACTTTGTGGTTTTTGCATAAAAACAACCATCTAAGCATTTCTAATCCAATGTTTATGTCACAAATCATCCTAATATATCATCTATCAACATTTAATCATGTCAACATAACCGGTTTCATCATCTATTAACATTTCAACTAGAAAAGTTTCTAAAAATAGTAATAATGACAAGTATGGCTACAAATATCATCAAAATCTCTTTCTAACAAATCAAATCATCATGTTATTATCCTAACAACAATCCTTTATACATGCATGTTCACCATATCATCCATAACACTAGTTTGTAACCCCAAAGTTTCTAAAAATAGCAAGTGTGCCAATTAAACACATTTTAACCATCAAGATCATGATCTAATCTTGCACAAACTCTTAAACATCTTCAAGAATCATCCTAATGTAACTAAAATTATCTAAAATGTTTTAGATCATACATGCATGCATCAATATCATCACAAGTCATCATTTTAAGCAACAAGACCCATCCCCATCATCATAGATCATCATAGATCATCATCTAAACACCTTAGATCATCAAATACAGTAGGTTTATCAACAAACCCAGAAACAAAATTCGTGCATGTGCACTATAGGTGCTTGCATGTGGGTTTTGTGCATTGCATGTGTGTGTAGGAGTGAAGGGAGTAAGTTTTAAGCATAGAACTACCTTCTAGAGATCCTTGAACACTAGATTGATGAATAATCAGCTCCTGGACCTCCTGAGATTACTGATTTCGACAGGAAGGAGAGGGTGATGGTAGTTTCAAGCTTCCAACTTAGGTCTTCAAGCTTCCAATCTCCACTCTAAGCTTCCACAAGCTTGATGATGGCTTCAACAGGGTAACAATGGAGTTTTCTGGTGGGGAAGACGACTTTGAGTGGTCTAGAGCTCGAGAAGATAAAATAGGGTGGCTTGAAATGATTTTTCTTGGTTTTATAAAGATTTTAGCGTGTTAGGCTGTCAGGCGTAACGCCTGACGTGGGTGTGCACTATGTGTCGTTACGCGCGGGATGGAACGGATGGGCGCTCAATTTCCCATCCGCGCGTATCGCCTATCGTGGGCGTCTCGGGTCAGGCGTACCGCCTGGCCTGAATTTCAAGCCCAATAAGCTTGTTTTGTTGTTCTGGCCCATTCTTGCCCGTTTCTCGGCTGTAAAACATCATTCGAGCGTCGTTTGGACTCTATTGGTCAATTATTAGCCATAATTGACTTGTGACAGTGTTTCGTGAAGTTTCGAGTGTTGTGCTACACAATGTGTTAGACGTTCACCAACGTTCGTGTGTTTTGACACGTGTGTGTGTTTGTCGATAATTCCACGAATTATCTTGTCGTATGCCAGTGTTCGTACTGTCGTGCCACGTGTCACACTAAATAAATCTAATTCTAGTGCCACGTGTACATAATGTATTTAAATAAATATTTAAATAAAATCAAAGCTGACCTGGAAATTACGGGGTGTCACAGTAAGTATGGTTGCTCCCGTACTTGTTACGGGGTAAGTATGATGTTGCTCCCATATTCGTATGGGGTAAGTATGGTTGCTCCAGTACTTGTTACTGGGTAAGTATGGATCTGCAGAACACTTCGGCGGGTCAGATCAACGGTTATGGAGCCTTGTGCCGGCATAAGCCCACTGTTACACTCGGTAGCAGTGGTTGTATGATGATGATGATCAGGATGTTTATATGACAAGGTTTTGGATTATTTGAACGAAATGATGTTAAATATGTTTTAATTTAACAAAATATTTACGATGTTTTATGAAAACTAGAACTCACCAGCGTAAGCTGACATTTTAGCATGTATGTCAGGTTAAAGCTATGGTAAGAAGAAACGTGGAGCTCGGGCATCAAGATAGAGCATCCGGCGGTGTTGGCAATCAATTATGTTTTAATTCAGACATTATTTCATGTTTGACAAACTATGTTTTAAATTCCGCTGCTATCTATGAAAGTTTTTAGTTTAAGAGCTATGTGTTATGATGAAAACCAACTCTGTGGGGTCGTCCGGGATCGGGGCCTCTCAACATATTGCTTAAATTATAATTTAGATAATATTGTTTATCTTTATTATCTCTTATCATTATATGCGTGTTGTGTGAGAATAACATATCTTAAATGCTTAAGATGATTTATGATGATATAGCTTCATGAGTTCATCAATACAAGTGAATAATATAATTATAAGGTTAAAACTTATAATACTTTATTATTCGTTCAATGAGTAATCAGGAGATGACTTGAGACAATTACAAATAACAACAAGAACGATAATCAAGATAACATGCTTTCATGATGATGATATCATTCGCCACATTTATTAACACCGTGTCATAAGACGAGTTCGTAGAACACGTTGTTAAAATCACATAGGGATACATAACACCGATACAACATATGAGACTATTATTTGTGATATCAAGGATGACATCATGATAACCTAGTTTCAAGATGTCATCGCCCTTGTATACTAACATTGCATTATAAGACATGATCTTATAAGAAAATGTTAAATACGAGAGTTCCTAGCATTGTGTACATTTCATGATTAGAGCATACCTAGGATGATATTATAACAACGTAAGTTCTGATATCATCCAACTGTTGAGTAATATAAGTGTATTAAAAACTGATCTTATAATACTATGTTTACAATATGAAACTATGTGATTGTGTGACTACGTAAATAGGGAGTGTACTTATATGAGCCTATGTGATGAGACTATATGAGACTATATGAGACTACATAAGACTATGTGATGAGACTCTATGAGACTATGTGATGAGACTACATGAGATTAGGTTATGAGAATATGTGATGAGACTACATGAGATTAGGTTATGAGACTATATAAGACTAGGAGATGAGACTATATGAGACTATGATATGAGACTATGTGATGAGACTATATGAGACTATATGAGACTATGTGATGAGACTGTATGAGACTGTATGAGACTATGTGATAAGACTGTATGAGACTATATGAGACTATGTGATGGGACTACATAAGACTATATGAGACTATGTGATGGGGCTATATGAGACTACATGAGACTATGTGATGGGACTATATGAGACTAGAGGATACTATGTGAGACTATACGAAAATACAAGGTGGAACCATGCGAGAAATAGATGGGTATCCATAGTTGCATTACAAGTAGTGTTTAATTCTATTGAGCATGTGGTGGGACGACGTCTGGGCAGGTTGTAGGCTCGACCCTTTCGTATGCCCTATATATAAGCATGCTTGATGAGGCGAAACACTGTTTGTAGTGTAACTATGGAGAGGCCATCGTGAGAGACAAACCAGACATTTATCAACAAGACTTGGGTGAAACATTTCGATTGTGACTAACACACTGGCGAATGAACAAGACCTTATGGGTGCATATCAG
Source organism: Mikania micrantha (assembly GCA_009363875.1). Classification (NCBI taxonomy): domain Eukaryota; kingdom Viridiplantae; phylum Streptophyta; class Magnoliopsida; order Asterales; family Asteraceae; genus Mikania; species Mikania micrantha. Next base: position 20,637,311 of record CM018690.1, on the reverse strand, counting down.
ACGGGTTGAACACAAGGGATATGTGAATGGGCATCTATAGTTGTATTACAAGTGGTGTTGAATTCTATTGAGCATGTGGTGGGATGGTGTCACACCCCCAAATTCCCACTCGTGGTGTCAGTCCACGTGGGTGTGACGTGGCCAGGATCACAGCTCATGGTCATATAGAACGACTCTATATGAGTTACACAATCACACATGTATATAAAATAACATAGTTTCATTCATTATGCAGCGGAAAGTATTTTAACATCATAAGATAAATAAGTTGCAGCGGAAAGTAAATTGTTTGAAACAGACACTACATAGTCAAACTCATTATCAAATACATCAAATGCACGCAATCCTAGGACATGAGTCTATATGAGTGCCAGACTCCTTAGCGGGTCCTTGTGCGTGTCCTTGCGTGTGCTCCATTCAATTACCTGAGAATACATGCGAAAAGTGTCAACTAAAAAGTTGGTGAGCTCACAGGTTTAGACAGACATAAATAGTAAACAGGCATATACTGGGCATGTTTAAGTTTAGTTGTTGGATCTACGATCCGTGAGTGTGTCATGTCATCTTACCGAAACTCGACTGTTTCCGTTTGCCTCCGCGGGTCATCGCTGAACCCGACATCAACATCGATATTACACTCGTTATGACCTCCAGTCAACGTTGTTGCCGAGTGGGGCTAGTCAAACCCAGTAGTACTACGTAATAACGACTCGTTCGTAACAACTAACGGTAAGGATAAGTGAGGGCTTTATGCGATAAAAGTTACACTCAAAAGAAATGGTTTCACAACATACCAGTCATATGTCTAAAACAGTTGCATTGTATTCTCACCCCAAAGTTGAGCAAAAACAGTTAGAGAGTAAAAGTAGGGCCGTAAACTCACCTGAGTTTGCGAAATGCGTTTGCTCAAAAGAGTTCGTGTAGCTCGCCGGCTAGTAGTCACCTATATCACATAGGTACTATGAGTTCGTGTTTGCGTATGTGGGCCCCACCGGGCCGTGTTAGTGTTCATCAACACTAAGTGGTTATGTGGGTCGATTTGACCGTGTTTGACCATGTCGATCGTGCTTGACCTAACGACCCGTTGGTGACGGTTTGGATCAAGTGCTCGTGTATTGTGCGGTTTAGTGTCGTGTGAAGTGTACGGATACCAAAATCATTCCTATGAGGAAACTTACTATTTATAGTAAGTTTCTATTTTAGGAAAGTTTCCAATTTAGGCAAGTCAAGCGATAAATCATATTCCGATTATTCTAGCATACGTATTTATCCTAAATGAGCATGTTATCACCTAGCACATCGTTACACATAGCCGGTTTAACATAGTTTGCGCGTAAAAGTTTCCATATTTAGAAAGTTGCATAAACAAGCATATTTCACCAAGTTTGATAGCTAATATCATCTAAACGTCACTATCCTAATCATTATTAGCCATTTAGTCATACACGTCTTGACTAGCATGCTCCTATTCACAATTTTGTAAAATAAAGTTTCTATTTATAGAGACTTTTGACAAATGCACCCATCTCAAACATTTAAGTTATAAAGTCGTCTATAATCATCATGTCGAGTTTAACCAAGCATATAAAACACGCAACATTTAGCAATTTCATCCTTTCTAGCAATCTTATAGCAAAAAGTTACTATTTTTAGTAACATTCCTAAATATCATACTTTGACAATTCCACCCATTACAATGTATCAAATAACTATTATATTGACTCTTAATCATCATTTTAAACATATCTCATAGATCTAAACACATCCATGTGGTTATTTCATCAAAAACACACACTTAGTAACATTAAAGTTACTATTTATAGCAACTATCATGCTCTTGACATATCTTGATCAAAATCAACATTCTAACCATGTAGAACATCTCATATATCAATTCTAAGAACATTTCAATACTGAAATTTACATAAAACATTATAGATCATGCATGCATGTTGTTTAAAGTAACCATTTTGTGACAAAATAAACAAATAGTCATCATAGACTTCCAAAATCATTATGAATCATCATCAATGCTTCAAATCAGTGATAAACATATTCAATAACAGATTATTAACATCAAAAATTCGTGATTAAGGTGGTGGTGGTGATGCATGTAGCCTATAGGGCTTGCATGTGCGAATACAAGTGATTTTAGGCTAGATTGAACACAAGAGTTACCTTACAAGGCTTTAGAACGTCAAGGAATGGTTAGAGCAGGTCTGTAGAAGTCCTAAACTTCGCTGGAATGATGCTAGTCGCGAGCAAGAACGAGATGTGGTGATCTTGGGATCCTCTTGAACCTTCAAGCCTTCAATGTCTTCAAGAATGGCTCCAAGATAGCTTCAAAATGGCTTTGGATGAGTGGTAGTGAGGTTGTAGGTTGCTAATGTCGGTATGGGAACTGGTTCAGTCGAGGGTTTGGATGAAAGAGTCGCAGGAATGATTACATCTTGGTTAAATAAAGATTTGGCGTGTTGGGGTCGTCGCGTACCGCGACAACTGTCCAAAAAGTATCATCGCGTACCGCGATGATTAAAATAATCATTCTGTTCCCGAAACACGCCGCGTACCGCGATGGTGGTAGATGATCGGTCGTCGCGTACCGCGATGGTTTTCAGAGAATTCAAATTCTCCCGCCCAGGCTTCGCGTACCGCGATGGCCCATTTAGGTGCCCATCGCGTACCGCGATGGGTCTCGGTTGAGCCCAATAAGCCCAATTTCATGGTTTTGAGCCGAATTTCTCGTATTTCTCGAATACGATCATCGTTTCTCGACACATAAGTGTTGTTCTACTAACTTAGGTTCTCCGGAACCTAATTGTGCAGTGTAAGTGTACTGTGGTTTGATCCGTTCATCAACGTTCGTTATTCAAGACACGTGCGAGTTTCGTGCGATAATTCCTCGAATTATCGGTGTGTTTGGTACGTTGTGCCACGTGTCACACTAAATACAAATATTCTAGTGCCACGTATGAAATAATAATACACATTATTATTAAAATAAAATAAATGCTGACCTGGAATTTGCGAGGTGTCACATCATCCCTCAGTTAATAGGAATTTCGTCCCGAAATTTAGTTCGTGTTGTTCGTGCCAGTTTGGTCGGAGAATAAGTGAGGGTATTTCTTTTTCATCTGATCCTCTCTTTCCCAGGTGTATTCCGGTCCTCGTCGTGAGTTCCATCGGACTTTCACTATCGGTATCTTACTGAGTTTCAACTTCTTGAGTTCCCGGTCTATGATTTCCAACGGTTCCTCAACGAAGTGGAGTTGCTCATCAATCTGGATTTCCTCCAAAGGAATCGTGAGCGTTTCGTCTGATAGACATTTCTTGAGATTTGAGACGTGAAACACGTTGTGTACACTATTCAATTCTTGCGGTAGTTGTAGTTCGTAGGCCACGGGGCCTATTCGTTTAGTGATCTCGAATGGTCCGATATAACGAGGATTTAATTTCCCCGCTTCCCGAATCGAATCACTCCCTTCCAAGGTGAGACTTTAAGGAGTACTCGGTCTCCCACTTGGAATTCCAAAGGTTTGCGCCTCTTGTCAGCGTAGCTCTTTTGTCGGTCTCGAGCTGCTACCATTCTGTTACGTATTTGCACTATCTTTTCAGGTATTTCGTGCACTAGTTCGGGTCCGGTCAATTGGCTTTCACCAACTTCCTCCCAACAGAGTGGTGATCTGCATTTACGTCCGTAAAGTGCTTCAAACGGTGCAGCTCCAATGCTGGTGTGATAGCTGTTATTATAGGAGAACTCTACCAAAGGTAAGTGAGTCTCCCAGCTGTTACCGAAGTCAACCACACATGCTCGAAGCATGTCTTCCAAGGTCTGGATGGTTCGTTCACTCTGACCATCCGTTTGTGGGTGATAGGCAGTGCTGATATCCAATGTTGTCCCAAGCGCCTTGTGTAAGGACTTCCAAAAATGTGCCGTGAAACGGCTGTCTCGATCAGATATAATGGAGATTGGGACTCCGTGTCTGGATACGATTTCCTTTAAGCAGACTCGGGTTAACTTCTCCAGTTTGTCAGTTTCCTTAATTGGTAAGAAGTGTGCCGATTTCGTGCGTCGGTCTACGATAACCCAGATGGTATCGCAACCACTTGCTGTCTTCGGCAGCTTGGTAATAAAATCCATGGAAATCTGTTCCCATTTCCATACTGGAATTTCCGGTTGTTGGAGTAACCCTGATGGTTTCTGATATTCGACCTTAACCTTGGAGCAAGTCAGGCATTTACTCACATAGGTTGCTATCTCTGACTTCATGTTAGGCCACCAATAAGTCGCCTTTAGATCGTGGTACATCTTGTCGGAACCTGGATGTACTGAGTATTTACTCTTGTGAGCTTCATCCATCACTACCTTCCTTAAGTCCCCATAACGTGGAATCCAGATACGATCCATTAGGTAGTAAGCTCCGTCGCCTCTCTGTTTCATTTGCTTGTCCATCCCTCTCATGGCCTCTCGAGTAAGGTTTTCGGCTTTCAACGCTTCTTGTTGTGCGATCCGAATTTGATTTGGTAGTTCGGAGTGGATGGTAAGTTGTAGTGCGCGCACGCGTTTGGTCGTTTCTTTCCGGCTTAGTGCGTCGGCTACTACATTGGCTTTACCGGGATGATATTTGATTGCACAATCATAATCACCTATCAGTTCGACCCATCTGCGTTGTCTCATGTTCAGTTCCTTTTGGTCGAAAATGTGCTGTAGGCTCTTATGATCAGTAAATATTGTGCACTTGGTGCCGTACAGATAGTGTCGCCAGATCTTCAGTGCGAACACTACGGCTCCGAGCTCTAAATCGTGAGTTGTGTAGTTCTTTTCTTGTACCTTCAATCGTCGTGATGCATACGCTATAACTTTCTCGCGTTGCATCAACACACAACCGAGTCCTTGCTTTGATGCGTCACAGTACACCACAAAATCCTCGCACCCGTCTGGTAGCGATAAGATTGGTGCACTGCACAATTTCTGCTTCAACAGGTCGAAAGCAGCTTCTTGTTTTTCTCCCCATTCAAATTTCTTGTCTTTGTGTGTAAGGGAAGTCAATGATTGCGCAATCTTCGAGAATCCCTCTATAAACCGCCTGTAGTACCCGGCCAACCCTAAGAACTGCCGCACCTCAGTTGGAGTCTTAGGCGCTGCCCACTTCTTGATTGCCTCGATCTTGGCTGGGTCTACGTGTATCCCTTTCTCGTTTACTATGTGTCCAAGGAACTGAACTTCGCGAATCCAGAAATCACATTTAGAGAACTTCGCGTATAGTTGTTCCTTCTTCAGCAGTTCTAAGACACGTTGTAACACCCCGACCGACGGCGGAATCATCGGGATGCCACGAGGGATGTGTAGATTGTTCAAAAGCTCATGGGCATCTAAATCAAATCATCATATATCATTTAAGCAACCACAATAATTACACAAAAATCATATTCATCATGAATCAAGTAATTCAAATACACGAAAGATTTAGTTAAACTAACTAAACTCTAATCGCCAGAAATTTAGTTAATTAACTAAGTCCAAGATCCTATATGATGATGATGTCCAAAATAGAAGAGATCCTCTCTTCATTCCTACTTGTCTCCATCACCTGAAACATGTAAGAAAATCAAGTGTCAACTACAAAAGTAGTTGGTGAGTAATCATGAGTTTTTATATTTAAAAATGTTTTAGTAAAATGCGTTTGAAAGTTTATGCTTAAAATGGTTTTTATAAAATGCTTTGTTTAAAACGGGTATAAAACTTATGATCTTCTTGAGAAAATCCATATGAATACCTGTATGAGATAATCCAACACACATCCATCAATTCAACAGCCAAACACATACACAATCACATAACCACATAACCAAATCAATCATAGCCAATCACAAATAATCAAAATCAAATATAGGCAATCAATCCACAACAAATCAACCAAACTCAATCAATCATATTCTCAATCAATGTTCGTGACTATACATGATTCCTTATGTATTTAACATAAGTTAGATACATGAATCATGGAGTGGTCGCTAACCACGTGACAATACATGAAGTCAAAGCAATTAACCGAAGTCAAGAGCAATACTTCACGGATGTGGAAACCCTCCACGTGACAATACATGAAGTCAAAACAAATAACCGAAGTTAAAAGTAATGATTTCACGGAGTATGAGACAATACATGTAATCTTTGTTATTAACCGAAGTCAATAACAATGTTTACACGGATTTATAATAATCAGTGATAATCCATAATAATGATAATTCATAATAGTGAATATCATAATGATAAACAGGTATTATCCTTGTGTTATCAAAATAATATTTAAACCGGTATACATGTTTCACCTCCGAGTTTTAAAACTAAAACAGTTTAAAGAAAGGGAGGTTATGAGAACTCACCTGAAGTCCTTAGGATTGTGTTCTCGTATTATGCGCGCTCGCGTATATAACTCAAGTCAACTCAAAGATCTGTAAATTATTATAATGCTTATGTTTATAAGTATAAAAATTTTAATTGTCATTAAGTGCCCCTACTTGATCATATTTTTAACTCTCAAGTATTCATTAACTTAGTTAAATTCTATCTAAGTTAAGATCTTACGGTACGAATTCTATTATTTTATGTTAAAGGTAATTTCAATTCATTAATGTTGATTACATAATGTATATGGTGATCTTTCAATCAATATGTCAAGATTGTATAAGTTGTAAAGGCTTGAACCCCTTATACATTTATACATACTTATTAGTAGTAGTATGCATGCATAACCACCCATATCCACCACGATTCAAGTTATTCATTACAAAATCCATGTGTTTAGGACAAAAAAAATGATGACTTATAATATTCCAATGCATGCATGGTTATGTAATAACGTATATATATACCCTTATATATATATACGTAACCATGTTCTCTAATTACCCTTAACCCAATAATTAACCCGAAATTTAGGTTTTTATCCCAAGATGGCAGCGAACCTATCTAAGGTTACCCCTAGGTTCGGCTGAATAATGAGGCAAGGTTCGGCTAGAATGTGGCCTCCAAGGGTTCGCCGCCAATAGAGGGTTCGTGAGACTTGTAGTTCGGCTGTGGCTAAGAAACTGAATCACTAAGGTTCGTCACCTTTTAGTTCTCATATGGTTCGGCTAACTCAAGTTGCATGGCTATGGTTCGCCTATGGTCACAAGGGTTCGCTCGGCTACCACTAGAACCAAGGTTCGGCGCCTGCAGTGGCTCAGATAGGTTCGGCAAACCATGAAGGTTCGCCTGGTTCCTATAGTTCGGCACCTGCAGGGTTCGTGTCTAGCTAAAGGGTTCGGCTCCATGATGACAGGTTCGCTAGAGCTGATAAAGGTTCGCGCAAAGCCCAAGGTTCGTAGGCCTCAAAGGTTCGGCCACCGAATCCTCGGCGAACCTGTACTTCCCTGGAACTGTTCATCATCATCATCGTCGCATTCCTGCGAATCCAAGGCCACCTACGGCTTCTACATGTTACCATCCACTCGTTTTAATGTTTTAAAATAAATTTAATCGACTTTATCCACAACAAGTTCAAGTCCCATGACCAACAACAAAACCGAACATACATTCTCAGATTTACCTCGAATCTGTGGTCGAAAGCTTGATTTCTTCACCTCTACTTGTTCCCCTCGATCACACGGTTGTGTAGGCGCCGAGATCTCGTAATTTCGTCGAGTAACGAGCGAGAAAACTTAGAGAGAAGTTAGAGAGAGAAAGCTATGGCGTTTTTGGTGTTTAGAGAGAGAAAGGAAGTGATGAAAATGAAGAAGAAAGAGGATAACCTCTTTTAATATATCGCGTATTATACCCGCGTGCTCGGTCCCGTTTTTATCGCGATAAAATAAAATAAAGGATCGGTTATGCTCGGTTTTTAACGAAAATATATTTACCATATAACACGCTTAAATAATATTTCATTTCTATAAAAATAGTTTTCAAGAAGTTGGTTTTGATAAAACTATCTCGTAAAATAATTCCGATTATTTTCAATAATATAATTATTTAATTAACCAGTTATTCGAATTAAATTTAAGTTGTGATTCTTAATAAATATTTTAAGTTCACAATCATTAATTTAATATCGTTAAATATTATTTAATTATCTCATCGAAACGCGCTACTCGCGTACGTATTCGTAAAGATCGTCACCTTTGCGAATCCAACGCTCGTATCGTATTTCGATTTGATTTATTATTTATGGAATATCGTTTCAGTATATTATTCTTAATAATTATATTCGTGTGAATCGTCACCCACGCGAATACATTTATTAAGTTAATATTTCTGAATTAATATTCGCGTTTAGAAAATGTCCGTAACCTCACCATCGCGTAATTAATTCCCAATGTTTATTAACTTCAATATTATCATTTCCCAATCCAAACCCCACTAAACCCTAGTCACTGACACATCCATGATAGACCGAAATATGCATATATATAGGGCATATGTAAGGGTCAGTCGCAACTGCCCTAGCCACCGTCCCACCGCTATTTCGATAAACCATGACCATGGGTCCTTGACTACGTTTAGTAACCAGACTCCAACAAACTCCCAGTTCCATCACAAATCAATTCTCAACCAATAATCCTTCATCATCAGTAATACGTAACTGCAATAAACACTACGGGTCTGTGTAGTTGAATTACAACTAAACTTCCCGTGGTTTACGCGTATAATAAATTATAACCATGTATACCAGCAACAGTGATAATATCAGTAATGTCAATCAATAATCTCATAATCATTAATAATTATAAATATCCAGTCGTAACAGTACATTCGTACGGATGTACGGACGTACGGACAACCGAACGTACAGTGATGTTACACACTTCTCAAGTGATCGGCATGTTCTTCCTGGGTCTTAGAGTAGATCAAGATGTCATCAATGAATAAGATTACGAACTTATCGAGATATGGTTTACACACCCGATTCATGAGATCCATGAATACTGCCGGTGCGTTAGTCAATCCAAAAGGCATGACTAGGAACTCGTAATGTCCGTACCGTGTTCTGAAGGCTGTCTTTGGTATGTCTTCCTCCTGTATTCTAAGTTGATGGTAACCAGATCTTAAATCGATCTTTGAATAGTAGCTGGATCCTTGTAGTTGGTCAAACAGGTCATCTATTCGAGGTAGAGGGTATCGATTCTTGATTGTTACCTTGTTTAGTTCCCGGTAGTCTATACACATACGGGATGAACCGTCTTTCTTTTTCACGAATAAGACCGGAGCTCCCCAAGGTGAGAAACTCGGTCGGATAAATCCTTTATCTAACAACTCTTGCAGTTGATTAGATAACTCTTGCATTTCAGTAGGAGCCAATCGGTATGGTGCCTTGGCTATTGGTGCAGCTCCTGGTGTTAAGTCTATCTGGAACTCCACTTGTCGTGCTGGTGGTAGTCCCGGCAGATCGTCAGGAAAAACTTCCGGATAATCGCGAACAACATCGATGTCCTCGATCTTCCGTTCCTTCTTTGGTTGTTCGGTGATAAGGGCTAGGATAGCCGTGTATCCTTTCTGCAGATACTTGTTAGCCTTCATGCAAGTCATGATGTTTAACGGTATCCCACACCGTTCTCCTTGGATTGAGATCTGCTCTCCACTTGGCAACGTAACTCGTACAATCTTCTCTTTGCACACGATCTCAGTGTGGTTTGCAGATAGCCAATCCATTCCAATCACCACGTCGAAGCTCCCGAGAGTTACCGGCATTAGGTCAATCACCAGTTGATGGTCTGCTAGTGTTAGAACACACCCTTTGATGATATGTTGTGTTTCGATAAGTTTGCCATCAGCTAACTCTACGGTATACTTATAATCTAGTGGTGTTGGTGTCATATCAAGCAATTTACTAAATTCACTAGAGATAAAACTCCTATCGGCACCGGTATCAAATAATATGCTAGCGTAGACATTATTTAAAAGGAACGTACCGGTGACGACGTTTGGATCATCTTTAGCTTCCCCGGATCCGATCACGAATGCCCTCCCCCTTGCTGGGTTGCCGTCTGCGTTCTTGTTTTGCGGGCAATCTCTGCGCATATGCCTCGGCTTCCCGCAAGTGAAGCATCCCTTCAACGTATTATCCTTGTTGGGGTTAGGGTTGGGGTTTGATCGGCATTCCTTGGTCAGGTGTTCGTTCCTGCCACAGTTGGTGCACCGAACTCTTCGGCATGGGCCGTGATGGTGGTATGAGCAGTTGTTGCATTTGGGGTTGTTGCCCCGATACCCCCCTTTGTCCTGATTGTTTGGTTGGGTGGCAGTGAAGACCTTGGCAGGTGTAGGTCGGTGTTGAGTTGGCTGCTGGGGTGAAAAGGTTCGGTTGTTGTTGGGCTCCCACTTCTTCTTGGGTTCTTGGGGTTTCAGATGTTCACCCCTCTTTGGCAGCTTTCCCTGGGCTACTGCCTGATCAGTTAGTTTGTGGGCAAGTCGGATCAATGGTTGAATTGTGGTGTGATCGGAAGCAGTGACCATGCTCTGTATCTGCTCCGGCAATCCACTGATGAATTGCTCGATCTTTTTATACTCCGGCGTCACCATTGCCGGGCAGAGCTTGCACAGTTCATGAAACCGGGTGCAGTACTTCTCGATTTCTGACCCTACCATCTTGTGTACCCAGAATTCTTCTTCCAGCTTCCGGATTTCGTCACGAGGACAGTACTCCTCATGAAGCATCCTTGTGAAGTTCTCCCAAGGTATGGAGTTTGCGGTGACTAGTCCAAGTGTCTGGACATGGGTGTTCCACTAGGTGAGTGCTGGTCCCTCCAGTGTTCCTGTGGCATATTTCACCCGGTTTTCTTCCGAGCATTCGGCCATAGAGAAAACTGACTCCAGCTTCTCTATCCAACGAAGTAGTCCCACTGCTCCCTCGGTACCCTGAAACTTGTGAGGGTGGCAGCTCAGGAAGGCTTTAAACGAACACCCCCTTGCCGCGCTCCCTTGGGATCCTGTGCATCGGAGTTCAATGTCACGTGTTAGTGTCGGTGTTGCCTATGCTAAGTTAGTCAGGTTAGGTAGATGTTAGTACCGTTGTTAGTACTGCTAGTCTCGCTAGCGTGTCGGTTTGCTTCGTATTCTGCAAGCACCTTGTTGAACTTGCGTTCAACCATCATGTCGATTCTGGCCTTCTCGGCCTTACGTTTGAGTCTGAGGGCACTGGTTCCTCTTCCGGACATGTTTCTATATGGAGGGGTTAGAGTGTTAGTCAACATATGTCGAAGTGTAAGTCAATGGTTAGAATAGTTGTCATGTCAGACGTCAAGTTAGATATCATAACAGAGATTGTATTAACAACAGTCATAACAATAAGGCAGACAATAATAAAGCATAATTTTCATAAATACCAAATTTTGAAGTACAATAATTTTAAAGGAAAGTACAATGCAAGTTCTCCGAGCACATCCCGCTCGTCTAGGCCAAAATGAAATAAAAGTAAAACAATACAAAGTAAGAAAATCCGCTAATCTGAGTCCATGGAGACATGGGAGATGTCACTAGCTGCGTCCCCATTATCATCATCCTCCTCTGGATCCTCATTGGAATCATCGTCAAAATCCCCCTCTTCGAGGTCTTCGGCCTCGAACTGTGGTCCGTCGTCCTCAGCTGGTGGCTCCTCGATAAACTGTGCCGCCCATGCGTTAAGCATGGCGTCGCTGGCCTGTACCATCGCCTGAGTCTCGGCTATGTCTGTCCGGTTCTCAGTGATGCGTCCATCATGCTCCTGCATGATGTCGACCATCTGACCGTGCTGCGTCATAAGCTGGGACACCTGGAGACGTAGGGTCTCCACCTGCTCCTCCAAACGGTCATTCTGTTCCTCCAATCGGTCGTTTCGCCTTTCCAGGCGATCGTTCTTCTCACGAAGAACACGAACCTCGTCAGACAGTTCGGCATTCCTCCGAAGCTCTCGCCGTGTAACGGAAACGTGAGCTGCGAACGCTCTCTCCATCGGCATCCCAAGTGCCGGTAGTCGCGGACCTTCAGAAGTGTCACCCTTGTATCGTAGTGGAGGCACCCGCTCTCCCAACACCCAATCTCGTAGGAGGTTAGGTAGCCATCCCCAATATCGTTCCCGAGTCAACATCTGTGCTCGCCTCTCCATTTCGGCGTCTACCTGGGCCACGATATCATCAATCCTGCGCTGACTCTCCTCGGTCACGTCATTGACCGCTGGGCGTTTGCCTGGGTTCCTGTTAGCATCCCGGTTGTTATCGGCCATCTTGTAAACCTCAGGTTAGTAAACAACAGTTCAATAATAATAGTAATATCAGTGTGCAAATTGTAAGTGTAGTGTCTAGTGTAGAGCAGTGGCTATAGTCTAAGTTTAGTAAATGCAAACCTAGTTCCCTATAACCAAGGCTCTGATACCAGTCTGTCACACCCCCAAATTCCCACTCGTGGTGTCAGTCCACGTGGGTGTGACCTGGCCAGGATCACAGCTCATGGTCATATAGAACGACTCTATATGAGTTACACAATCACACATGTATGTAAAATAACATAGTTTCATTCATTATACAGCGGAAAGTATTTTAACATCATAAGATAAATAAGTTGCAGCGGAAAGTAAATTGTTTGAAACAGACACTACATAGTCAAACTCATTATCAAATACATCAAATGCACGCAATCCTAGGACATGAGTCTATATGAGTGCCAGACTCCTTAGCGGGTCCTTGTGCGTGTCCTTGCGTGTGCTCCATTCAATTACCTGAGAATACATGCGAAAAGTGTCAACTAAAAAGTTGGTGAGCTCACAGGTTTAGACAGACATAAATAGTAAACAGGCATATACTGGGCATGTTTAAGTTTAGTTGTTGGATCTACGATCCGTGAGTGTGTCATGTCATCTTACCGAAACTCGACTGTTTCCGTTTGCCTCCGCGGGTCATCGCTGAACCCGACATCAACATCGATATTACACTCGTTATGACCTCCAGTCAACGTTGTTGCCGAGTGGGGCTAGTCAAACCCAGTAGTACTACGTAATAACGACTCGTTCGTAACAACTAACGGTAAGGATAAGTGAGGGCTTTATGCGATAAAAGTTACACTCAAAAGAAATGGTTTCACAACATACCAGTCATATGTCTAAAACAGTTGCATTGTATTCTCACCCCAAAGTTGAGCAAAAACAGTTAGAGAGTAAAAGTGGGGCCGTAAACTCACCTGAGTTTGCGAAATGCGTTTGCTCAAAAGAGTTCGTGTAGCTCGCCGGCTAGTAGTCACCTATATCACATAGGTACTATGAGTTCGTGTTTGCGTATGTGGGCCCCACCGGGCCGTGTTAGTGTTCATCAACACTAAGTGGTTATGTGGGTCGAGTTGACCGTGTTTGACCATGTCGATCGTGCTTGACCTAACGACCCGTTGGTGACGGTTTGGATCAAGTGCTCGTGTATTGTGCGGTTTAGTGTCGTGTGAAGTGTACGGATACCAAAATCATTCCTATGAGGAAACTTACTATTTATAGTAAGTTTCTATTTTAGGAAAGTTTCCAATTTAGGCAAGTCAAGCGATAAATCATATTCCGATTATTCTAGCATACGTATTTATCCTAAATGAGCATGTTATCACCTAGCACATCGTTACACATAGCCGGTTTAACATAGTTTGCGCGTAAAAGTTTCCATATTTAGAAAGTTGCATAAACAAGCATATTTCACCAAGTTTGATAGCTAATATCATCTAAACGTCACTATCCTAATCATTATTAGCCATTTAGTCATACACGTCTTGACTAGCATGCTCCTATTCACAATTTTGTAAAATAAAGTTTCTATTTATAGAGACTTTTGACAAATGCACCCATCTCAAACATTTAAGTTATAAAGTCGTCTATAATCATCATGTCGAGTTTAACCAAGCATATAAAACACGCAACATTTAGCAATTTCATCCTTTCTAGCAATCTTATAGCAAAAAGTTACTATTTTTAGTAACATTCCTAAATATCATACTTTGACAATTCCACCCATTACAATGTATCAAATAACTATTATATTGACTCTTAATCATCATTTTAAACATATCTCATAGATCTAAACACATCCATGTGGTTATTTCATCAAAAACACACACTTAGTAACATTAAAGTTACTATTTATAGCAACTATCATGCTCTTGACATATCTTGATCAAAATCAACATTCTAACCATGTAGAACATCTCATATATCAATTCTAAGAACATTTCAATACTGAAATTTACATAAAACATTATAGATCATGCATGCATGTTGTTTAAAGTAACCATTTTGTGACAAAATCAACAAATAGTCATCATAGACTTCCAAAATCATTATGAATCATCATCAATGCTTCAAATCAGTGATAAACATATTCAATAACAGATTATTAACATCAAAAATTCGTGATTAAGGTGGTGGTGGTGATGCATGTAGCCTATAGGGCTTGCATGTGCGAATACAAGTGATTTTAGGCTAGATTGAACACAAGAGTTACCTTACAAGGCTTTAGAACGTCAAGGAATGGTTAGAGCAGGTCTGTAGAAGTCCTAAACTTCGCTGGAATGATGCTAGTCGCGAGCAAGAACGAGATGTGGTGATCTTGGGATCCTCTTGAACCTTCAAGCCTTCAATGTCTTCAAGAATGGCTCCAAGATAGCTTCAAAATGGCTTTGGATGAGTGGTAGTGAGGTTGTAGGTTGCTAATGTCGGTATGGGAACTGGTTCAGTCGAGGGTTTGGATGAAAGAGTCGCAGGAATGATTACATCTTGGTTAAATAAAGATTTGGCGTGTTGGGGTCGTCGCGCACCGCGACAACTGTCCAAAAAGTATCATCGCGTACCGCGATGATTAAAATAATCATTCTGTTCCCGAAACACGCCGCGTACCGCGATGGTGGTAGATGATCGGTCGTCGCGTACCGCGATGGTTTTCAGAGAATTCAAATTCTCCCGCCCAGGTTTCGCGTACCGCGATGGCCCATTTAGGTGCCCATCGTGTACCGCGATGGGTCTCGGTTGAGCCCAATAAGCCCAATTTCATGGTTTTGAGCCGTTGTGCCACGTGTCACACTAAATACAAATATTCTAGTGCCACGTATGAAATAATAATACAGATTATTATTAAAATAAAATAAATGCTGACCTGGAATTTGCGAGGTGTCACAGATGGCGTCTAGGCGGGTTGTAGGCTCGACCCTTTCATATGCCCTATATATAAGCATGCTTGATAGAATGAAATATCACTTGTAAATGTAACTATGGAGAGACCATCGTGTGAGATGGGTGAATCAAACATTAACAATACATTTGTATGACATTGTGTGTGTAAATGTTAACAAGCCAATGGTTTTCAATTACTAAACTTATGAACTCACCAACCTAGTGTTGACTTGGTTTAAATGCATGTTTTCTCAGGTGACGAACATGTTTAGTCACCAGCAGTCAAGGATTAAGCTAGCGGACTTTAGTGGACCTAGCTTCATTTTGTGTAGAACATACTTTTGAATGACAGACAATGAATCATCTTTTGTAAATCTTGTGCAGATACAAGATAGGAACTCAATGATTCTTTTTGGATAGATTTACTTAGTTAAATTATGAACGTAACATTATAATTTAACTTTGTAATTCTATATCATATGTCATGTTAGCATTTCTCATTATACATCATGTGCCATGTAAACAATCTGATCACACGATTATCACTCACGATATCGCGCCCCGAGATCCTTCCGCCCGACGGGAAAGTCGATCCGTCCCGCCGGCTCGGGGTGTGACAGCCTATAACCGTAATTAACTACCTTTTGGTCAATTATGACAATTTTGCCCTTTGACTCATAGACATAATAATGTTCAAGCATTGCATATGGACTCGTCTAAATATAAGTTAAAGGCCCATATACTACATAGACTTAAATAACATAAAACTAGACTTTGACCCGTTAAGGTCTTTGATTAATTAACACTTATCATATTTGAATTAGAGGCTAACAATCACCCCCTAATTCATATACGAGTAAGTCTTCATGCTTCCTTCATGTCTTTAACTTGCAATGATGATGAAATCATCATCTTCGCTTGCAACTTCAACACTAACGGCTTCTGCAACCCCTGTATCATCTTGAACGCTCACTGCAGCCCCTGTAGTCTGCTGAATGAAATTTCCAGCCATCTGTTCTTCATGATCAGTACCTGTAACAACATTTAGAACATTTTGTGCAGCTCCAGGAACATTAATATATCCTGCATATGTTGAACCAGCACGTGCAACCCCTGTATTGTTCAGATCAGCCTTCAAACATGTGCAATCAGTTCCTGACATCTTTTGTACAACCTGCACTTGATCTAGATGCTGCTATGCTATGGTCTCTTGTTTCAAACCAGTAACTTTACAACTTTTCCCTTTATCAAGAACATCAATAGCAGCCATAACAACATCAAAATCTACTGTTTCATACATAAAAATCACCTTCAATTTCTCTTCCCCTACGAGCACTCACCTTTCTGGTTACCCAAAATAAATCACCTTCAATTTCATAATTATTATTATATATATTAAAAATCAACTAAAAGGAATAGTGATGTGTTGTGAAACACATCTGTTTTTCCATTTGTTTCTATTGAGTTTATGTACAGTTTTATTCGTTTTTAGAGTCGATTGATGCTGGTTCTTCACATTTCTATTATTTAATGCTTGCAGGTCATAAACATGATATTTTGGCACAAAAGATCAAGAAATAGAGCTCCCGGTTGGTCGAGAACAAATCCAAGACACAAGAAGATAAATTCTGGAAAAATACTTTGTCGCGTATCGCGACAGCAACTTGAAACCCTGTCGCGTAGCGCGACAGGTAGAAATGTCTGTTTTGCCCTTTTAATGATTGCGGGTTTGACCCGACTAATTTGTCGGGTAGTGAAGGCTGTCGCGTAGCGCGAAGGGTTCTTGGAGGCCTGTCTCGTAGCGCGACAGGGTTAATTATTCAGAATTTCGAGTTTTATTGATTTTGAAACGGCAGACAGAGGGGTATTCGATTCTGGACGATTAGAAACGATCAGGGAGGCGACTAGAGGCTAGAGGACAAGACGGGAGTCGATCTTAATCATCGGGAAACCTTAGACGAGTGATCTGAAGGGTGTAACGTGATCGGTTTACTTTGTTTCTCTTATTTCTCATGTTTTCTTACATTAAACAGATTATGGGTTGTTTTCATATGATGTTTCTTGGCTAAACTTCTAGAACTACCTAGGTTAGATGATTGTACATGATTGATTTTGGTTTATCTTGGGATTGAAACAATATGATGTGATGGATTTATGATTTAAAGACTTGGTTTGGAATATTGGATGTGTACGTGTGTCTTTGATTGTTAAATGATTAATATTATATTCCTCATGTGTCTTGGCGATTGTCTATGCTAGAATCAATTACTGTGTGTCTTTGATTATTGGATGAATTATTGTGATCAGGTAATTCATAGGAATGTTTTATTATGATTCAGATGATTAAGATGTGCAACCAACTTTAATAGCCGTGAGGTAAGAAGTTGTCAATAAGTCTTGGTTGTTAGCTTGTTAGGTCAGAGGCTTCGTGAGAAGATCAGTCTAATTTGTCTATCAAACCTTGTTTATTGAGTTCAATAGGAAAACCCAAGTTATCCCTAACATTTAAGTGAACTGTGACTTTCGCGCTGTGAGGTAGATTGTCTAACAGTTATTTCTTAGGTGTTCTGAGATTATCGTACTGTGAGGTAGATAATCTAGCGGATACTTCATAAGTAGTTGGATGACCTGTGAAGGGAATCCAGTTAACCGGTGGTTTAACGGCTTTTAGGGCCCTTAGTTGACTATCCTTGAGAAGGGTCGAGGGTACTCTAGGTTTCCTTTGAGTTTAGTATTTTAAAATCCCGGTATCACATTAGTTCCACCCCCGATAGAACCTTGTCAAGCATGTATATGATTCAAGCCTAGGTAGTGCTTCTTTCCTTCTCTGATTTAGTCTTTGTTTGCTCGTCTGTTTTTATTTCTAAGTGTCTTTTAAGTATTTTAATTGTTAGTAAAAATCCCCCTTTTTCTCATTAATATTTTATTTAAGTAAATTTGTATAAATAAGTCCTTGAGTCTAGTTAGTACAGTCTGTAGAAGTCTGTGGGTTCGATATCCGGACTTGCTTTGCTCTGCTACATACGATAGGTACACTTGCCTGTCGGTAGCTTAGGTTTTAGAGAGTCTAGATTTATTACTTTGTGTCTATTTTAGAGTCGGTTTTTAGTTAGTTTATTAGCTAAGCTCCGTCAACATCAAATAGTATGGTTGTTTAAGTTTTCGGTTGGGCCACATAATTTATCTTTTTTAATTTTTGACCCTATGACTTTTCAAATCTCCTTGACTTTATTGGTATGAAGTTGTAAGATGAGCATGGGAGCCCATGCTTCTCCATGCGTGCAAAGAAGAAAAACTTACAAAGTATTATTCTATATATATCTATTAATACTAATAAATCAAAATAACTTTGGACACTTGTCATAATTTTAGGCCATCAAAATTTTAATTTTCCCGCTTCTCTCTCCTCTTTAATTATTTATATTTCTTATTTCGTTAGAAAAATATTAATAATCTTTTATCTATTTTATATAATAAAACAAGGTTTTTTGTTTGTCACATGTCATGCAATTGAACATGTTTCCTTTTTGTTTCCCTTCTAAAACTTGGAACATTAAATCATTTAGTAACACTTCTTTTTAATAGTGATAATTAATAAATTTGACAAATTATTACTTTAATTTATTTTTTATATTTAATAAATTATGTATACAAATAAATAATTAAGTCATGAATATCTTACATTTTCAATGTAAAAATTTAATAATATGTTTAAAGTATATTGAAAAAAAGCAAATAACTAAACAAAACAAAATAAAATAGATACATTATAAAAAAAATTGTAAACTATACAAATAATGATTTTGTTAAAAATAAGAATATTAACAACCCGAATTATTTCATTTATATTCATATATTTTTTATAACAAAATAAAATAAAACAGATATATTATAAAACAAATCGTAAAGTATACAAAAAATTATTTTATTAATAATAAGAATATTAAAAACCTAAACTATTTCTTGTATATTAATATATTTTATATTTTAACGTACTATTTTCATTATATAATATAAAACTTTTAAATCTTTTCATTTTCTAGGTATGTTAGAAAAATTAAGGCCTTATTTATATATTTTACAAATTATGGTATAATTGTAATTCATAAAAGTTAATTCCTTTTATGTATATTAATATTATTAAATGTTAGTATATAGATATTTTTATTTATTCAGCTGATTATATAATTAAAAATGAAAATTAATTTTAATATTCATACATTTTATTTCTTTCTTTTTTTTGTGCTAACTTATTTTAAATTGTAATTATCTATTTATAACTCTTAATTTAAAAAATATAAATAATTGGTATCATTATTATCATTTAGTCATTTATTTTTGCTTTTCAACGTGAATCTAATATTTTATTATTGATATTCATTATTTAATCATGCATTGTGAATTATAGATATGAAAAATAACTAATATATTATTAAGCAAATAAAGTTAATCTTTAATTAGTTATAAAGTTTTTAGTTATACTTCCTTTTTTTATCTAAACTTATATTTAGGTATCTTACAATCATTAACTTCAAATTATGTGCGTTCATTAAAATATTCAATAACAATTATTATAATCATAATAATAGTAATTATTTTCTATGAAATTTTTTAAAATATTTAGCTTGATAGATGATTTGAATGTTAAAATACAATATATATATAATTATAAAAAAAAATTCAAGTGTAATTCTTATTTTTTTTTATAGACATAATCTTTTATTAAAAAACATATAACATTTTGTATATTAAACCCGTGTAACACACGGGATTTAACCTAGTATATATATATGTATATATTATTTATCATGAAAATGAATAGTGAAGCTTCAACATCCTTCACTTTGACCACACATTTTAGTTTTTAAACTTATTGTTATATATAATTATATAGTATTAAAGATGAAGAAAAAAATAGTTTCAATATTATTATTATTACTATTATATTATATAATTAAAACCCATAAAAAAGGAATAGTAAAATATTATTGTTATATAAGTGGGCCCCATTTATTATTATATTATATATATTATTATATATTATATTATTTACGTGTTCGATCCATGTAGTGACGTTTTGAAAATTTAAACGTGGGCCATGAAGAGTTTTTTACCTTTGAAAAGTAGTAGGCAAATAGAAGATTTTTAAATTTGATACATTTGCTTAGAGATTTGGATTTTTTTTAATTCAATGGATTGGTTACCGGTGATACGGATTTTGTGATTAATTTTTTCTGTTATTTTTATAACACATATGTAAGGATTTTGTATGATTTTATGTTCTTATAAAAATTTGTCTAAAGTTCGTGATTAAAGATTTGATTTAGTTATGTAACTTATGCTTTTGTAAATGATATATAATACTCATTCTTGAGAGTGTACCATGATAACCCGCCGCAACGCGCGGGACAAACAAAACTAGTTTCCATAATTCCCAAACTGCCTTTGTGTCATTTTAGTCTCTTCTTGCATTGGTTTGACCAGATCACCTTGTTTTCTTTTCATAGTTTCATATTAACAAATTACCAAACTTTAAATGTTCATTATAAAACCAAACCAACATGTTGTCAAAACCAATCTTAAATACTTCTTTGTATTTAATCACTAAATCCAAATATTCAAGGCAATCAATGAATTCAACCATTTTGGTGATTGAATCAACTTTTATGCAAGTAAACTCCTTTTCTTTTTCAAATTGAATGACCAATTCTTGATCCAAACCCTTATTAATTTCCTCATATTGTTCGTCTTTGACTATGTTAAGACCAATTTCTGTTTCATTAAATTCATTGTCAAACATTCTAGTTATGTTGCATTTTCCCCCTTTGAATTCAACATCATATCCTTGTCTAAGGAGATGTTCTAAACTTAGAACATTCTTCCCATAACCAGGGACATATGAAACACAACCTATTATAGTTTCATTTCCATTTAAGTTGATCTAAACTTCACCAATTCCTTCTACTTTCAAATGAACAGGATGATCGGTTCCTTTTTCAATACCAAAGCAAGATCTGAATCTTACAAAAACATCCTTTATCCTGAAAGATGTTTCTCATTCATTTTACTAACAAACCAAATGTCACCCCATCCCATCAAATCAATATCATTAACAAGAAATTCAGAGTTATTACCTTTTAATTGCCCATCAAACGGATTTTCTGCAATATGCCACTTTTGTCTCTGGTTCGTAAATGTTGCCCTTTTTGGGCAATTCCAAATCACATGTCCACGAACTTTGCAATGGTAGACTTAAATAACATAAAACTAGACTTTGAACCATTTGATCTGTTAAGGTCTTTGACTAATTAACACTTGTCATATTTGAATTAGAGGCTAACAATTTAAGATACTTCAAAACGATAGTTAGTATTGAATGGATTATAAATTTAGGTTGACTTACTTATTTAGTGCAAGTAGCTTTGAAATCACATCAAAGAACTCTAAAGCCAATAGCAAATTTGTTTCACTTGTTGCTTGTTTAGCAACAATGTCATCTATATTCCTGTTTTCTTTTGCTGTGATATACTTTTTTTTCTTTTAAAACCATCAGACCGAAGCCTTAACTTACACTGTATTTGCAAACTTAAACTGAATATTGAAACACTTAATACAAAAAATGTTGCTAGAATCAAATTCTTACTTCTTACCATCTTAAGGTAAAAAAATAATAATCAAATTACAAAGAATTGACGTAATGTGAGCACACGGTGTTCCTATCATTTAACAATTTGAAAGTCAAAATGCAAGCTAGACACTCCATATATTGGTAAATATTTATAACTACAAACATATCTTTTTAGCATTTTTGATAACTACATATGCCTAGTACAACCATTGAAGTTGAATAAAAAAATAATAAGTAGAAAAGCTGAGACAATGAAAGTATAACAACCATGCATAGAATTCTCTTAACAAAATGATGTCATCATTATTTGTATCTAATGATGAAACTCTAGAAGCTTGACTTTATAAGAAATGTCATCATATGCAACAATACTAATGTGTCAATTTCATATACACCATGAAAATTAATAAGTGCATCTGCACGAACATCACAAGAAAAAATTACCTCAAATTTGAAAAAAAAAGAAGAAATTACTTGAGAAAAATACTGTAGAACATACTTTCTGAGGTTCTTAGATCTGTCTTTGTGTCAGAAGAGAATAGGGAATTCCCTGTGCCCCATAGTTGGCAAAGGCGTTAGGCACACTTAAGGCATTATGGTCTCGCCTGGGGCCTAGGCGATAGGGGCAAATATAATAGAAAAAAGAGTTAAGTGCCATTTTAGTCCTTGTGGTTTGACAACTTTTGCCATTTTCGTCCCTGTGGTTTGAATTTTGCCATTTTGGTCACTATGGTTTCATTTTATTGCCATTTTCATCCCTCTAGTTTGATAAATTTTGCCATTTTAGTCCAAAATTTTAAATTTAATTGGACTAAAATGGCAATAAAATGGAAACCATAGGGATGAAAATGGCAATAAAATGAAACCATAGTGACCAAAATGGCAAAATTCAAACCACAGGGACTAAAATGACAAAAGTAGTCAAACCACAAGGACTAAAATAACACTTTAACTCTAGAAAAAAATATAATTACACACTTATACTGAGCAAAACGATCATACTTATTCAAAAAATATACAATATGATGATCAATTTGATAATCTTTAAAAATGAAACAAAAATGACAAATACGATTAAGCAAAAAAAAAAGTGAAACAGGGATGCAATTAAACAAACATAATGAGCAAAACGATCATACTAGGGGTTTTTTTATATCCGAAATTCGAAAAAATTCGAAATCCGAATCGTATCCGAAACCCGAAAAAACCTCATCCGAAATCTATTTCGGGTTTTTCGGGTCGGATAATATGGTTTTAAATTCGGGTCAGGTCGGGTTTCGGATGTGCAAAAACTAGTTTTTTCGGGTCGGATATCCGAATAACCCGAAAAAAAACAGCTTTATTCGGATTGTTCGGGTTATTCGGATGTAAGAATTCGGGTTTTTCAGGTTATTCGGACGTAAGAATTTGGGTTTTTCGGGTTGGATAATATATTTCGAATTTCGGGTCGGGTCGGTTTTGGAGAGGCCAAAAAAATTTTCAGACCCGAATATCTCGTTATCTGACCCGATAAACACCCATAGATCATACTTATTCAAAAAATAAACAATATGATGATCAATTTGATAATCTGTAAAAATGAAACCAAATATGAAAAATACGATTAATCAAAAAAAGTGAAACAAAGATGCAATTAAACAAACATAATGAGCAAAACGATCATACTTATTTAAAAAATAAACAATATGATGACCAATTTGATAATCTGTAAAAATGAAACCAAAAATGACAAATACGATTAAGCAAAAAAAGTGAAACAGAGATGCATTGGTGAATTTATGCTCTACTGTGTGAGAACAAACAGTCAACGTTTGTTCAAATTCGTTCAAAAACATGCTTGTTCACCTTTGTTTATGTTCATTTATGTTCTTTTGTTTATTTTTATTAACTAAATTTTTTTTCTTATAAAATTTAAAATTTTCAGTATCTAGTTTGTTGCCTTAACATTTAATTTGCAATCTTTAGTCATTTGAAGCTTGTATTTTGTTAAAAAAAATTTAGCCATTTAAATTTTAGATTTTTGAGATATTATTTTTATGATTATTATTTTTAATTTATGCTTTATTTTAAAATAATTATGTTAATGAATGTTATGCCTAATGATTGCACTTAAGAATGTCGATTATATTTATTTAAATAATACGTATTTGTTTACGTTAGTGAACTATTTTTGAACAAGCTTAATTTCTTAATAAATGAACTTTTTGTTTGATTCTATACTCATGAACAAGTTTAATGTTTGACGAACGAACATGAATAAGCTTCATTTGGTTCGATTTGCTTTACTTACATGTTACAACCCTAGGTGTGGTCAGTGGTGACCGGACCTATGATGGTTCAGCTATGAGGCCAAAATTAAGTTAAAGGCCTTATTGTGAGCCTTTGAATTCTACGATAGAGAAAATTTATGCTTTTGAGATTCTAATGTTATGAACTAGTTTATAGAATTAATTACACCGATTGTTCATGTGGTTTGCGTATATTTTACTTTTTGGTTCTTGAGATTGGGAAATTACAACTATGATTCAATGATTTGCAACATGTAACACGTTTGGTGCTTTAAGATTTTGGCTCAATGAGTACATCTATATGATACGATTTATTTGATTTACATGCTTCACTTTATAACGTATCATTTTATTTTACATTATCATATGATTTACTTGTTTCACTTTATAACGAATCATTTTATTTTATGAGCCAGGGGTCTTAATGGAAGCAGCCTCTCTATTCTTACGAGATAGATGTAAAGTTGTCTACGTATTACCTTTCTCAGACCCTATCTTAACTTTGCTAATGGTGAATATACTAAGTATGATAATGATGACATGATTGATTATTTATTGATTTTGTTAATTGTGTCTTTATCTATGCTAGACATTTGGCTCATTCGATTGACTTTTGTTCGTAGTAGTTTAACAGGATGTGAAGGGCTAGGCTTGGAAAGAAAAATTGAGCTATAAGATTTTGGACTGTGAAAGTATGTTATTATTTTTGTATTTAGGCTTGTCCATTTGATACGATTATTTAATTAATATGTAATAAACAAATTCCTGATGGCTCTTAACATTCTTTTAGGCATATATCCCTAACTTTTGTTTGATGAAAATCAAGTTTTATGTGGTGTCACTATGATAGCGACATATAACTCCTATGTTTTAGGGTGGGGTGTTACGGTTATATGTAGTAGTGTTGATTGATACAACCATGTGTATAAGAATATAACATAGTGCTAAAGTAGTCAGTTGATATTTTAATAATTATATGAAAAAGTAGATTTTAAGAGGTTTTATAAAATTACATTATCATCACGTGTATTTTGTCTAATTTTTAAAAAATTCAGGATCGTATTTCGGCATGTGTTTGAAGTAAACTTCGATGTTGTGTAAGTAATAATCTTTTTGAAATAAATTGGGACCTGAATTAAAATGCTTTAATATATTATAATGATGGAAAAATAAATAAATAAAGGCTTTAACAAAATCAATACGAGATTTTTAGAGGAGGTCAACAGGAAGAAGACTAGAAAAGGGGCAAACCCAGCTTAAGGAGACGAAGTGGTAGACTAGTGGGTCAACACTTTTTATATTTAAAATGAATTCTTTTTAATTTAGTAAAAAGGTTAAACAAATTAATGTTTTTAAGTTATTTTAATAAATTTAACTAAATAGCCATATGCAGGGCTGGCTCAATCATGATTAGGTACCAAGACGAATACGAAATTCGGTACCTGTTTTCAAATTTGAGGTCAGCCATCAATTATGATTTTTGAATGGTTCGGTTTTTGGTTTGTTTGGTTTTAAATAATTAGCCTATCCATTGACCAATCCTATCCATAATAAAAATTTGTCTAAACCAATTGATTAGTGGTATCTTTTACAAAAATTTTAAAACAAATATATACAACTAATATTATATTTTTTTAAGTTTGGGCCCCAAAATTTTCGAGGCCACGGTCGCCTAATTTTTAACAAAGAGGAGCCGACTTTGGTCATATGTCATAAAGACCGAACATGTTACAGTTATGCAAAGTGTTACCTATAATATATTATATTTGGTAATTTTTTTTGAACGTCATTTAATTTCAATATGTGAACCACTGATTTTTAGGCAATGTTATCAAAGTCTAGTTACCATGACCTCCGTTGAGACCCACCACCATCCCAAGAGGAAACCGCACTGGAAAACCCCCTGACCTTCCAAGGACCTCTTATATTTGGTAAATGTTTTGCCTCTTAATTGAGATGTTATGAGTTCAATTTTATAAAAGAGTAAATTACGTTTTTGGTTCATGCGGTTTAATTCCTTTAACTCTTCAACCTAAAATATAATATTCTAACAATTCAGCCATGTGGTTTAAATGACTAACGTTTTTGACTCCTAACCATAGTTTGGTTTGGGGGGCCAAAACTATTAGTTATTTAAAGCATATAGGCTGCATTGATAAAATAATATATTTTAGATTGAAATTGATAAAATACCCAAACCATAGAAGCCAAAACCATAATTTTCTGCTTATAAAATAATATAATTAGTTTGGAAAACATTCGGAAAAACTGAAATTTACTTGAAACATCCTTACTTTTTTTTTGAACGGCATTTGATCTCAACGTGTGAACCACTGATTTCTAGGCCACGTCACCAAGGTCTAGTGACCATGACCTCCGTTGAGACCCCACCACCACCTTAGAAGGAAACCACACCGGAAAACCCCCTGACCTCCCATTGACCCCTATTTCGCCTTGAGAGGGATTTGAACCGTGACCTTCCACAGGGAAGGCAAAGAGTAACCATTAGCCTAGAAGCCATTGGTTTGAAACCTTACTTACTTTGCATGTTTATGTGTTTGTTTTCTTCCATAAAATCAGATATTTGCCATCAGATGACCCACAAACAGCATAACACGTGTCATACCATCTCCCCTTTTCAGCCACTCATAATCTTCTACCTGAAAATCTTCACAACGTGCGCCATTCATACGAAGACCAGCAGAGTTGCCGGATACCTGTTTGCTCCTAGGTCAGTTTATTCTACATCCCATCTTCAATATTGATTTCTGGGTTCAAAATTCATTAGACCAACTGTTCTGTTCTTTATATGCATTCCATGTGTTCGACGAAATGCCTGAGCTTCCTTTGATTTGCTAATTCATCATGGCAATCTGTAAATGTACGTGCTTCCTATTTGCGTTTAACGGCCAAAATTGGAAGCTCAACCACTTAGATTAGCTGCAATTGAAATTCGAACATGATGAAGTACACTAAAATCGACATTCCCATTGTAGTATTCCCCCAAATTGATTCAGAGAGACTTAACACAATTCCTGACGAATCTTTAAGCTTTGCAAATATTCAGCTTTTAACCCAATTCAAGGGATTATACTGGGGAATGAGAATCTTAACAACACATATTAACCTGTGAAATTAGGTCTTAGTTGTGTTCTTTTGTCGTTTGGTCTGAAATGTAGATCCTAAATTGGTTGGGAAAGCCTCATTGGAGCTGGTTTAGCTTCTTATCAAAAATTAAGCTTCGGTCAGATAGCTAAGCATGATGAATTGCCATTGGATAAATTCTTGTATTTTGCTAAAAAATACAAATTTTCTATCCATATTATCTGCTGTTGCTGATTTCTTGGATTCTTTAGATTCGTATGTTGATTATTTTTTCTTTCACTTTTCCAACTTTATGGTTTGAATATATTGGCTAGAGGTGGCAAGATGGGTGGGTTAGGCATGTTGGTTTAACAGGCTTGGGTCAAAGCGGGTTATATTTTTTATGGGTTATAGTACTTGTCTAGTTGTTTGACATGTAATTTCTTTTTTGGTTATTTTGTAATTATTATTATAAACATATAATGCTGTAAATGTGTTTCACACAATTGTATTGTATTCTAATACGTATGTACAATGAAATAGTTTTTTGTAACATTCATCGACGTGTCCCATATGAGTGCCATCTATTCATACTAGTTTATGTAAAAAAAAAAACCTTTTCCTTGAGCCGGGGGTCTCTTCTGGAGCAGCCTCTCTCCCCTTCTAGGGTAGGGGTAAGGTTTGTTATCATCTCTCTCCCCCCAGACCCTGCTTAAAAGTGGGATAAAACTGTGTATGTTTGTTGTTGTTGTTAAAGTAATGCTTTTGTATCTTAGGATATCAAGTTATCAACACAATGGAGTGTCATACAATGAGCACTTCAATACAAGGATTGCTGTCTTGGTAAGACTTTATGTTGGTTCAACTCTCTCAACAATAATGGCTTCTTATTTTCTTGATGTTTGACAATTTTAAAAATTATTTGCTTTAAATTTTACTTTTTTTGAAAGATACTAGGTGATTTATGTTATATCCTGCAATTTCCAACTTCTAAAATTTCCATCTTGTTCTAATTCTAGAATCCAAAAATCATCAATCACTCGCTTGCTAATACCACAACTGATGAGTTTTATTTTGCTATTTCATTGACAGTCTACGTGGCAACAAACACACATCTTTGGTTCCTTTGTGTTTGAGCAAGGATATTTGGAAGTTATCTTATATAAATCAAGACTGTTGTATGAAAAATGGTAGACACTATACCCATTGGAGAGTACTTTGTTCACCCACCACTCTTGAGGAAGAATTTTCATCAATGCAGTCAAAGAATTACTCAGAGGATGATAAATATGCTTCTGGTTCATTCCCAGAAGATGTTTCTGAACAACTGGTTGACAGCGATCAGGTTTTTTAACCCGTGGTTATCAATTCTGATTTCATAAGTTTAATTCATCTTTAATGCTATTTATAACTTATATGGATAGCTAAACTCACTTATTGCTGATGCTGAGAGGGCAAAACTCTTGAAGAAACTGAGCGAGGCCAATCAATACAATCGGTATCTCAAACGTCAGGTATTTAACTACTTTTTTTCGTTATTATACAAATTGAATATATTTCAACACACATAAAATATCTTTTGCCTGATAATTGATGTTAATTTTATTTTAAGTTGCTTGTAAGGGAGGATGCTTTTGCTCAGTTTAAAAGTGAACTTGCTGTCACTGAACTTGAGATCCAGGTTATCTCCATTATACTCTTTAGTTTAGCAAATGAAACTTTAATTATAAGTTTATTTCATAGCATGGCTATTTTTTTTATGCTGCAGGCATTGTTAAATATGGCGAAAGAAATTGCTAGTTATGGCATTCCAGCCGGTTCAAGAAAAGTAAATGGAAAATACATCCAGTCTCTTCTTCTTTTACAGTTACAAGGTATGATGATGACATTTTACAGTTTTGTCCCTGATCATGATTGCTTATAGTTTCAGTTATTTAACTGTCTAACAAGTCATATCTTTTATCGCCACACATATAAAGGCATTCAAGAAAAATTAAAGAAACAAATTAAGGATGTTGAACTTGCACAGTCCAAGGAGGTGACCTTATTCTGGTCTGGCATGGCAGAGGTGTGTTGCACAACAAATCATCCTCTGTATCCACCATTGACTTTTTGTCTCTTTAAATATCGAAGACTTTGACTTTGACTTTGACTTGGTAACTCATATCACATTTTGGATTCAGAGTGTCCAAGTAATGGGCTCATTTGATGGGTGGAGTCATGGAGAATACTTATCAGCGGAGTATACCGGTTCTTACACTAGGTTTTCGACATCAATAATGCTTAGACCTGGAAGGTATGAAATTGGTTTATGGTGAACTAAAAGTTAATTATATTTTCTGACAGCTATTTTTTTTTTAATTTTAATATTTGACCTGTCAATTGATTAAGGTATGAAATTAAATTTTTGGTGGATGGAGAGTGGCTTCTGTCACCAGAATATCCAACTGTTGGAGAAGGATTAATGGAGAACAACTTGTTGGTAGTTACATAGTGGGTCAAGCTTTTATAACATTCTATACTTGCTATCTTACCTTCAGTGTATATAAAACTAAAAATTGCCAAACATTTTGTATATTATTCATAATACTATCTTGTTTATCATTAATATTTTTGATACAAATATGAGGGCATTTTCGTCTTTATGAAATTTTTTTTTAGCTAAACTTGAAAAGTATTCAACTTAAACTTTCCCTCATTTTTATTTTCCCCTTTTGTTTTAATGTCAGATTGCAAGAGAATTACATGAAAAGTAACAAACAAATAAACAAATTTACTTATTATATTCTCACTTTTCAGCAGGATATTGGGGAAAGATGGAATACAAACCTTACCCCTATCTTAGTTGGATATAGATGCTGCTTCAAAGGTGTACTCGACTCAAAGTTATCGTTTGAAGTTAATCATTTTACATGGAAATTTATCTTACCCAATTCACCAAATTACTTCATTTTACATGGAAATTTATCTTACCCAATTCACCAAAATGCCCTTCGAAGTCCCTAACGGGATATTCATCGCAAAGTACCATCGTTCTAATTGGATCATCATCAGAGGGCATTTTTGTCTTTCTAAAAACAGCACTTTTCTAAGTTTAAAGTTTCCTTTGTCCTTAAAAAACTACATTTTTGTATTTCCTTTTGCCCTAAATCAATTGCAACGTTAAAATTTTCACATTTATAGTTTATAAACATTTAAATTAGTGTCTATAATCGCTTTTGTCGGTTCTGATGACGAAAGTCTAGGTTGACCACTTGATCCACTAATTACGGTGTTGAAAAACGAGAACCCAAAGTAGCCAAGTTGGTTATACTAGCCAAAATAGTTCAATTTTAACGGTTTAATCTATCTTATTTCTTCTAAATCCATTATTTTATAATAAATTTAAGCATATTCGAAATTGGCCCCCAACTTAAAACAAACAGATATACTTAATTAGAAAATCTTACTATCTAATAAAAATATAGAATGTGAGACAAAGGTAAATCTTGTATCTCAATGAGATACGATGTTTCTAAAAAGACGTTTCGCTTGGATATGCCACCAATCTTTATCTATTTTTCATTATTATAATTTATATATATTTATCCATATGCTTTGCCCTTTTTTCTTTACACAGACGCATAAACATTGTCATAAACAAAAACAAACAACAAACAAACTATATAATGTAATGCACGTATATAAGCATAAAGAAACACATGATAGCCAAAAACATAAGTATATAGTCACATATGAAACATATAAAGCATTAACCACGTGATATACGGGTCTAAAAAACTACCAAGTCGGGACAAGTAGTAATATATATCAATAAAATTTTACTTTTAAACTAAGACTTACCTAATACTAAGATCCGACTAAAAAATAAAACTAAAACCAAAACTAAAAATAAACGTTGTCATACATAAAAAGGTACATACAAACAAAAATATAATGTATTTGGATGTAGAAAAGCGCAAAGAAACATGTAATAGCCAAAAACATAAGCATATTACCAAACACGAAATACACAGTGGCGGACCTATAAAATTTTTTTATGGGGGTCGGAATTTTTTTTTGGATAAGCATTTTGTTGGATTTGTATGCCCAAGTAACGACATTAGTTTGTACTACTATTAAGATAAGATCCACAAGGGTTGCACTACGAGCAACGAACGACTAGATTTAATTAAAATTAAAGTAAATCGACACAATCGAAGTCTAATAGGGGGTAATATCAAAGAGTTGATATTTGAGGGGAAATATTTGTAATTATCAATTAGTTGATAATTATAAATTATGTTTATTATTTAAATATTAATTAGATTAATATTTATTTAATTAAATCTGATTATGAAAATTTAAATTTTGAATTTTAAATACAAGATTTAGATAATATCAATAATAAAAGGCAAGGAACGTAGATGATTTTTTTGACTTTTGATTTTTGGCCGGCTCCACCCACTGCGTCACCAGCCAAGCCCCTTGCAGTTCGACCAGCCACCTCCGCAGGTCATTCCGCTGCATCTGATCGTTTCGGATCAAGTGGGGTCGGTTTTCAAGTGGTGTTGAGATCTTTGAAACGAATTAGATTCGACTGTCAAAGATCAGATTGTGTAACCAGATCTAGCGACTGGGTTCGTTGATATCGTGGTGCTTCGTGTATGTTAGCTGTTTATTCTCGAAAGGTATAATCACTAAACACCCTATGGTTTGTTTATTCTTTTTGGTTTGCATCTGGACTCCTGGTGGGCAATCTGGTTTTGACCAGATTGGTTCGTATGGTTAATGTTTCCGTTGCGTTTAATGATTTAAAAATTTTTAAACCCACATACGAATCCCAACAGTGGTATCAGAGCCGCTTTTGCAAACAATCAGAATAATTTAATTTAATTAAGCAATCCGGTTTTATTTTGTTAAATTTATTTTAACAAAGATTGCTTTCTTTTCGTTTATTAAATATTGTGTTGTTATTGTAAATCAGCCTTTGACCTGTGGTTGTGTTGGTTGTATTTTTTTTATATATCTTGTATTTTTGGCTGTTTTGGAAGCCCTTGTAATAGATAGGTTAATTTTAAATTTATTTGTAAATTGTATTTTGAATTTATTTATAAATTGTAAAATGTAATCTGATCGAGACAAGATAGAAGATTGGAAATCAACATATGGCAAACCCGGAGACAAGATAGAGATCTTGAAGCAAGTGGGAGCATTACAAGATTCAAGGAGTTGATTCTTGGTTTTTGTCCCATTGTGACCCGTTCGGTTTTGTTATTGGCTCTAACAAAACCGAACACTAAAAGGCTTGATTTACATTTATTTTGTTTGTGGTTGTTTATGACATTTAGGATTAAATATTTTGATTTAAGTGACAAAACAATCAAAAGAGTTTTAAAACAAACAACACAATAAAACGACGAGATTTTAAAATAATATTTTAAATAATTTTTAGTTATCTCGTGAAAAGATTTTAAAATAAAGAGTTATTTTAAAAGGATAAAACCAAATATCTCGAAAGGAGATTAATTTCAAACATATTAATAAAAGAGTTTATTAATAGTTTAAAATTGACTCGCGATCAACAAACACGCTTATTAATATAGGATATTAAAATTAAGTGCATTGTGAGGTAAGAGTTTGTTTAGATCACGAACCTATAAAATTTGGAATTTTATAAAACTCGTATTGTATTAAGCATGCAAATACAACACGATGTGTTTTTGACCCATAAAAGGTAAAACACTAAAATAAATCCCTTAGAAAAATCGATAGGTCTATGCCACCCTAATTTTAGAGCACTTGAAACGATATATCCGAACCCCTTAAGTTATCTGGCTTAGCCTATTACGAAAGGACTACGGATGTCGGGACAAGGTGATATTGTTTAGTCTAAGCAAGCTAGACCAGTAATCACACGTTGCTAATTTTAGGACAACTATCATTTTGCCTTGTAAACTGGATTAACCAATTACAATAAGCGAAACGGGCATAGATGGGGTAAAACGTACCGACATGGACATAACTCGTCCAGATCGACCCCATAATATGAGAATTGTATAGAGATACAATTGGTAATCGTTACCTACCTAAATAGTTATATTTCATGAACTGGATTAATCAATCATTGGAGTATAATGAAATATGGATCTCATTCTTCTTAAGTTAAAATGAATTAAAGGGTCAAATTAATTAAGATTTTAACATTGAAAATACTAAAAATCCCACTATCCTATTTTGTAGATGTCTACCTCAAACTCAAACAACAATTCCTCTCACTCCAACTATGCTCTAAGGTCCATTCTGGACAAAGAGAAACTCAATGGTTCTAACTTCATTGATTGGCATCGCAACTTGAGAATTGTTCTCAAGGCTGACAAGAAGCAATATGTTCTTGAAAAGGCCATTCCTGATGAACCTCCTGCAAACGCCACTCAGGCTGTGAAAAAGGCATGGGAGAAACATGTTGATGACTCTGCAGAAGTGTCATGCCTCATGTTAGCTACCATGATTCCTGAACTTCAGAAAAATCTGGAAAATCTCGCAGCTTTTGACATGATCACTCAGCTTAAGGAAATGTTCCAAGAGCAAGCGCGTCATGAGCGTTTTGAAACCATGAATTCTCTCATGGGTTGTCAAATGCAAGAGGGGTCATCTGTTAGCACTCATGTGCTAAAAATGAAGAGTTACATTGATCAACTGGAAAGGCTTGGTTTTCCCTTAAGCATTGAGTTAGCTGGGGATATGATCCTCAACTCTCTGCCCAAATCATTTGATCATTTCATTATGAATTATAATATGAATGGTTGGGAAAAGTCCATTACAGAGTTGCATAAGATGCTTAAAACTGCTGAAGTGAACATTCCAAGCAAAACCTCTCCAGTTCTCATGATCAATGAGGGTAGAATCAAGAAGCCAAATAATAAAGGTAAGAACATAAGAGGCAAAGGTAAGGGTAAGGCCAAAGTTGTTGTGCCTAAGCAGCCTTCCAAGAAAATTGAAAAGGATGCCAAATGCTTCCACTGTAAAGAGATGGGTCATTGGAAGAGGAACTGTCCCAAGTACCTTGCTGAGCTGAAGAAGGCAAAGTCCTCTAGGGCTAGCACTTCAGGTATCTTTGTAATATAACTGTATTCTTTTTCCCCTAAGTCATGGGTGTTTGACACCGGATGTGGTTCTCACATTTGTAATAAAATGCAGGGACTAAAGAACGTTAGAGAACTGAAAGATGGCGAAATGGAACTCCATGTTGGCAATGGAGCTCATGTCGCAGTCAAAGCTATTGGAGAGTATGAGATACTACTGCCAAGTGGTTTTTATTTGAAATTAGACAATGTTTGTTTTATTCCAAATGTGACTCGAAATATTGTTTCAGTTTCTCGTTTGCATGAACAAGGTTTTGATTATGTTTTTAATGATAATTACATTTCTGCTTATTTTAATAATATGTTTTATTTTGAGGCGAAGCCTCATAATGGATTATATGAGATTAATGTGAGCAATTCATGCACTAGTAGTTCTATGTACACTATGAACACCAAAAGGTTGAAGTCAGACTTTAACCAGTCATATCTATGGCATTGTCGTCTTGGTCACATTAGCAAGAAACGCATGAAAAGGCTTCAAACAGATGGGATCGTTGAACCCACCTGGTCTGAAACTTTTGATACATGTGAATCATGCTTAAGTGGCAAGATGACAAAAGCACCTTTCTCAGGAGTTGGTGAAAAGGCCACAGAATTGTTAGGATTAATACATACTGATGTATGTGGTCCTTTCAAGACTATGACTAGAACTGGTAAAAGATACTTTATAACTTTCATTGATGAATTCAGTCGATATGGGTATGTTTATCTCATAAGTCACAAACATGAAGCATTTGAAGTGTTTAAAACATTTCAAAAGGAAGTTGAAAATCAGCTTGGTAAAACAATAAAAGCCATTCGATCGGATCGAGGTGGTGAATACCTTAGTTATGAATTCGAAGAGCATCTTAGGCAATGTGGAATTGTTTCACAATTGACTCCTCCTGGAACACCACAACTTAATGGTGTGTCTGAAAGGAGGAATCGAACCTTATTAGATATGGTTCTATCTATGATGAGTCGCACGAATCTGCCTCACTCTTTCTGGGGATATGCCCTTGAAACCGCTACTAAACTTGTAAACATTGCTCCAACCAAAAAGGTGAATAAAATACCATATGAGATATGGCATGGTAGTAAACCCAAAACGTCATACCTAAAGGTCTGGGGTTGTGATGCCTACGTGAAACGTGAGACACCCAACAAATTAGAACCCAGAGGCGAAAAGGTAGTTTTCGTCGGATATCCAAAGGAGACTATGGGATACTACTTCTATCAGCCAGATAAAAACAAAGTTGTTATTATGCGTAAAGGAACTTTTCTAGAGAAAGAGTTTCTCACAAGAAGTCAAGCTGATAATATAGTGGATATGGAAGTAATTCCAGAAACACAACCTGAGGTTGAGACACCAAGTCAACTAAGAGTTGACACAACACCAGTGACTCAGTCAAATGTTGAAGAGTCAAGCGTTCGCAGATCTACTAGAGATCGTAGGGATCCTGACAGATACGGTTTTTTCATTCAAGGAAATAATGTACCATTTTTGGATGGCACAGAACCTACCAATTATAA
The DNA here is from genome assembly GCA_009363875.1 of Mikania micrantha. Classification (NCBI taxonomy): domain Eukaryota; kingdom Viridiplantae; phylum Streptophyta; class Magnoliopsida; order Asterales; family Asteraceae; genus Mikania; species Mikania micrantha. The sequence goes on along the minus strand of CM018690.1, from coordinate 20,601,529 downwards.
GACTGCAATTTCAGATTTAGAATCTGATAAATGGCTTGACGCCATGGGCGCTGAGATGCAATCCATGCATGACAACCAAGTCTGGGACTTGGTTGATCTGCCTCCCAATTGTAAGACAGTAGGGAGCAAATGGGTTTTTAAGAAGAAAACCGACATGGATGGGAATGTGCATACATTTAAAGCTAGACTTGTAGCAAAAGGTTTTACTCAAACTCAAGGTATTGATTATGAGGAAACTTTTTCTCCAGTGGCTATGCTTAAATCAATTAGAATTCTAATTGCCATTTCAGCATATTATGATTATGAAATATGGCAAATGGATGTCAAAACGGCTTTTCTAAATGGACACCTTACTGAAGATGTCTATATGGCTCAGCCTGAAGGTTTTGTCAATAAGAATCCTAATAAAGTATGCAAATTAAAGAAATCCATTTATGGATTGAAACAAGCATCTAGGAGCTGGAATCTTCGTTTTGATGAGAAAATCAAAGAGTTTGGTTTTTTAAAGAACGAAGATGAACCGTGTGTTTACATGAAAGCAAGTGGGAGCATTGTGATGTTCTTGATTTTGTATGTAGATGACATACTCCTTATTGGAAATGACATTCCAAACTTGAACGGAGTAAAATCCTGGTTAGGAAAGTGTTTCGCAATGAAGGACCTTGGTGAAGCTGCGTACATTCTAGGAATTAAGATCTATAGAGATGGATCAAGGAGGCTTATTGGTTTAAGTCAAAGCACATATATTGATAAGGTCATTCGACGCTTTTCAATGCAAGATGCCAAAAGAGGTTTTTTACCATTGGCACATGGGACGATCCTAAACAAGTTGCAATGTCCGGAAACGGAAGATCATAAAAGAAGGATGGAAAGAGTTCCATATGCTTCTGCAATAGGATCGATCATGTATGCTATGTTGTGCACTAGACCAGATGTCTCATATGCCTTGAGCATGACGAGCAGATATCAACAGAATCTAGGTGATGCTCACTGGATTGCTGTAAAGAACATTCTGAAGTATCTGAAAAGAACTAAAGACATGTTTCTGATATATGGAGGCACAGATGAGGAGCTCAGTGTAAAGTGTTACACTGATGCAAGTTTTCAAACTGATCGAGATGATTCTCGATCACAGACTGGATTTGTATTCACTCTAAATGGTGGAGCAATAACATGGAAGAGTTCCAAACAAACTGTTGTTGCCCAGTCCACCACAGAGTCCGAATACATTGCAGCATCAGATGCTGCAAAGGAGGCTGCTTGGATGAAGAAGTTCATAGCTGATCTTGGAGTGGTGCCAAGCATTGCAAGACCAATCGAGGTAATGTGTGACAACTCAGGTGCTATTGCTCAAGCGAAGGAACCAAGATCGCATCACAGCACCAAGCATATACTCAGGAAGTTCCATTATATACGGGAAATATTGGAACGAGGAGACATTACCATAAATAAGGTGCATACAAATCATAATCTAGCAGACCCGTTCACTAAGCCTATGCCCCAAGCAAAACATGAGGAGCATGCTAGAAACATAGGACTTAGATTTGCTAGTGATTGGATATGATTTGTTTTAGTATTTGGATGTTCTTGAACTAAGACAATTGTATTTGAATGATTTTGAATTAAAGAGTCAATTGCTTTATCATCATACTAATTGTGTTCAATTTTTGTACGTTTAATATCCTTGAATATAATTTATTCTAAATGTTCATGGTCAATCAAATCTATGGGAATAGATGTTGAGTTTGAGACCATTGTGAATGTTGGTTGGTTTCATAGGAGGAAAAGTCCAAAGAGTTGGAGGCCAAATTCACAGATATCCAATAGAGAGTGGATATTGAACGCAACCCGTTTCAAAATTACTTCATGGATCATAGTCATGAGTAGATTTTGAGAATGGCATAATCTTTGTATCCTTAGACCTTAGATGCATATTGAACTTTATTATGCATAAGATTATCTTTTGACATATCTAACACTGCTCTTTGACCAGGCAGTAATAAGGATCTATAGTTGGAGATAATCCGAAACATAGTGAGAGTTATATGTAGTCAACGGAATCTGTTCCTTTACTTCGGTAATAGGCTGACGTCTCTAGGCCCCTCGTTTGTCAAAATTAGTATAATTGCATGGCCATGCTCAAACTCGGAGTTTGATTAAACTAGTTATGATATGGGATCGAGAATAGAAATGGTTGAACACGATATGAGAATGACACTTGATCCATGTCTCATGTTCAACGGGATGTCAATTACAGAAGGATGACTGATTTGATGTCCATTACTATTACGAATAGTTAAGGAATGTTACTTAAGTTATTTGTGAATAGTAGACGGCTTAACAGCGTCGTATCTTGATGGGATAGTGAGATGTAGCTAGACGTCCACCACTGTCTGTGCTGACTGAATGGTCGAGACTTGTGCAAGTGGGAGTCTGTTGGATTTGTATGCCCAAGTAACGACATTAGTTTGTACTACTATTAAGATAAGATCCACAAGGGTTGCACTACGAGCAACGAACGACTAGATTTAATTAAAATTAAAGTAAATCGACACAATCGAAGACTAATAGGGGGTAATATCAAAGAGTTGATATTTGAGGGGAAATATTTGTAATTATCAATTAGTTGATAATTATAAATTATGTTTATTATTTAAATATTAATTAGATTAATATTTATTTAATTAAATCTGATTATCTAAATTTAAATTTTGAATTTTAAATACAAGATTTAGATAATATCAATAATAAAAGGCAAGGAACGTAGATGATTTTTTTGACTTTTGATTTTTGGCCGGCTCCACCCACTACGTCACCAGCCAAGCCCCTTGCAGTTCGACCAGTCACCTCCGCAGGTCATTCCGCTGCATCTGATCGTTTCGGATCAAGTGGGGTCGGTTTTCAAGTGGTGTTGAGATCTTTGAAACGAATTAGATTCGACTGTCAAAGATCAGATTGTGTAACCAGATCTAGCGACTGGGTTCGTTGATATCGTGGTGCTTCGTGTATGTTAGCTGTTTATTCTCGAAAGATATAATCACTAAACACCCTATGGTTTGTTTATTCTTTTTGGTTTGCATCTGGACTCCTGGTGGGCAATCTGGTTTTGACCAGATTGGTTCGTATGGTTAATGTTTCCGCTGCGTTTAATGATTTAAAAATTTTTAAACCCACGTACGAATCCCAACACATTTGTCATTAAATTTTTTATTTTTTTGACCAATTCGAACGAGGTCGGGTCGGATTACCCAAAAAATGATAAAACTAAATTAAATTACATATAAATAATAAAACCATGTCAAATAAAGAACTCATTAATTATGATGATACAATAAAATTGGTTTTCTTTCAACATTTTATTTTTTTAAGTGGGATATGACTGATTAGGTATTGCGTTAAATTATGAAATATTAATTGGTTTAACCACAAGTAATGTATATTGTGTTATTTGAGTATTATTTTAATATTTTTGGCTTTAAAATAATTTTACATTGGTCTTTGTTTGGTTCGTCAAATTTTCATGGGGATCGGGGACACAATTTATTGGGGGTCGGTCGAGATCGGATCATATATACAACATTAAACATCAAAAGTTCATGGGGGTCGGTCGACCCATAACAACCTACTAGATACGCCCCTGGAAATACATAACCATAAGTGGAGGATATACGTGCCTAAAAACACCAAATAATAATATATATTAAGAATACGTTGCATTTAAACTAAGACAAATCTAACGCTAAGGTCCGACTTAAAATTAAAACTTAAATCAAAACAAAAAATCTGAGCTTTATCTTTAGAAAATCTAAAAATTTAAAAATCTCTAATCTTTATCCTGCAATTCCAATAACACATATTGACCACAACTTAATGATTGTAATTTTATATGTTTGTATAGTGGTAAAGAAAAACAACCCAACCCCAATAATAAACTTAGAGTTAGTTTCTATTATTTACCTGGCTATATTACATCTATAGCAAGACTCGGACCTAACCTCAATACCCATATTTGAAATAGGTAAGGCTCGTTCGAGTTTTTTACCGATCCGGTTCCGAGTATTTCATAAGTTGCATTGGTTCGTTTACACCCCAATCTTTGATGATATATAAATACCTTTTCTCACTTATTAAATATTAATAATTTTATGAAATTTGTTAAATAATATTATTTCGTCTAGTTACATTCCTCCTAGCTTCTGATTTGACTTGCGTTGATTTTTAAATTATGACAATTATAGATATAGAACGACTAAAACCAAAATTTTCTAATTTTTATAATCAGAGAGAAATAAATGCGTAAAGAAGAAAGCATATAATTTTAACAACTAATGAAGGTTTTCTAAGTAATTATCCTTGATATATATATATATATATATATATATATATATATATATATTTCAAATGATAAACAAAAATTATTGAGAACACAAAAGGTTTATTTATAAAAATATGATTTAATAGACATGAAAGTAACTTGATTATGATATAATTATGAGGGTTGGATTTAATAAAAAGAGACTTTATCTGAGAAGAGTATGAACTAATAAAAGTATGATATGTGTCATTCTAAAAATATAAAAACAAAAATCTAGTACAAAAAACAAAATTCAATACAAAAAATGCATTACAAAAAAAATGCAGTAAAAAAAATAAAAATCCAGTATAAAAAATAATAATTCAATACAAAAAATAAAAATACAGTACAATAACAAAAATACAGTACAAAAAACAAAACATTCTCCGGCCTTTACCGAACCCAAGCGACTCCACAAGTCTCGCCAGAGAAGGCTGAGATTCCCGTCGTATCCACTAACTGACGGTGGTGGAATTGGAGGTTGACGATGGTGGAATTGGAGGCGGTGATGGTGGAATTGGATCCATAAATAAAACGTTGGTGGATTTGGTTAGGGGTCATAGACATTAAAGATTTCATTCAGATACACTCAACCAAATAGTCTTAATCATTTAATATTTAATGGTTCTAGTCTTTTAACCTTATATCTTGTTGATTAAACATTTAATAGTTAGACGTAATCAATCGGCCTATAAGTCTTGGGTATGAGACGGTTTTTTCGAGTTTTTTACCAAATGGGTGTAATTGAAAAAAATATTTACCAAATAGGTGTTTAAAACTCATTTATCAAAATGAGCGTTTTTCTTTATTTAATTACTTTTAACTAATCAAAAAAAGAAAAACAATAATAAAGAAAAACACCCATTTTGGTAAATAAGTTTTCAACTACACATTTTTAGTAAATATTTTTTATCAACTACACTCATTTAAAAAAAAACTCCTGTTTTTTCCTATTCCTTTTGTTTCCTTTTCTCATTTTGAATTATTTATTTATTATTCAGTTTTCTTTCTGTTTTACTAATTTATTTGTTTGTTTATATTTTCTTTCATTTGTGAGATAAATAATTCTTAAAATGTTATAATCTTTTGAATAGCATTTTATTCAATGCTTTTTTTTAAAGTTAAACTATAAAGTATACGTATAAACAAACGTGATTTAATCACTATATATGATTAGGAAAATTTTCTAACAAATTGCAGAATATTATTAAATAAACTAAACCTACAAACATCATGTTATACCCGAGTTACGCAATAGGTAGACGAATGATTTTTAATATAATCTACTAATCTAAAGAGTTTAAAGCAATTATAAAAAACCGGTTTTTTACATGTATCAGATTGGGCTTAGAAATAGCTGAACATGTTATACGAAGTTGTATTAAAACAAACGAAACAAACGTACCCAGTTTAATCCCACTTTTAAATAGGGTCTGGGAGGGGTTAGATGAAAACAAACCTTTCCCATCTAATACGAAGTTGTATTAGATGGTTCAAATGAACTGATATGTTAACCATGTAATTTTATAAAAATACAACTTTAACTCTAAAGATAAACTAAATGTATATAATTTCATAATAAAAATAATCAAAACTAAATTCATAATAAAAAATAACTCAAAAACTAATATAGAAGTATTCAATTTTTCAGTTCTTTTAAATAAAAGTGTATAATATGTTTATGATATTAGAAATTTAGAATTAGAATGTTGAATATATTAAGCCCATGGTCATTTCAAAGACCAAATTCAACTTATTCTCTCTTGCGTAGCTGCTTTATTTAATTTTGTATTAATTAAAACTTGATTAAACATGTTACTCGGTTTGATCATCATCCATATTCCGACTCATAATAAGACCTTCCGGTGTGCCCCTTGGTTGGGGTGTGAATGGACAAAAAAGGGCGTGGAACACCGCCCTCTTTGGGGCGTGGGAGGGTTGGGCATGGCCACAGCAACGGGAGAAATAGGCAGAGAAAGAGAGGATTAGGTAGTTGTGGTCAACCAAGGGGCATTTCCACCAAAGTGGTGAAATGAGTGGTTGTGATGGTGCCTACATAATGTCTGCGTTGCGTGGAGTGGTTGGAGCAAGAGTCATACCCTATTGTCTAATAATTAAACAACATGAAATCTTGAATTTTGCCAATTTATTTGCGATCAAATTGATAAAAAATAATAAGATATTAGATACCTAATTCATCTTAATTTGTGATCCGAATATAATGAATCAACAATTTATTAGTTATAATAAGAAATCTTGAAGTCTTGATTCTTGATGGTTAGAATCGCGAATTTCTGATCATGATAAAAAAGAACAAATACCTTGGAGCAGGTAATCATTAATCCGTGATTTATGGATATATTAAAACAACTAGGTTAGATACCTGTGTATTACACGGGTTGAATATCAAAAATTTTATAATTGACATGATAATTTGAAGCTCTTAGTATTTGTTTCATATTTTCACATAAATGCAAAATCTATTTTGCAAATATAAAAAACATTGACTTAGAAAGATCACGAATGATGAATGATAATTGAGAAGAACATATTAGAGATTTTGAAAATACAAAGGATAACCATGTTTTAGTAGGTCATTGCAAGCTTCTTAATTTCAACTTCTATCAGTACTTAGTAGTTCAAATACACACTTAGTTGATGTTGAATCAAAACGAACAAATACGACAAGTCGACAATAGCCAATTATTAAGAAAAATAAAATTTATCACTTCTTCATTCATCACTTAGGTGGTGTTTGTTTTTTCAGAGGTAAAACGTCTACGGTCTGCGGACCACATATGCAAACCTCTTTTGCAGAAGAGGTGGACCAAACCCCTGCAAGAAGAGTTTTTGATGGTGTTTGTTTTCCAAAAACCTCTTCACAAAAGAAAACCTCTTCCACCCCAACCTCTTCGAACCCTGCAATCTCATCGTCCACCCCCTTCGATTTTCTTCCCCCTCCGACCGTCGAGCCACCACCACTGTCAACATCACCTCCGATCGTCCACCACTGTCAACATCACCTCGAACCCCTGCAATCTCGACACCACGTATACCAAACCCTAGACGGCGGTGGAGCAGGGCGGTGGTTCCAAAAATCGCGAACCCTAGACTGACGAACCCTAGATTGAAGACCACCACCGCGGATCTAGGGTTTCGTCCGACGAAGGTATGCGAAGGGTCGCGGCGCAGGGACGAAGGCGACGATGGTCGCGGCGCAGGGAAGAAGTAGCGACGGTGGAGATGGTGGAGCTCTTGGTTGCCGATCGCCGCAAGCTTGGCGGCGGAGGGTGTAGAGAATTTTCAGAAAACACGAACACCGGATCAATCGAAAGTCGTGGAACACACTTTCAGATCAAACTATTTGCGGTTCACCCAAATATTTGATCGGATAAAATTCGATTTCGCTCAAGAAAAAGTATGAATCTTTGCTGTGAATTCGATTGAATGAACCAGTCTATAAGTTTTCGATCAATTTCTGGACGCAAAAGGAAGAAACTGTCCCTTGGACCCTGCTAACCGGGGGCGCTGCCCCCGGACCCCCGCCAAGAGGGCGTTGCCCCCTTGGAACCCCCATTGAATTTATAAAATATTAAACAAGCGTGCACCCCACACCCAACTTGTTTAATTATTTCATAATTCATATTGATCGATAAAATTAATCCCAATTACACTAAAATATCTAAAAATCCTCCCCTATTTTAGTGTAACCCTTGATTAATTTAAAAACAAAATCACAACAATTTCAAACTTATGCATAAATGAAATATCGTGACGATTGAATTTCATCTTAGTATATTACACATTTCAAATATTCGAATTTATTAGGTATCTCTAAGGATTGAACCCAATCTATTCAACATTGAATACCTGAAGATAATATACACATAAGTTTACATACTTATAAGTTCTTACATGACATTATTTTTACTAGCTTATGTCCATATTCTTCATAAACATATCAAAGCCAAGTCCCAGCTTCTTGAAGCAGCTAAACTTCATGTTCATATAGGTAGTTCTTTTTATCTCGCACCTGCATATGCAATTTTTCAAAAGAACTATTAAGAATTATAAATTCAACCTCTTCAACTTGCAGGTCTGAACACATACCTTGGATGAATTTACTAATGTGTTCCAATCTTTAGATGTTAAGCTTTCCACATTGAATTCTACACCTAATGTATGTTAGATGTGAATTGGGTATCTCAACAGTAAAGATTTCAAATGGACTTTAATCCCATCCCTTTAGCTGATTTGTGCACAAGATCTCTACATAACCCTTTGGTTAAATGATCAGCTAAATTTTGTTGAGTTTTCACAAACTCCAATGATATTACACCATTTGTAATTAGATCACGAATCATGCTGTGTCTAACACCTAAGTGTCTAGACTTCCCATTATACACTTGACTATAGGCTTTAGCCAAAGTTGCAACACTATCACATCTAATTGATATTGGTGATATCGGTTTGGGCCACAATGGAATTTCATAAATCAAGTTCTTTAGCCATTCAGCTTCTTTACCAGCTGCGGCTAATGCTACAAACTCAGATTCCATTGTTGAATTAGTAATGCAAGTTTGCTTCTTAGATGCCCAACTGATAGCTCCTCCACCAAGAAGAAAAACTCATCCACTTGTAGAAGAATGATCTTCCATATTAGTGATCCAACTTGCATCAGAATATCCTTCTAAAATTGAAGGAAATCTTGTATAACTCAAACCATAATTCATGGTTCTTTTCAAGTACCTAAGTACTCGGTTTAATGCTTGCCAATGATTTGAACTAGGATTACTAGTATATCTACTTAGTTTCCCAACAGCAAAAGCTATATCTGGCCTAGTGCTAATCATGGCATACATGAGAGAACCAATAACCCTTGAATATTCAAGTTGTGATACTGCAATACCTTTATTAGGTAACAACTTGATATTAGGATCCATTGGAGTACTAGATGAAAAACAATCTTGAAAATTAAACTTTTTCAATATTTTCTCAATATAATGAGATTGAGTAATACAAATTCCATTGTTTTCACGCTTGATTCTAATGCCAAGAATCACCTCAGCTTCTCCCATGTCTTTCATAGAAAATTTAGATGACAAAAATTGTTTTGTTTCATCAACCTGATCTTGGCTTGTACCAAATATCAACATGTCATCTACATACAAACAAATTATAACTCCTTTACCAGAATTATCAAATTTGCTGTATACACATTTATCAGATTGGTTAAGCACATAACCACTTGACAACACAACATCATCAAACTTTTGATGCCATTGCTTAGGTGCTTGTTTTAAACCATACAGTGACTTAACAAGTTTACACACCTTATGCTCATTACCAGGCAAAACAAAACCTTCAGGTTGTTTCATATATATTTCCTCATCAAAATCACCATTCAAGAAAGCAGTTTTTACATCCATTTGATGGATCACTAGATTGTGTATAGCTCCTAAAGCAATCAACAATCTAATAGTGGATATCCTTGCTACTGGAGCATATGTATCAAAATAATCAATACCTTCCTTTTGTCTAAAGCCTTGAATGACCAATCTGGCTTTAAACTTATCAATGGAACCATCCACTTTCATCTTTTTCTTGAATATCCATTTACAACCTAATGGTTTACAACCAGGAGGTAAATCTGTCAATCTCCAAGTATTATTCTGCATAATAGAGTCCATCTCATCATTAATTGCCTCTTTCCAGAAAGCAACATCCCGAGATGCCATAGCCTCATTATAAGTTTTTGGATCTTCCTCAATATTGAAACAATATTCATATTTAGCTTGTATCTCATCTCTAGATCCTTCAACTAAATATAGCTGAAAATCAGAACCAAAATCTTTGGCTATTCTTGCTCTTTTACTTCTTCTAGGTTCAGTTGAAGTAGAAGGAATTTCTTTATGATTAATTTCTTCAGAGTTACTTGAACTCACAATCATATCCTTTGGTCTAGATATTGATGAAAATCTCTCCTCATCAAATATTGCATCTCTTGATTCAACAACATTATTTACTGAAACATAATCATTAGGTTTTATAACATAGAACCTATATGCCTTGGAATGTTCTGCATATCCAATAAAGATGCAATCTATGCCTCTTTCTCCCAAATTTTTCCTTTTGGGTTCATTAAGCCTTACTACAGCTCTACAACCCCAAATCCTTAAATAGTTCAAATTTGGAGGCTTGCCATACCAAAGTTCATATGGGGTTATCTTGTTCCTTTTATTTGGAACTCTATTTAATAAATAGCAGGCTGTTAACATAGCCTCACCCCAAAAACCTTCACTTAAACCAGAATATGATAACATATAATTAACCATTTCTTTTAAAACTCTATTTTTCCTCTCAGACACTCCATTTTGCTGTGGAGTGTAAGGAGCAGTGATTTGATGTATAATCCCCACTGATTGAAAATAAATTGGATCATAATATTCACATCCCCTATCAGTGCGTAATGTCTTAATTAATTCATTTCTTTGCAACTCTACTTCAGTTTTATATTTTTTAAATTTATCTAATACTTCATTTTTAGAGTATAAAAGATATACATAACAAAATCTAGAAGCATCATCAATAAATGTAACAATATATTTTTTATTTCCTATAGATGGAGTTGCATGAAAATCACATAAGTCACTATGTATCAATTCTAGCACCTTAGATTCTCTTTGAACATGTGTGAACGGTAATCTGGTTATCTTTGTTAGCATGCAAGTTTTACATTTTTCATTATTCATTTCAAATGCGGGTATCATACTCATTTTTGACATTTCTTTTAGTCTTTTATAATGTACATGTCCTAGTCTAGCATGCCATAATTCTGATTTATTTAAATTACCACTAGAGCTTGTAGAAGTCATGCACACAGATTCATTACTAAAAGAAACATCAAGATTTAACTTAAACATGCCATTACAAAGATAACCAAAACCTACAAAAGTACCATGTCATGACAAGATAAACTTGTCACTTTCCAACACTTGTTTGTAACCACAATTATTCAACATAATACCAGACAAGAGATTCTTTCAAATCCCTGGAACATACAAGACATTGTCTAAACATAAACATTTTCCAGAAGTAAAAACAAGCTTCACTTTGCCTAATCCTTTGATTGGTTCAGTTGCAACGTTTCCCATCTTTATAACAGATCCATCTTCGATTGGTTGAAAGTCCTTAAACCAACGAAGATCTTTACACACGTGACTTGTTGCACCTAAATCAACCCACCAAGCAATGTCATCATCCTGCACATAACATGCCTCAGAAATTAGTGATACATAATTCAAAACAGAATTATAAATTTGTACTAAATTCTGACTGTCACACCCCGGGCCGGCGGGAACGGATCGTGTTTTCCCGTCGGGCGGAAGGTTCCCGGGGCGCGATATCATTGGGTGATAATCAAATGATCAGATTGTTTACATAGCACATGAGATATAAATGAGAAATGCTAATCATGACATGAAATAGAATTACAAAGTTAAATTACATTGTACATCATAATTTAACTTAGTAAATCTAATCAAAAAGAATCAATGAGTTTATATCTTGAACTGTTCAAGATATACAAAAGTGATTCACTGTTTTGTCATATCAAAAGTATGCAATCAAAAGTAAGCTAGGTCTTCTATGAGTCCCCTAGCTTATCACTTGCATAAGTGTATCTACACCTGTTCGTCACCTGAGAAAACTTGTATTTAAACAAAGTCAACACTAGGTTGGTGAGTTCATAAGTAAGTAAATTGAAAACCATTGAACTGATCATGCACACATTCACAATGTTATATTTGTTACTTGTAATACTTGTTTCACCTGTTCCACCCAATGGCTTTTCCTTAGTTATATGTACAAGTAGTATATCACCTGACTGAGTATGCTTATATATAGGGAATCACGAAAGGGTCAAGCCCAGACGCTATCCCACCACATACTCAACCAAGTTCCACACCACTTGCGATACAACTAAAGATATCCATTTCCCAAATGTCCGAATTGTCCGCTGTGTAATCATATGTAGAATAATAATATAGTAAGAGGGTTTTAGTTATCAAACCGAAGTATTGATAGACCCTCGTTGAGTTAAGGAATTTGGATTATTTAAATCTGATCCTTGTATTATTCTATTACTTGTGAGGTTAACTTTTATGTTACACTTTTAATTTAATTAAAAGTATTAGTTAACTGTTCATCATGTGTCCCAAATGCAGCGTATAGAATCCGAATGGAATCCATTTTAATCCTCACGTAATCAGATTAAAATGCATTCCATTCTCTCCTATCCCGCCGTGTGATCCCAAAGTCTCCGTGTGGGATTGTCCTCATGTGATTGACAAAGTTGAACAAGAACTGGTCTTATTACATTATGTTAATTATGTGTAAATGATAAGAATCCCATGAAGTTACGTTATCATGATCATCATTTACTGTGAATGATAAGAATCCCATGAAGTTACGTTATCATGATCATCATTCACTGTGAATGATAAGAATCCCATGAAGTTACGTCATCATGATCATCATTCACTGAAATCCATGCGATCCCAAAGTCTCAATGTGGGATTGTCCTCGTGAAATTAACAAGGTCGAATAAGAACTTGTCTTATTACATCATGTTAATTAGGTGTAAATGATAAGAATCCCATGAAGTTACGTTATCATGATCATCATTTACTGTGAATGATAAGAATCCCATGAAGTTACGTTATCATGATCATCATTCACTGTGAATGATAAGAATCCCATGAAGTTACGTTATCATGATCATCATTCACTGAAACCTATGCGATCCCAAAGTCTCAATGTGGGATTGTCCTCGTGAAATTAACAAGGTCGAATAAGAACTTGTCTTATTACATCATGTTAATTAGGTGTAAATGATAAGAATCCCATGAAGTTACGTTATCATGATCATCATTTACTGTGAATGATAAGAATCCCATGAAGTTACGTTATCATGATCATCATTCACTGTGAATGATAAGAATCCCATGAAGTTACGTTATCATGATCATCATTCACTGAAATCTATGCGATCCCAAAGTCTCAATGTGGGATTGCCCTCGTGTAATTATTTATGTGTAAACTGTCTAAATGGTTGCTCATGAGAAAATAACTAAGTGTTATAAGGTATAATCTTACAACTAGGTTATTCTAATGTGTTGATGATTAAGAATTTACATTATCGTAATCATCTGAGTTTCCCTGTTATCTCATGATCATACAAGCATGCATACAATGATAAGAGATAATAAACAGTTTGATATTATCTAAATCAAAGTATAAGTAACATGTTAAGCAAAACCTTTGAATAAATAAAGGTAAACATGTTTCTCAGCCCCGAGAGTTAAAATCAGTAAAGATTAAAGTAAAAGGGGCTTATGAACTCACCTTGTAGTTGTTGGAGTTGACTTAACTTAAACGAAAGAATGCACGCGCTCTGAGTTGTAATTGAGTTTGTTTTCACGATCCTGTATTGATTTCACGTTGTTTGTAAGTTGTAATTATGAGTCATGTCTATGTGAGTGCGTGTAGGTGTTAACCCTAAAGTTGGTTAACACGCGTGAGTCTCGGTCATCGTTCGGCCCTTGTTTCAAGTGTCATTGATTATTGTAACTATGTGTCTTTACGTTGTGTATATAGTCTTAGTTCACCCTTGAGATTTATAAACCTTTTCATAATGTGTAAATCATGTGCTTTGATGTAAAGCTTAATAAATAACCCAAGAATAACTTGAGACTATTGTTCAAGCCCCACACATTATTCGTGTTATGTCTAAAATAATTAATACCTAGTAATTAAATTACCAAATAACAACTCTTAAAAACTTTATGTTTTAAGTTTATAAAAATTATTATAATAAAACCCAATCATTGCCACCTTTGTAGTAAAACCATAAATTTCCCTTGTTCATTATTCATGGTTATAGGTTTAGTATGTTAAGTTATTTTCTTAGTCATGTGGGCCGAATCCATCGTAGGGCCGAAGTAGTGGGCCTCTTGTGTCATTATGGTCTAAGGGTGTTGGGCTTGGGCCGAATTGATCCATGGTGACTTATTTAGACATATAGTGGGCCGTAACCATCTCTTGGGCCACATTGGGCCGAATTTACTGTGTTTGGGCTTGAGTGGTTGTTGTTGGGCTGACTTTGTGAAGTGTGGGCCAAATCAGATCATTTTTGGCTCCTGTTAGGCGATATGGGGCCTGAATAAGAAAGGTTAGTGGCCTTGCAACTGTGGCTGATTAAATTTCATCTGTTGATCGAAATCAAATGGTTGCACAAGTAGAGTTGGGCCAATAGTTTGGGCTGTTGGGCCAAAACAACATATTGTTTTGGGCCTGGCCAACTGCACTGGACCGAAGGAGTTGTCTGGTAGTATGGTGGTGTTGCGGCCGAGTGAGTCCCATCTGTGTCGACCGAAGGGAGGTGTGGTGGCTTGGGCAGAATAGGATCTTGACTGACTAGGGTGGTCCGACTGATGTGATTTCCGAATGAAGATAAACCGCCGAATGTGTACCACCGAATGAGCCTCATTCTAAGATGTCCGGCGAATGTGGCTCAAGCGAAGAAGCAGGGTCGAATGAGGTAAGGCGAAGGAGGCCGCCGACGAATGAGGGTCATTCGACCCTTGGCCTCTACATTCGGCCGAATGTGAGCTGGTCACCATCATTCGCGCGACAGAAAATGCCCAGATGCCTTCGAGGGTAGGATCTAGTTTCCAGCTTAAGAACCTGGTGGTTCTCAACTGTGAGGTGTAAATGAAATGTTCTTGAAGGTGGTTAAGGAAAAGAAGTGACTAGGACCGGTTTCATAGTAGGTGGTCGAACCAAAGGGTGAAAACCCTATTTTCGTGTAACAAAACAGCCTCATATCTCGGTTTCAGATGGGTTTAACCTCCGATCTGTTGTACTTTCGTGTAGAGGGGAATGAGAGCTTCAAGTAGGTTCAAGAATGGATGAATTTAGTTAAGAAATGAAGAAGTTATGGAGGAGAGAAGGTTGGAAATGGGGAGGGTTTTTCAAAACCGGGATTTTGAGTTGTGGTGGAGAAGATGAAGTGAGAATTGAGGAAATTTGACTCATTCTTGTGTATTTATACCCCGAGAGTGTTCGGGTTCGTTTTCGTTGCTCGGTTTGCGTTTTTGTTACGTTTCCGGAAAATTACGCGTAGTTTAAATGGAATAAATGAAAGAAGTTAATTTAATTATTTTGATGAGTTTCAAAATTGTAAAATGTTATTTATTTTATTTTATTAAATTATTTTCGTTCGTGTCGTGTTTTCGTTTTCGTTTCGTCAGATCGCGTCACCTTCGCGCTAATTCGTTCGAATCGTCACCCGAACGAATACGACGATGGTTTTGCTTTCTGACTTTTGTTTTCTACTTTTCAGTCATTATTTCAGAACTCTAAACTCACAGATATGTTTATGTGAATCGTCACTCACGCAAACACACTGTCAGTTCGTTATTCTGAAATAACACTGCATTTATGTTTTAATTGTGTTTCCTCACTGTCGGACTCAACTATACTTTCTGTTTTCACATTGTTCTTGCACTGACTTGTCGGCCATCTGATTCCTGTCATCTGTGGACATCAGATCGCAACCGATATGTTTCTGAATATTGTTTGAATATCGTTGTTTCTCATGATTTGTTGTGTTAACTGTAATTAAGTTTTCACTTAATAACACAACTAATGTTTCAAATGTACGTTGTACTTAATGTATTTAAGTTTATACGAAAATACGTACAACGTATTTGGCACACAGTATAAAGTGAAAGTACACATACCGTACGGACTAGCCGGACGATTTGGCACTTGCTGTTACACTGACCTTGTTGCTTGTTTGGGTCCTTAGACCCACTTGGACCAGCTTCCTTGTTGTGTTTACCAACACGACAATCCTTCTTAAAGTGACCAACTTTGCCACATTTTCAACAAGTTATGATTTGCTTCTTGTTTGAACCCTTGTTGTCTTTACCTTGAAACTTTTGTTTCCCTTTAAGCTTCTGATTATTCTTGGATGATCCACCTTCTTCAACTAAGTTAACAAAAGAAGGTCCAACAGGTTTCTTATCATCATTTACCCACGTTTTTTCAAAGCCCCTCAAAGATTCTTCAATTCTGAAGTGGCTTCCAAGTTCAACCAAAGTTAATTCTCCTTTCTGATGTTTTAGATTATGTTTATAATCTTTCCAGGAAGGAGGTAACTTATCAATGATACTTGAAACCTGAATGGATTTATCCATTTTCATATCATGTTGAGTGAATTGTCCTAAAATCCTCAACAATTCGTTATATTGTTCCATGACAGATCGAGAGTCAACCATTTTATAGTTTATAAAATTACTCACAAGAAACTTCTTACTAGAAGAATCTTCTGCCATGTATTTGGCTTCTAGGGTATCCCATAGCACTTTTGCAGTCTCTACGTTTTGATAAATATCAAATAGAGCATCACACATACCGTTTAAAATATGACCAAGGCAGATGTAGTTGTCATTCTCCCACTTTGATCGTTTCCTGATTTGTTCCAAGTTTCCATCTTCAAGTATTTCGGGTATGGGAGTGCTTAACACGTACACCACTTTCAAAGTCGTAAGAAGGAAGTGCATCTTCTTCTGCCAACGCCTGAAATCCTGGCCTTCAAACTTTTACAGTTTGTCAATCTTACTCGTCATCTCCTTCGTTGAATTCTTGTTCGCCATCTTCAACAGATAGTTTGATCTTTGTAGAGAATTTTCAGAAAACACGAACACCGAATCAATCGAAAGTCGTGGAACACACTTTCAGATCAAACTATTTGCGGTTCACCCAAATATTTGATCAGATAAAATTCGATTTCGCTCAAGAAAAAGTATGAATCTTTGCTGTGAATTCGATTGAATGAACCAGTCTATAAATTTTCGATCAATTTCTGGGCGCAGAAGGAAGAAACTGTCCCTTGGACCCCGCCAGGGGCTGCCGCCCCTTGGACCCCGCTAACCGGGGGCGCTGCCCCCAGACCCCCGCCAAGAGGGCGTTGCCCCGTTGGAACCCCCATTGAATTTATAAAATATTAAACAAGCGTGCACCCCACACCCAACTTGTTTAATTATTTCATAATTCATATTGATCGATAAAATTAATCCCAATTACACTAAAATATCTAATAGAGGGAAGAAGCAGCGGCGGTAGAGATGGTGGAGCTCTTGGTTGCCGATCGCCGCAAGCTTGGCGGCGCAGGGAAGAGCAGCGGCGACGGGATGCGGAAGACACCGAGCGGTGAGTGGTGAGCGTGATTTTGAAAAGTGAGAAGATGGAGGAAGAGGTGAGACCACGTCTGCGTCAAGAAGAGGACGCGCATACGTTTTTTAATGAAATGTCTGCGAGAAAACAAACGGTCTGTAGAGGTCCAACCTCTTCCCGCGTCTGCGCCGCGCAGACATAAGAGGTCACGCATACCTTTTTGGAAAAAACAAACACCCCCTTACTTAATGAAACCACTGTTTTCAAAGCCTATGAATGAAAAGCTAAGTCGTGTAGTCTATTACTATGATTACAACCTATTAACACAACCAATTGGAAGATAAGATGATTATGACCTTTCATTAACATTTTATTCTTCCATAAATGTCACACCCCCAAATTCCCACTTGTGGTGTCAGTCCACGTGGGTGTGACGTGGCCAGGATCACAGCTCATGGTCATATAGGACGACTCTATATGAGATACACATTCACACAGATTGTAAAACAATACAAGTTTTCATTTAATAAGCAGCGGAAAATGTGTTTAACATCAAAAGCAGCGGATTCATAAGTAAACAATGTTGCAGCGGAATAGTAAATTGTTTAACCAACACTACAAAAGTTTAAATTGTTTTAAAACATTTCCAATGCACACAATGCCTAGGACACAAGTCTATATGCAAGCCAGACTCCTTAAGGCTTCCTTGTGCGCATCCTAGCGTGTGCTCCATTAGTTACCTGAGAATACATGCGAAAAGTGTCAACTATAAAGTTGGTGAGTTCACAGGTTTAAGTATTTGAAAGCAGTAAAACAGTCATATATACTGGGTATGTTAAATAGTTTTGTTGGATCTACGATCCGTGTAGTGTGTCATGTCATCTTACCGAAACTCGACTGTTTCCATTTGCCTCTGCGGGTCATCGCTGAACCCGACATCAACATCGATATTACACTCGTTATGACCGCAGTCAACGTTGTTGCCGAGTGGGGCTAGTCAAACCCAGTAGTACTACGTAATAACGACTCGTTTGTACACAACTAACGGTAAGGGTAGAGAGGTCTTGATGCGATAATAGTACACTCAAAATAGTTTTGTGACATACCAGTCATATATCTAAAGCAGTTGCATAGCATTCTCACCCCAAAAGATTAATAAAACATTTAATGAGTAAAAGTGGGGCTGTAAACTCACCTGAGTTGTGTAATGCGTTTGCTCAACAAAATAGTGTAGCTCGCCGGCTAGTAGTTACCTATATCACATAGGTATTATGAGTTCGTGTTTGCGTATGTGGGTCTCACCGGACCGTGTTAGTGTTCAACAGCACTAAGTGGTTATGTGGTTCGAGTTGACCGTGTTTGACCGTATCGATCGTGCTTGACCTAGCGACCCGTTGGTGACGGTTTGGATCAAGTGCTCATGTATTGTGTGGTTAAGTGTCGTGTGAAGTGTACGGATACCAAAATCATTCCCATGAGGAAACTTACTATTTATAGTGAGTTCCTATTTTAGGAAAGTTTTCACATTAGGCAAGTCATGCATTAAATCACATTCCGATTATTCTAGCATGCATATTTATCCTAAATGAGCATGTTATCAAATAGCACTTCGTCACACATAGCCGGTTTAACATAGTTTGCACGTAAAAGTTTCTATATTTAGAAAGTTTCTAAAATAAGCATATTTCATCAAGTTTAACAATCCAACGTAACCTACTATCATTATCTTAGTCCTAAATAACCCTTTAATCATGATCATTACAACTAACATGTGACAAATCATTAACTTAGCAAAATAAAGTTACTATATTTAGTAACTTATGATAATAACACAAAATTTAGTCTCCCAATAACATATTCCTTTCCATATCATCATATAATCACTAAATAAACATGTTAGACTCATAACATTATCATACATATCATCCATTTGCAAACTTGTGATAAAAAGTTACTATTTATAGTAACATTTATAAAAATCATGACTTTGACCATTCTAAACATTTCTATGCATCAAATAACTATCATATTAACTCTTGAACATCATTTTATACATATCTTATAGTTCTAAACATTCCAATGTGGTCATTTCATCAAGAATGCACATTTTGTAACAATAAAGTTACTATTTATAGTAACTATCACGTTTTTGACCTTTCTTGACCATAATCAACCATTCTAATCATGTAGAACATCTCATACATCAATTCTAACAACATTTCAATATCAAAAATTACATAGATCATCATGGATCATATATGCATGTTGATTAAAGTAATCATTTCATCATAAAATCAACAAATCACTATCATAGGTATTCAAGATTATCATGAGCCATCATTAATACATTAAATCAGTAATAACAACATCAAATAACAGATTCACAACATCAAAATTTCGTGATAATGGTGGTGATGGTGATGCATGTGGGTATTTCCCTTTGCATGTGAGATTTCAAGTGTTTTTAGACTAGATTGGACATGGGGGCTACCTCACAAGGCCTTGGATTGACGAGATAACACTTGAGCAGATCTGGAAGGGTTCTAGCAGTGGCTGGAATGGTGTAAATCACGAGCAAGGATGAGATGTGGTGTTCTTGGTGTCCTCTTGAGCTTCAAGCCTTCAAAGTCTTCAAGAATGGCTCCAAGATAGCTTCAAAATGGCTTTAGATGGATGAAAATGGTGGTAGCAGGTCGTCAATGGCCGCTTGTGTGGGTATCAGTCGAGAGATTTAGTGGAGGGATGAACAGAAATGATAAATCTTTATTTTATAAAGATTCTGCGAACTTAGGCCTGTCGCGTACCGCGGCACCGCCCAAAAAGTATCTCCGCGTACCGCGGAGAATAAAATATTAATTTCTGTTCCCGAATCATGCCGCGTACCGCGGTGATGGAAGTTGATCGGCCGTCGCGTACCGCGACTCCTTTCGGTGAATTCAAATTTCCCCGCTCAAGCTCCGCGTACCGCGAGAGCCCAAGTGGGTGCCCATCGCGTACCGCGATGGGTCTCGGCTGAGCCCAATAGGCCTAATTTAATTGTTTTGAACCGAATGTTTCGTATTTCTCGAATACGATCATCGTTTCTCGACACCTAGGCCTTGTTCTAACTAATTTAGGTTCACCGAACCTAAGTGCAGTGTTTTGTGCTCCAGTTTGATCCGTTCACCAACGTTCGTTATTCAAGACACGTGCGTGTGTTGTGCGATAATTCCCTAGATTATCGGCATGTTCAGATTGTTGTGCCACGTGTCACACTCAATGCATGCATTCTAGTGCCACGTATGATATAATAATACACATTATTAATAAAGTAATATAAATGCTGACCTGGAATTTGCGAGATGTCACAATAAAGATCAGTGGGTTTAAGAGAAAAAGGAAAAGAAAAATGTTCAGGGCATAGTCAAGCAAATGATAAATAACATTTTTCTTAAAAGGAACACTGTTTGATGACTAATTGAGAAGAAAAAACAGTTGCCAAATATTTTGATAATCCACATAATACAATTTGGTAACTATCTAAAAACCAAAAAAAACTATAAATAAGCTGCAAAACCTAAAGACAATACCAAGAATTGGCAATCACGTTTCACATCTTTTCTGAAAATCTATTTGAAAGAACACAACATAGTCCAG
Source organism: Mikania micrantha (assembly GCA_009363875.1). Lineage (NCBI taxonomy): Eukaryota > Viridiplantae > Streptophyta > Magnoliopsida > Asterales > Asteraceae > Mikania > Mikania micrantha. The sequence goes on along the minus strand of CM018690.1, from coordinate 20,580,297 downwards.
TTTAAACACCTAGGAAAGAAATGTTAAGCAATTAGCTATATATGTAATATAATTTAAGCTACTTGAATACAGGTCCAAGGTATATTTCATAATCCTAAAGAACACTAAAAAAGAATGTAGGAATCCATATATTACTTGTATCCAACTCAAGAGAAATTCGTATAAAATCATCACATAACTTGTACAATCAAACACAAGCCCAAGTGGCAAACATGACATAACAACAACTAAATGAAAGACAATAGATTGCGAGTTGTGATTCTAGTAATTTTATGAGAGAAGTTTGAAATCAAGATTTAAGGTCGGATCATTTTTTAGTTAACGAATCCCCAAAATTTAATCGATCTATTTTCATGACCATTCTCCTAAATTGGTTGGCTATTTTGTTATACGAAACCTTCATTTGGGCCTCCTTGCCATTGCCCATTCGTTTCTCTCAATAAGTCGTTTGTTCCCATAATCCTTAAAATTAGCCAACTACAAGTATCTTCAATGGCACCTGTTGAGATATCAAAAGTTCAAGAAAACAAATAAGAAAGCATTGTCATCCTAAATTGATTCAACAAATGATATCATTTTTCTCATCTACATCCATTAAACCGGAAAACGATATGAAGAAGTTTTGTGACAAACACTAAATTGCGAACTTATTCAAGATTATACCTTGAGAATCAAGATATGAAGACTCAACCATCAACTTATGCCCATCCCTGCACATCAGCAAATAGAACCATTCCATCAGGTACAAGAACACCGGTAGTTAAAGGTGAGCTTGCAAAAAAACTTCTAATTCTCCCACCTTCAAGAACCGATGCAACATGTGAGTATTTGAAATGTAAGCAACCCAAGGGCAACAAACCACTTTTCACTTTGGCTCGTCTCTTAGGCAGTTGAGGTGCTATAGTCTTGCAAACCCCAAAAACCGATACGGGACTTGTAATCCCCCTTTTGGCATCATCGCATTTTCACGGAAATGTTCTTCCACTTTTGAATGGCATCAATGTTGTTGCACCAACATGCCTCCTGCTACTATTGATTAAGGGTACTCTTTATGAGCACCAACCTTTTTGAAACCCTAACCCTAACACATTGTTGTCTCCATAATCTAGAGTTCATGGGTTCGTTTATACACCTGAAATATGGAATGAAGAATCATCATTGTATCCAGATCCCAACTGTGATGAATAAAAGACTTGCATTGCATAGTCTGGTTCTTTTAACCAATAATTAGGTTCTTAAATCTCCCTGCAGATTAATCTGATTCATGTCACCTAGCATGATGATGAACTTGATGATTATCAACTATAACAAAGATGATTTAAACAAAAATGAGCTCACATATGAGAGCGATTTCATATGAAGATGCAACTTAAAATATAGAATTTGTTTTACACAATAAACTGAATCAAAACCGGAAGAACATATTAATATTCGAAAAATAAATTGTAAGAAATATGATTAAAAGATGGATGAAATTTACATATAAGAGAGATTCAGATAAAACCCAACAATACAGATGGTTGCCGATGGAAGAAAAAAATCTAGGGTTTTGGTCGAAGAAAGCTAAGTGACGCAAATTGGGAAAAGAAGCTTTTTATATCCGGGTTAAAAAATCAAGGTATTGATCCATCATGACCCGCGTGCTAAATCTGTGATAACCATTGAGCGGGAATGAGAACCTAAAAGTGGTTTGATTGATGGACACGTGGCACAAACAAACACTGATTTATTATTATACATAGATGTTTTATAACCAGACAGGACGTTGAACCATACTTCATACTGGTTACTGGTCGAACATGTCAAATCATATTTCAGAACCGAATGACATAATGAATATATAGTACATTAATGCTCCAAAAAAAAGTATACAATTATAAACACATTTAATTAAACATAAAAAATGTTTAAACAACTAATCATTTTAAAAAATATAGGATTTGGTTTTAATGTTTTATTCTTAGAATTTTAGTTAAAAAAATAAAAATAAATAAATAAAACCAAAATCCGGTCTGATCAGTGACCCGATTTCCGGTCCGACATGTGAGCCGGCTCAATCAGCCGGTTTGTTTGAAGCCGTTTCAGAAGCTTATTTTGGGCAGGCCAACCCACCTGTTCCCGGTTCGGTTCTGAAAACCATAATTAAAAAGTTATGGATGATTAATAACTGACGTACTGCTAATTTTAAACCATAGCTTTTTATATTAGGCTCAAACCCATATATTGGTATTAATCGGAAATACCGGTATTACCAGCACCGGTATGATATCTACGCCATTACATAAATTACCGTCCTAATTCGTACCGAAGTGTAAGCTACATTTGGTTCATTAATAAAGACCGATATAAACTGATATTTAAATATTTTTTTAACAGTGCACTTAGTTTTTCATTACATCATTGTGCTTCTGAAGTATTTTTATAATGGGCGGTCTCTGTATAAAAATTTTCAAAAACGATAAATAGAACGTTTGTTAGAAAAGTCGTTTAGAACAACATAACACCTTTACAAAAATATAATTATTTTAAAACTAAGTCATTATAAGTTCATACTCTTCTTTTTGAGTATTTAGACATATCTAAAACCCACTCCAACACTAGAATGCGTGTCAGACAAGGTTTTATTCGGATTTGAAATTTTCAGAACCTTTGTCAAAATCTAACTCTACTTGAATACGAAATATGCTTAATTGATTCAAATCTATTCAAACAAAATTGAATAACATGAATAACAAGTTTATTCAGGCATTCAATTCAAATAAACAAGATTTTGTATATATGATATATGTTATCATTTTATTCTATTACAAAAGATGGTTATCTAACCTGGATTTACTGGTTTTTTCAACACGCATGCGCAACATGTAGGGCTTATATTACTACTAGGGGTGTCGAAAATGCCTGCACCCAAACCCGAATAAGCTTAATATGGCCAGGTTATCCAGGTAAAAAATATTAGTCAACTTATTCGGGTCAACTCTTAATAGGGTTGTTGGGATTTGGGTTTACCAGAGTAGGGGAGTGCTCCTAAGAAAACCCTCATTTTCTAGAAAACCAAGAAAATCACTTTTTCACCATTGATCTAAGCAATCTACGGTTGAGATCATACAATGTCAATTTTGTAAATAAATGATAATTAAATGATTTGATTAAATGATCATTAGGGTATAATAGTCAAAATAATTTTTTTATCTCTCATGTATTTAATAAAATTCTTAAAATCACTCATCTCCTTCTCTCTTATCTATTCTTTCTTCTCTTTCATCTCTCTTAATTTATATTAAAAAATTTGATTTCATTCTTTTTTCACTCAAAAAATTGAATTCAAACAATCTGAATTTTTTAATACTAAAAGTTCGAATTTTTTCAACAAAACCATATAATATACAAATGAATTATTTTGATCAAGTTACATACATGTAAACATGCTTACGTATAATTATACAAGTAAACTTGATTACATATATGTAAGCATTAAAAAAAAGATATGTGTAACCATTAAAAAAATCTTCTTACATATATGTATGTAATCAACCCAACCATTTACATATGTAAACATGATTATATATAAGTAATCATACAAATAGATTAGTTCGATCAAGTTACACACATGTAAACATGCTTACATATATGTAATCACACAAGTAAACTTGATTACATATATGTAAGTATTCAATAAAACATATATATATAAGCATCCAAGAGAAAACCATCTGATTACGTATAAAAAATCAATAAATAAATATGAATAATTTTTCCTACCTTCAAATTTTGCATTTGATGTAAAACAAAATCCAAAACTCATTGCAAAACAAAATCCAAAGGTTCACGTCACTGCTGCTTCTGTCATGTTAATGTAAACCAAAATCCAAAACTCATTGTAAAGTGTAAACCATGTTAGTGCGTGGAGCCGGTGAAACCGCTCAAATTTGATCACATTGACTAACGTGAAATAATTCGATATGAACAAAACCAAATCACGTACCGTAAAATGGCCCAGTTTGATCAGATTGACGATGATGCAGAAAACGAAATCCTATAAATCATCAGTCAAACTTACGATCCGATTCATTTTATTCTTCCGGTTCCGATTGCTCCGATTGGTTTCCGGTATCCGTATACGTATCGATTTCAATATGTATGGATATATTATGTCATTTTTGGATAAATAATCACGATGTTGATTGAAGAATCCATTCAAATTTGATTTTGATAAATCAGTTACTAGTTTTGAGAAATAAAGGATACACATTTAATAAGAATATACATTCTAAAAATAATTAGACGTAAATTTACTAAAATATCATTTTTATTTAAATTAAAAATAATATTAAAGAAATAATCTCATTGGTCAAAAAAGAGTTTTATCAGTTTTCTTGAAATTTGATGGTTTTCTTATGATCCTTCCTTACCAGAGTAAGGATGATTAATATATTATATATATATATATATTAATTAATTCGTATTGTTGTTTAAAAAAATATAATCAAATATGGGTTAACAAAATCATTAAAAACATAAATTTTCAAAACGTTGATTTACATTATTTTCCAACAATAAAGTGTGCTACTGATTCTAACAATAAACTAACCTGTAGCACGTGTTACCTCGAACTCAATAGTGTCTTTTTCTTGAACAAAACAACAACAATGTTATTAGGACTCTTATGTCTTGTCCATGTCATTTGATTACCCATTTTAACTTTGTGACAATTTTATAGATGAAAGTCCACCCACATTAGATTAAAAAAGCTAGTGTAGGTGCAGGTGATTTTCTGTTAAAAAGTTTAAGCGTTTAAATTTGTAATTGCTTGGAGATCATTTGGTGGGTTATGATGTATCGTTTTTTTATTGGAGTTTTAATCGTAAGACTAAATATTTACAATATGACACTCATGACTATTTAACTAATTAGATCAATTACTTAATTACTCCTAACAGATAGATAATTATTTGATGGACGTAATTATCCTTATTTATCCTAATTAAGGTTTCCTTAGGTGTATATAAATAGAGGCTAATTGGCTCATAATCAAGGTTACTTACACATAACATCATAATCGAATTCTCCTAACCATTAGAGAATTCGTGAACTCATAACCGAGCCCTCTCGTCTTACTCCATCCTAACCATACACTCTAAACAGGAACCCGATCAAGATCGTCATCTCAAGGAATCATGTCTGGAATCAACAACGCATTCACTGGATTCACATGTTTCATCTAATCTCTATTTCATTACTGTTTACATGTTCATCTCTAAATCTGAATCAAAGGAATCGATCCAATATTAATATTATGTCACACAATCATAATATGGATCGGCCAAAGGGATAATAAAAAGTGTACATTCATTTTATTATTTTTATGTTTATGTTAAACTTTTAGAAAGATTGGACATGCATGAAAGGTCTTATCTCGTCAATAGCTAACGATTTTGTTTAATATCATTCTTAGATCAAATAAGATGTCAAATTAGTGGAAAACTAGTGTGGTAGTTCGTATTTACGAATTATACAAAGTAATTAAGTTATTAGGACATAATATGATACTATGAGAAAGAGAATTTAAGACTGCTATTAGAAGAGAAACACAAGTGATGGTAAACCAGTTTGGTTTCATGCTCGGCCAATCAATTACGAAATCAATACAAATCCTGAGGAAGATAGAAAAGTATAAAGAGAAGCCTCATTTATTTATGTGTTCATTGACCTTGAAAAAACGTATGAATCATGTCAGTTGTCACGTTGACTGGTATATGATTTATCTTGGAGGCTATAGGCCAGGTATCGAGGAAAAATATATAAATAATTATGAAAATATATGATGAGAGTGAAACTATGGTTCGTATGCTATTTGGAGGTACCGATTCTTTTCCTGTTGATAGACAATTAGTAAGGGTCATATTGAGTCCTTTTCTTTTAATCATATTAATAACGTAAATTTAAGAAAATTAGTTATTAATTTTTTAATAATAAGCACAAGAGGAAATACAGCTTGAACTTACAGAAAAATAAGTGTGAAAAATTTCAGATGATTACAAAAATCTTGGATAACATAATTATTTTTGACACATGGTGCAACAAATTACTTATTTATTAGGCATATTTTTATGTCAAAAAAGGATTCTTGAACATGTAGGCAAAACCATTAATTTTTATTATTTGATATGTTTATTTTTTATGGTAATTTATTTGTTAAATATAAAAGTATAATTACAAGCTGTTAAAGTGTTTTGTTAGTTTGTGATGCTATATATATTTATATTTGTTTTTGCTTTGATCTATATGTATGTTGATGAGCCTAAACCATACATTGTTCTTCACAAACAAACCTTGGAATTGTGGATACAAACTAGGCAATAAACAGATCTTTCAATTCAGTCATCTTCAAACAAACATAAAGTCCAATTTTCGAATCACGTTTTTGGTTTCTAAGAATCACCAGAATCCCATAGTTGCCGACCATACATATATTTATACTTCTTACTTGTTGCAAATTAAACCATCTTTATTTTCTGAAGATTCGGTTATGGAGACCGAAAACAATATGAAGAGAAGTGTTTCGATGAGGTTAATCTTGCAAAAAAAGAAAAAAAAGAAAGATCAACACGATGTCAATGTCGAGAACAAGCGGCTTTTGATTACAGTGAATGTGGTTGGAAGTTCTGGGCCTTTGAGGTTTATTGTGAACGATGATGATAGGGTTTCAACCGTAATCGAGTCATCATTGAAGTTGTATGCTCGTTGTGGACGACTTCCGATTCTCGGGTCAGATTCGAAGAAATTCATACTGTATGCATCAGATGCAGGATCAGGTTGAATCGTTACATGTTTACTTTTTAGTCACAGTGACAACAAATAGTAGTTATGTTGTTTCTAAAGTATATATGTTAAACATAATTTTTTTATTATTTTATTTTTCATTTTAGCATTGAATTCAAGTGAAGAAATAGGATCTTGTGGAGGTAGAAATTTTGTGTTATGCAAAAAGGAGAATCAATTAGTACCTGCAGATGCTAGGTCAAGGATGATTACACGACACCATAGCGGGCGTTGGAAGGCATGCATTGTTTGTTTAGCAAAATAAACATCGCATTTTAATTATTAAAAAATATATATACCACCGTACAAATCTAAGCTTCTAAAATTCCTAGCCAGATCTACATATGTTTGGTCACAAGATCATAACTCCGAACATAATTATGAAAAGCAGGGAGACTGATCATGTATTCTAAATTATCTTTTTTTATGTAATTATATATATAATTATGTATTGTTATATATTCTTGGTGAATTTTTATAAGCATAAGATCATATATATACTCTCGTTAATTAACACAGATTATGTATTCGATTTATGATGAAATTAGTTTATTGGAAAAAAAAAATAATTTTGTTATTCATAAAATGTCACGTCGGTAGGCCTCTAAACGAACCGAAAAGTTCGTGAAATGTTCGGCAGAAAGTTCATTTATGTTCGTTAACTGGGTGTAATGTTAGTTTCTGTTCGGTTAACTATCTAATTTACGAATGATATGTATTTACATTTAAGAGGTTTGTCGTTTGTGTTCGTTTATGATTGTTCATTTGTGTTCATTTATGTTTGTTCAATAGTGTTCATGTTCGTTTATAATTGTTTAATAGTGTTAAATAATGTTCATTTATGTTTGTTTGTTTATTTTGGTTTGTTTGTGTTCATTTACGTTCATGAACAGTTCGTTTAATTTATTAATGAACGAACATTAATATATTCATTTTTTTCTAATAAACGAAAACGAAAACGAACACAAAATTCGTGTTCGTTAATGTGTTGTGTTCGGTTAAATTTAAATGAATGAACACGAACATGCTTGTGTTTATTAAATAGAGGTCATAATTCTTAATGATAAGTTAGATTGTTGAAGAGGATAATAATTCATTAATTCTTAATGATAAGTTCTCATTTGGTTAAGTTTTAGTAAACTTTCTTTTAGTTAATACTACTTCTTTTCCAAATTAGATGAGGTTTGATATCATTTAGACTACTCTTATTCACAATCAACCAACCTAATTTATTTATTAAAAAATTAATTTCTCTTTCTTTTTTTTACACAAACAACTAAACTTAATTTTTCACTCTTATTCATAACCAGTGCAATCAAATAACTCAAACCAATCAAATGTTATCATGTGTCAACTCCAAACAACAAATATTTAAAATCGGTCGATCATTGTTTGTTCACTGATATATTTGTTCGTGGCTATTAAAGGAATTTTTATATTTTGTTTGTTGTTTTCTATCGAATGAACACCCTTTTAGTCAACGATGACACTAGTCTTAAGGATTTAGCATTGGAATTACAATGTGTTTTCGTGGATCAGTACTTGGTATTTATCTTAGCTATGCTTACATAGTTACATGTGATAGTGCACTTGTCTTATGTTTGTTAGTTTTTGGCTTTCTTGTTTCTTATAAATTTAAACTTATGGTATGTTGCTAATGTTTGTAGTTGTTGATCAGTATCAAGCTCCTAACAAAAATCCAAATTGTATTACTCATGACCAATTATAAGCTAGAGATACTGATCATTTCACATTTTTTTCCGTCCGTAGTTGTAAAAGTAATTTTTTTAAATAATTTAGCAGTCTGTAATAAACCTCTCCATATTATTACTCAAAAAAAAAAAAAAAAAAAGATATTGTACAACGTGTAAAAACTAATTCTATTAAAAGTATAATACCAACAAATGGGACTTCTCTTTTGTCTTTTAACCTTAGTCTTAAAATACCCAATTATTAAATAAGTTTATAAATATAAACTTATTAAATGGTAAACTTGTGAACTTGGTACGTTGGACACAATCTGTTTATGGTTAGAATTTAACCGGATAGTGACGATCCAATTCCATAAATTTTAAGTTAGGTCCGCTTCATGTGGTCGGAATAACATCTTAATCTCATGTCTGTTTGTGGATACACCAGCAACCAAATGTAATGAAAGCCACCAACTACCAAATGTAATAAAAGCCTCCTAATTAAAGTAATTAACGACCAAATTTCTTAAATTGCATCATAAATGAAAATGAAAGAAAGTGGCATGAATTTACACCAAAATATCTTGTGGATGCAAGTTCTTTGTTTTTCTGTAGAATATAGTGCATAGATAACATAAAAGAGTCTAGCTTCTCTTTCTATCCAGAAAATGCAAATGTCTTATACGCGGATTATATAGCAAGCAAACAAACTTACCCTATATATAGAATGCATGAATGAATAACAATAGCTTGTGTTCAAACAAGTATCCTTACAACAAGTTAATTTTAATATGGTCATACTATAAATTAACTGTTATAATTCAACAAGTTTGCTAGATGTACTTTTCACCTTTGTCACACAAATGCAAAAGCCATTGCGAAGATGGTATCTAGCACATCTTAGGCTACTAAGTACTAGCTTGCTTGACTGACAACACATAAAATCTCACACAGAATCAACACATTGTATAAGTATAACATCTAACACATATGACTAACTAGGTCTAGGGCTTGCATCATGGATTGAATGAATAATGTAATGAATAGAGTTTGAATAATACATGTGTAAAATCCCAAAAACAAAGAATGTAAAAGATAGTGTGAAGAAACTCACACATTTGAATGCTAGCTAGTTCCCAGTCCTTGATTAATGAATGGAGGAGCAAGGCTATCTACTCACCTAAAGTTTGAGTAATCAAGTCTTAGCAATCCTATAACTCAAGTTCAAGCAATCCTATAACTCAAGTTCAAAGATCCTAAAACTATGGCATCATAATGGAAGTCCTAGTTTAAATGAATCTATGTTTGAATGGATACCTAGAATAATTGTTCTTATAATATTGATTTAATAAAATAGAATATCAATACATTCCTTTTATATTGTATGAATAAACTAGATTAATTGTTTTAAAAATATTTAATAATATTCTTATAATAAATAAAATAGAATATGAGATATTCATTTTATTTATTTTGTATATTGAATATCTAAGAATTACCACTTGAATAAATTTTCCCATCCATCTCATTTATAAATGTTTATTAAAAACATTTGTATTTAAATTTTATGAGTGCTTGGTAAATAACGTATATTAATTTAAAAAAAAATTAAGCCTTTATTAGTAAAAGCGTTAACATGATTTATTTGAATGGTCATTTTAAAATAACTTTTTTACAAGTTATATATTTATTTTATTAATTTTTTAAAGATCATATATATATATATATATATATATATGGGATGGTTCGAATGTTAATATTTTCTTATTTCGATAACCGTATAACTACATCTTATTACATTGGGGCCCACATTAAAGTAAATTTAAAGGTTGTGGTTTTTTCTTTTTTTTATTAATGTAAGTGGACCCTATATTAATTAAAAATAAGAAAAACCACAACCTTTAAATTAATTTGGTGTGGACTCTAAAGTAATAAGATGTAGTTATTCGGTTAACACAATAAGGAAATTTTAACATTTAATTCTCTCCCTATATATATATAAGGAAAAGATAAAATGAAAATCATATCTCAATGAGAAAAACCGCGAAAACAATGCAAAAATCATTTAAAAACAACGTATTTTTTTTGAATTTTTTTTACAGGTTTGTAACACTATTAAACGCATTTTTATAAAAAAAACCAAAAAAGCGCCGACCAAATATTTTTTTAAAAAAAATATTTTATAAACCCACGTAAAACCTACGTAACAAAACGTAAAAAAAATTTATGTTTTGTTACGTATGTTTTACGTGGGTTTATAAAATATTTTTTTTAAAAATATTTGGTCGGCGCTTTTTTTGGTTTTTTTTCTAAAAATGTGTCCAATAGTGTTACAAACCTGTAAAAAAAATTCAAAAATAATACGTTGTTTTTACATGATTTTTGCATTGTTTTCGCGGTTTTTCTCATTCAGATGTGGTTTTCAAAATAACCATACCATATACATATATATAGAGATTGAATCCTTTGAAAAACCAACCTTAGAGAGAAAACCTTTAAACCCTATGTGAGCCACTCATTTGGAATCTTGAAATTAAATACGTGGTCCAAATTAAACCTGAATAAAAAATTGTGTTTTGAATAAATAAATCATTTTTAATGTGGGTTAATGTAGACCACGTATTTATTTTCAAGGTTTCAAATGAGTGGCTCACATAGGGTTTAAGGGTTTTCTCTTTAAGGTTGGGTTTTCATTTGATTCAATTCCTATATATATATATATATGGAAAATTTCTATTGGTTACCCACTCCAAATGTGGTAACCATTTAACTACATTCAATTGGTTCTTTAAATAATGTGTTATAAAATGAGTGGTTCATATTAAATCTAGAAAAAACAAGTAGATAAGATTTGTTTAAAGGTATTTTTGACATTTGATGGGGTGCACTTGATTCCCTTTTTAAAAAAGTTTAGCCCCCAATTTTTTAAACACTCATAACTTTTATATACATTATTATATTTTTATAAAAATTTCACCAATAAATTTGTCACTTTTTTATCTTTAATTCAAGTATAATTTTGTCAAATTTTTTAAAATTTTCGTAATTTGCATTGATACAGCGACGTTTTACACTGATGCAACGACGTTTTACACTGACGTAACGAAATGAATTTTTTACACTGATGTAATCACAATGATGCAACGAGCTGAATTTTTACAAAGTTTTCGTAATTACACTGATGTAAGGAGCTGGATTTTTTCAAAATGTTCTTAATTTTTTAAAATATTAATGAACTAATTTTTGTAATAAAAAATAATTTGTAACGACATGGAAAGATTTTACGTTGGTGTAATTGCAAACGCTCGAAAAAATGAGAGAAAATTACGAACGTTCAAAAAACTTTGCAAAATATTATAAAGATGGAAAGATTTTGAAAAAATGAGAGAAAATTATTCTATTTATTGTTCGTTACGTTATGTAATTACGAAGGCTCAAAAAAAATTGGAATGACTATTATGGAATTAACGAGAAAAATATATCGAGTTTAATGGTGTAATTTTTATAAAAAAATAACATGGTATAAAAAAGTTATAAGTGCTTGAAAATCAAGGGGGGGACTTTGATTTAAAAAAAGGAAAACAGATAGATTTTTAAGAGTGTGACACTTGTCACTCTCTTATTAAATCTGACTTTTTTATATTAAGTGAAATGACTTGAATACCCTTTTTTAATTTAAAAAGGGTAGTGACACTTGACAAAATCTTATTAAATCTGTAAATTTAAAACCATTGAATTTGAGTTATTTGGTTAACACAATTATGGTGGATTCTTATTTGAACCAAATCATATATATATATATATATATATATATATATATATAGGGAAGCGATCATATAATAACTCACTCTAATTGAGAAAACTCTATAACTCAAATCCAATGGTTCAAATTTTCAATATTTAGTCTATTGGTGACATGTGTCACTAATTAACTTTTAATACAAAAGGGCATTATGATCTTTTGTGTTAATTACAAAAATCAGATTTAATATAAGAGTGACAAGTGTCACACTTTTAAAACCTATCTATTTTCCTATTTTTAAATTAAAGTTCTCACCTTTGATTTTTATACACTTATAACTTTTTTAAACCATGTTATTTTTTATAAACATTACACCATTAAACTCGTCATATTTTTCTCGTTAATTTCATTATAGTCATGACAAATTTTTTTCGGACGTTCGTAATTACACTAACGCAAAAAACATAAGTACAATAATTTTTCTCTTTTTTAAAAAATTTTCCATCAAATTTTTTTTCTCTCATCTTAATATATATATTACAAACTTATTTTTTATTATAAAATTTAGTTAATTAGATAAATTTATATCAAATAAGATAGAAAAGTTAGATAATTGTATCGTAAAAAAATAATAAGTTACAGCTCGTTACATCAGTGTAACGACTCGTTACATTAGTGTAATTATGAACACTTTGAAAAAATTTAGCTCGTTACATCAGTGTAATTACGAATAGTTTGAAAAAATTCAGCTCGTTACATAAGTGTAATTTCGAAAGCTTTAAAAATTTTTGACAAAACTATACTTGAATTAAAGATAAAAATGTGACAAATTTAATGGTTAATTTTTAAAAAAATATAATAATGTATATAAAAGTTATGAAGATTTAAAAAATTGAGGGGTAAACTTTTATTTTTAAAAAACAAATCAAGCATACCTAATAAATCTCCAAAATACCCTTAAAAAAATCTCAACAACTTTTTTTTTCCAGATTTAATATGGACCACACATTTAAAATTCATTAAATTAGACAACCAATCAAATTGGGTTAATTAGTTACCTCAATTACCATGGGTTACCACTCACTCCTTACCCTATATATATATATAGGAGATGAAATTCAGATAACCCTTATCTTTTGCTACAACTATATAACCATCATCCAATGGTTACTTTAAAAATGTAAGTGTATAGGATCGTGACACGTGTCAGATTCCTTTTTTTTTCTTTTTTTAATATAAAGGGCATTTATGACATTTGTTATTTAAGTAAAGTTTACCCTTTTTTTAAACATTTATAACTTTTTTATACTATATTATTTTTTTAAAAAAATTGCACCATTATACTCGTCTCATTTTTCTCTTTAATTTCGTTATAGTCTCGACTAGTTTTTATTTTTTATTTTTTTGATGTCATGTATTTATATCATTGTAACGATTTTAAAGATAGCAAATTAATTAGAAATTTTTTCTAACAATAGTAAATTACAGTAATGTAACACAAAATGAAGTAATTTACAATGACATAATTAACGGTGACATAACACATTATTTTATTTTTTTCTTTAACAATGATAATTACAAATTTACAATGATAAATTACATTGATGTAATAGAACACTTTATTTTGATTTTTTTTCTCTTACAATGATAATTATAGTGATGTAATTTATCATTGTTCGAAAAAAAATTTAAACTAATTTGTTGATGTAAATTACATCACTGTAATTTAAACCAAATTCACCGAAAAAAACCGAAACCGAATTTTACGTCAATGTAAATTATATCATGATAAATTACGTCAATGTAAATTACATCACTGTAATTTATCATTTTTAAAAAAATTTCAAATAAATTTGTTACATTTAAGCTCGTTACAATGATGTAAATACAGGGCATCTAAAAAAAGTAAAAAAAAATTAGTCGAAACTATAACGGAATTAAAGAGAAAAATGAGACGAATATAATGGTGCAAATTTTAAAAAAAAATAATATATTATAAAAAAATTATTAATGTTTAGAAAAGAGTGGGGAAAAACTTATAAGGGGTAAAATGACTAGGATGTCCTTTTTAATATTTTAATGAAAAGCTTATGTGTAAGTTTATGATTGGTTGAAATGGGTTATGTAGTTGTAGCAAAAGATGAGGGTTATTCATTAAAAAATAACCCTCATCTTTTGCTACAACTACATAACCCATTTCAACCAATCATAAATTTACACATAAGCTTTTCATTAAAATATTAAAAAGGGCATCCTAGTCATTTTACCCCATATAAGTTTTTCCCCTCATCTTTTTTAAACACTAATAACTTTTTTATAATATATTATTTTTTAAAAAAAATTGCACCATTATATTCGTCTCATTTTTCTCTTTAATTCCGTTATAGTCTCGACTAATTTTTTTTACTTTTTTAGATGCCCTATATTTACATCATTGTAATGAGCTTAAATATAACAAATTTAATTGAAACTTTTTTAAAAATGATAAATTACAGTGATGTAATTTACATTGACGTAATTTATCGTGATGTAATTTACATTGACATAAAATTTGGTTTTGGTTTTTCGGTTAATTTGGTTTCGGTTCGGTTTTTTCGGTTAATTCGGTTTCTTTGGCTTTTTGCCCATCCCTAATTTGTAACGAGCCTAAATACAACAAATTAGTTTGAATTGTTTTCGAACAATGATAAATTACATCACTATAATTATCATTGTTAGAGAAAAAAAAATCAAAATAATGTGTTATATTACATCACTGTAATTTATCATTGTAATTATCATTGTTAGAGAAAAAGTAAAATAATGTGTTATATTAATTACATCACTGTAATTTATCATTGTTAGAAAAAAATTTAAAATAATGTGTTATATTTATGCTCGTTATATCGATGTTAATAATGGGTAATGAGAAAAAAATTAAAAAAACTAGTCAACATTATAACGGGAATTAAATAGAAAATTACATCACTGTAAATAATGTGTTACGTCACCGTTAATTATGTCATTGTAAATTACTTCATTTTGTGTTACATTACTTCATTTGGTGTTACATTACTGTAATTTACCATTGTTAGAAAAAATTTCTAATTAATTTGCTATCGTTAAGCTCGTTACAATGATGTAAATACATGACATAAAAAATAAAAAAAAAAATTAGTCGAGACTATAACGAAATTAAAGAGAAAAATGAGACGAATATAATGGTGCAATTTTTTTGAAAAAATAATATAGTATAAAAAAGTTATGAATGTTTAAAAAAAAAGGGGTAAACTTTATATAAATAACAAATGTCTTAAATACCCTTCATACTAAAGACAAAGGAATTGACACGTGGCACGATCCTATACATTTACCTTTTTCAAGTAACCATTGGATGATGGTTAATGGGTTGTAACAAAAGATGAGGGTTATCAAAAATTCCATGCCCTATATATATATATATATAAGGGACGTATTCTATTGAGAACCAAAATTTTGGTAGGAACTAAAGAACTGCATAATAGACTTGTACATTATGTATAAAAATTTAAAAATAACAAGAGAAAAAAGTGGAGTAGTTAAAAAACCAACTCATGTATAAAACTTAAAACATAATGTATAAGTGTATTATACAGTTCTATGGTTCATACCAAAATTTTAGTTCTTAATAGAAAACGTCTTTATAAATATATATATATATATATATATATATATAGTATAGGGTTGGGCTAAAAGGCTTAAAATTTTAAGAAGTAGGAAGAAATTTGGTCCATTGATTTTTTAGATGCATGGTTGTAATTATGCTACATCATTAGAGATAAGTAAGGAAAAACTTAAATGGCTGAAGGGGTATAATGAGTATTGTGATTGTTGTTAGCTTTTTTAACAACTTCTCCTTTTTTTGAAAAACGTTTATAACTTTTTTATATGTTATTATTATTTTAAAAAAATTACACCATAAAATCGAGCATTTTTTGTTATCTTTTCAACGAGTATAATATTGCTGTAAAAAAACTCGACCTGAATTTATTGTATATGAATTTTGCGTTTTATGGTGTTTTCGGATGGTTCATATGTCTGAACTCTAAAAACACTATAAATTGTCCAGTTTAAGTTTCATGAATATTCGAACACTATTACCACCATAAAATGTTTACACTATTACTCGGAAAAACACCATAAAACGTATGAATGCGTCGTATAAGAAACACCATAAAAGTGTTTATGGTGTTTTTAGTGTTCAAAAACACTACAAAATGCCATATTTTATTTTCATTAGTAAAATAACTCGAAAAACACCATAAAATAACTCGAAAAACACCACAAAACGTGAACAACATAAAACGTAAATGTCGTAAAACGTATTGATGCGTCACAAAATTAAATGTTTATAGTGTTTTTAGTGTTCTATATGTTCATTTGTGAACTCCATAAACCTAAGTTTGAAATACACCATGCATAAACTTAAAAAGTGTAGAAAGAAATTTGGTCCATTGATTTTTTAGATGGATGGTTGTAATTATGTCACATCATTAGAAATAACTAAGGAAAAACTTAAATGGTTGGAGGGGTATGATGAGTATCGTGATTTTTGTTGACTTTTTTAACAACTTCTCCTTTTTTAAAAAAAACGTTTATAACTTTTTTATATGTTACTATTATTTTAAAAAAATTACACCATAAAATCGAGCATTTTTTGTTATCTTTTCAACGAGTATAATATTGCTATAAAAAAACCCGACCTGAATTTATTGTATATGAATTTTGCGTTTTATGGTGTTTTCGGATGGTTCATATGTCTGAACTCTAAAAACACTATAAATTGTCCAGTTTAAGTTTCATGAATATCCGAACACTATTACCATCATAAAATGTTTACACTATTACTCGAAAAAACACCATAAAACGTATGAATGCGTCGTATAAGAAACACCATAAAAGTGTTTATGGTGTTTTTAGTGTTTTAAAACACTACAAAATGCCATATTTTTGTTTCATTAGTAAAGTAACTCGAAAAACACCATAAAATAATTCGAAAAACACCATAAAACGTAAATGTCGCAAAACGTATTGATGTGTCACAAAATTAAATGTCTATAGTGTTTTTAGTGTTCTATATGTTCATTTGTGAACACCATAAACCTAAGTTTGAAAAACACCATGCATAAACTTAAATGTTTATAATGTTTTTCGTGTTCAAAAACACCATAAAATGTCTTGTGGTGTTTAATGTTTTGTTAGTATATTCAAAAACACCATAAAAAACATCATAAAAACGCAAGTTTCATGAACACCTATTATTTGTTTTTTTAATATACTCGTTTGAAAGGTAAAAAACGCTTGATTTTATGGTGTGATTTTTTCAAAAAAATGTTTATGTATAAAATAGTTACAAACGTTTAAAAAAACGGTGAAAATTGCATGTGACTTGCATGTGCTGCCTCCTTTTTTAATTTTGACATTTATACCCTTTAAACTAATGTATACATGTCATTTTCTTGTTGCTTTTTGCACTTTTTAAAGTTTTTTTCCTTTGTAGTATAGTGGAGGGTTATTTTGGAAACTCATTTTAGTTGAAGAAACTTTGGAATCTTTGAAAAAAACAATGTAAACAAACCTATTTTTTTTTTCTTATTTTTTTATAGTTTTGTAACATCATTAGGGTCAATTTTATAAAAAAAATGAAAAAAGCACGGAGCCATTTTTTTTAAAAAATTAATTTGTAGACGATGTAACAAAGACGTAACAAAGCTGTAAAACAGCTGTAACACGATGTACACAGCTGTACAGCTGTGTTACGTCTTTGTTACATCGTCTACAAATATTTTTTTTTAAAAAAATAGCTCGGCGCTTTTTTCATTTTTTTTATAAAATTGGTCCTAATGATATTACAAAACTATAGACCCTAACGATGTTACAAAACTATAAAAAAAAAGAAAAAAATTAGGTTTGTTTACATTGTTTTTTTCAAAGTTTCCAAAGTTTCTTTAAGTCAAGTAGGTTTCCAAAATATACATGCACTATATATATGTTACGTATATTTTGGAAACCACTCATAGTTGCGGACACTTTGGAAACCTTGAAAAAAATGTAAACAAAGCTATTTTTTTATTTTTTTTGTAAAATCATTAAGATCAATTTTATAAAAAAAATTGAAAAAAACGCCGACAAATTTAAAAAACAATAATAATTTATAAATGATGTAACACAGACGTAACACCAACTGTACAGATCAATGGTGAACCTGCTAGTGATTTCTACAGCTGTGTTACGTCTGTATTACATCATTTACAAATTATTTTTTTAAAAAGAATTTTGTCGTTTTTTTTTCATTTTTTAATAAAACTGACCCTAATGATGTTACAAAAGTGTAAAAAAAAAAATAGCTTTGTTTAAATTGTTTTTTTAAATGTTTCCAAAGCTTTCTCAACTGTATATATGTGTGTGTGTGTGTATAGAAGAAGGTTCATAAAAACTTTTTATTTTGAAGAAAACCAAGAAAACTCATAACAATCAACAACTTTTTTAAAAAAATCATATATTTTTTTTTATTATAAGGATAGAAATGTTATAATAAAAAAGAAATTTTTGATTGCTTGTGCGTGTGTTTTAAATGGACAAAAATGTATATTAATGGGTTGATATAGAGGTGACCAAACGAGTTTGTAGAATCAATCATTGCTTTGGATTGCTTGTGCGTGTGTTTTGTTTACGCAGACGTATTCGAAGGGGCTAAAGGAACGAGGTAGTGTATTTTAGTTCGAGTTTTATACCGATTCTCTTAGAATATGAATTCTTGGTCGAACGATGTAAGTTTGGCAACCCAATTACCGTAATTGTGATTGATTCGACTTAAATATTGATTGTAGCAGATAATTACACGTGATAATCCCTTCTGATTTTTCTCAAAAGTGAGCTGTAATTGAACAGATTTTGAATTTCGGGTCGTTCACGAGTCGCTGGGTATCCATGGGGGAAACCGGGTTGATGAGATAAGAAGTTTGGGAGATTTACAAATTTGGCCCTTCCACTTCATCCCTATTTCAGTTTTTAAATAAACCATTTCCTTCTCAAAATTCAGTATTATTAAATATCATTTTTAGTCCCTCAATTTGAATAACTAATTTTATAACTCCAAATTTATAAAACCTTGTACATATTTTCAATAACTTAGATTTTATAAATCAAATACTTTGTATAAGACATAAAAAATTATATAAAAAACCCTTTTATAAATTAAATGTCTTATTATTATCATTAATATTATTTTTATCATGATTATTATTAATATTATATATATATATATATATATATTTGTATAATTATATAATTGGTTCTTTACTAATAAAATGTTTTTATTTTACTATAACCTATTATAACTTTTCAAGCTTTAAAGAATTATAATTCTTTTATAAAAATAAAATTTATAAAAAGCTTAGATTATGTCTTATGTTATTATTATTAGTATTACTTTATTAATGCAATAGACCTTTATATATAATTATGAATGAAAGTGTTTCAAAGAACATTCAAAGCTTTATTTATTATGAATTACACGCGATTACAATATTAGAATTTTAATCAAAACCCTAGGGATTACAGAAATAGAGATGTCAGAAAAACTCATACCCAGTGACAGAAATACAGATGTCAGTAATAGGGATGGTCTTTATTCATGGTCCTAACTCAATAAAAAAGATGCCATATTATATTTTGCCGATATAAATATTCCGTCACAACAATGGAACGATATAATTAAAGGTGCCTTATAAATCTATACGTACTCCATGATAAATAAATACTTCCATGAACATGTATTAATCTTTTAGACCATATAAAAATTATTTTTCTAATTCTCTCTCCTAAAAATTAACATGTGTCAACCAATGTATATATATTTAAAATTCAATTTAGAGTTCTAATGTTTACTAATTTCCTATAAAGACGATCTACTTGTATTTGTTTAAATATTTAGCTTATAACATCAATAATAGATTTATATCAATGTCAAACAAACGAGGAGTGATTACTTGGTAAAAGAAGCCTAAACCAGACCAAAACAAATAAGATGGACGGTTAAAAACAAATAGTCGGCTAAAATTTTATTATCATAGGCATCGTTCATCTGATTTGGTTATAGAGCAAAAAAAATTTTTTTTAAAAATAAATCTGTTACCAAATAAACAAACATAAATGAAATTCTCCCTAAATATCGCAATCACAGTTTGTTTGAACATGCTCTTCCTTTGTATCCTTATCCGGCGAGACCGGATATGCAACTGAATTCGTACCAGCAAGTCTATGAATATGTAGTATAGGGTGTATGAATTTCATGGTTAAGCGGTCAAAAATTAGTTTTAAAATAACTGAACCGGTTGACCAGTCAAACTTTGATAACCGGTTTTACCAATAACAAGCTCAGTTATAACTGGTTTTTCAAGCTCTAAATCGAAACTAATATTACAAAATTGGTTAACACCAAATTACCGGTGGACCGGTTAACGTGTTTGAAAATCTTGTTTAGTCTCTTAAAACCTTAAACCATTTATAAACCGTCGGTTTTTCTAAAAACTAAAACCGATTTGAAAAACTAGTTTAAAAACCAGATTCTAACTAGTTACGAGCCGGTACTTGTTCAATTCACCGATTTTTTGTGCATTTCTATTCAAAAGAATGAGTTGTTTTCTCAAAATTATTCTTTTTTTTAAAAAAAAAAAATTATTTTATCACCATCTAAATTGAAAAAGATGAGCATTAAAATTGAATACTAATATCTAGTTAGCGCCTGCTTAAATTTTAGAATACATACATTATTTGTGGATAGTAAGTACTGCCCTAGTTTTCGCATATCATACCATATTATTTAGATCAAACTTTATACACATATTAATTTAGTTTTTATTTTTAATATAACAACTTGGGTCCCATTTTTCTCATATTTAAAAGAACCAAGACAAATATACTCAATAATTTTTATATTTAATGATTTTTGATACGCGTCTTTTTTAAAATATTGCATTATGTAGTAGTATTTATTACGTGTATATATTTATCTCTCTCCCCCCTTCGTAACAAACTACAGAAAGATTTTGGACATGATTTACGGTTTCATGCTTCTTTTCCATAGCCTTAACTTGTTCTATTCTTCAATGGCTTCTTGGTATTTTCGTTGTGTCGGTCCCGATCCTTGAACGAACGTTTCGTTTTCCTTTTTGTTTACCTAAAACTACTCTAATCACTAGATAGAATTTTAGGCAAATCAGGTAATTAGGATGATGATTACGAAGAAGAATCATGATCATAATCAAAAGGTGAAAAAGAAGAGGTTTTTGATCACTGTGAATGTGATCGGAAGTTCAGGACCTTTGCGATTTGTGGTGAACGATGATGATAAAGTTTCGGATGTTATCGATTCGACTCTGAAGATGTATGCTCGTAGTGGAAGGCTTCCTGTTCTTGGATATGATTTTAAGAAATTCTTGCTTTATCCATCAAATGCAGAATTTGAAGGTAGACAAAATTATTCACTTTATTTATTTATTTATCTGTTTGTTTATTATTTTGTTGTCGTTTGATCAAGTTGCTTGTTTTGGCATCAAGAATTTAAGGTTTTTTATGTGTTATAAGTAACTGTTGATGCAATCAAGCTAGCACATATTCCTTTTTAATTGACCCTAAAAATATAAAGAAATAAAAAAATAGATCTTTCGGCAAATGAGAAAACTGCAATTCAAAAGTTATGTAATTTTCTATATAATAAACTAGGCTTAAAACTTGAAACATTAGGCTTGAACACTTCGTTAACCGTTTGGTAGATATTCGTTTATCTTCGTTAACTTAATAAGTTAAACGAACATGAAAAAAATTCATTCGTTAGTGTTCGTATACGTTAGTTTATGCTCATCTTAATTCATTTTCTATATTTTAAATTATTAAATTAGTAATTTTTCATTTAGTATTATAAAATTTAACTAGAAATCAAGTAAAATGGAATTTATATATTGCTAAAAACATAACATTTTGAATTTCAGATATTTGAAACATTATTTAAAGATATTTTTCGATTACGAATATCATTCCTTTAGTATTTGATTTTTATGATATGTGTGAAGTTTAACTTTATATTTATGTAAAACTAATATCTCTAATATTTGAGATTTAGATTTTTGATTTTTTTACTATTTTAAATAAAAATATATATGTTTGTGTTCGTAAACAAACTCAATTCCTTAAACACGCTAAATTTTTAATAATAATATTTCTTTAAAAAGTATTTTTTTTTCAAGTTTGTTTGCTTAAACACTTCATTATTTCTTTAAGTTCTATATTTTATAATAATTTGTTTTTTTAAGTGTTCTTTAATATTACAATATATTTATAATGTGTTAACTTTTTGATTTAAAATTTATAAAAAATATATTTAATATTTAAAATTTAATACTATTATTAATATGAAATGTATTTAGTTGAAAAAGATGAAAGAAATCAAGCAGATGTGCTTTACGAACATGTCATAGTGCATATAAAAGTTTTGATTTGTTAGAATAAATAAAATTGTAGTATATATATACATTTGTGTTTGGCTGTCTTGATACTTCAAAAAAATATATATTTATTTTTTTTCAAAAGTACAAAATTTGTTGGCAGCAATGAAAGAAAATGAAGCAGTGGGGTGTTGTGATGAAAGGAACTTTGTGATGTGCAAGAAGCAAATTCATCCTCAGATGACCGAGCCTCGGTCTCATACTATAACTCCCCATCGTTGGAACCGTCGTTGGAAGGCATGGTTTAAGAGTTTATCTCTGTAGTCTCGATCGTTTATGGAAATGGCATCTTTGAACCAAGAAACTAAAGGCATAAATAAAAATAAAAAATTACCATCATATGTACGTAGTACGTTCTATAATTAGTTGGTAATACGTACATTTGGTTGGTTTATGTGTGTTTTTTTCTAAGTAAAAATGGTTCATTATGGATAATGAAGTAACGAACTACGATTATTGTAATCATTGTTCGATCTGAACGTTGATCTTATGATGGATGGATGATATAATTTTATGATGTAAACACATGTATTGATCATGTATAAAATCTCTAGCTGTAATGGCTTCATCAGTTAGGCCTTACCAAACATGTCGCATAACTTAAAAGTGAAAACTTAAAGACAAAATCCAACTTCAAATCCTAACCACTAAATCAATAATTTAAATCGTTTTATATTTGTTTAAATTTTTTGACTATTTTTATATTTTTTATTCAATTTGCATAATACACGTGATACTAACTTAAGGGTTGTTAGTGTACAAAAGAGATCGGTTGTGAGAAGTATAGGAAGTCACTAGAACCATCACGTGTCATCCGGATAAGGGTATAATGATGCACATAAAATCCCAAACCATCATCTAATACACACATAATTAATGACTAATTAGATAATTACCGACCAATAACTACAAATCAAGTGTATAATCAAGGACCACATAAAAATCGAAAAAAGTTATATCAATAGTATATTAAAATTAAAGAGAAAATTCTCTGTTCAATGTTGTATTTTTTTTAAAAAAAAATGATGTAACATTTAAAAGTTATTTGATTTAGAAAAATAGAATTAAACTTGATAAACAAAATCAAAAATATTCTTCTTTTTTTTTCCATCCAACCGCAATCCACATTAGTTTTAAAATACAAAGTGTGAACCACTTAATTACAACCCTTTATTAGTTTGATTAATGCTTCAAAATTCTTTCTATCATTTTCATCAAAAAAATCTTTTGTACATTATCATTATCATACACACACAATAGTTTTATTGACATATTTATTACACAGAGTTATAAAAAAATAACCATTAAAAAACAATCACAGATAAAAAATAGATATGCAAATATCGTAAAATAATCAACTTTTTTTAAAATATATTTTTTAAATTTTCAAACACATTTTTATACAATACAAATGAGATTTGAAAATTTTTGAATTTTTTAAATTATTCATTTAAATGGAAAGTTAAAATTACTAGATCTTCAAAAATATTTAAAATAATTAATATTTTTTTAGTTTGAAAGTGACTATTAAATAAAATTAATTTTTAAATTTATTAAATATGTTATGTGTATATTATAGAAGACGTTAGATTACATATATGATGACAAATATGATGTGAATATAATGAAATGATATTATGTATCATATTCATGGGCGGCCCGGGGGAGGGGCAAACCCGACCCCCGTCTCAGGCCTATTTTTTAGGGGGTACAAAAATTTTATATATACGTATATATAGAGATTCATTCAAATGAGAATTAATACGGCGAATAGAACTAAAAAGAATCATTTATAAACACATTATTTAATGGGTGCAAAAAAAATCATTTTTTAAAGTATAGGAAGTTACTTTCATGCTCTTTAAACTAAATATGTCAATTGGTTCGGTTAACGGTTTAATCGATTTTCAATTTTTTTCCCCTATCAAAAAATCGAACCGAATTCGATAAGTGGTTCAGTTCTAATTTCGGTTAAAACCAAATAAACAAATTGAAAGCCAAATAAATCGCGTAAAATTCGAATAAACCGATTCAAATAAACCGAATGCAATCGAATAAACCGATTAAAAACTGGATAAACCAATCTGAACAAACCGAATTCAACCGAGTAAACCAAATTCAATCTTATATATTATTAACAAGATAATAAATTTAAATTTGAATTCGGTTTAATCGGTTAACCAAACAAACCAAATTTATAAAAAATTGGAATTAAAAACCGAAATTCGGATATGGCTAGGTACCAAACCGAAAACCGAATCCGGAATTTGGATACAACTAGAACCAAAACGAAAACCGAATTCAGAATTCAATTCGGTTTTTTCAGTTACGAATACGGCTCGGTTTTCTGTATTAAACGGTTTTTTGGTTTTTTGAACACCTCCACTTTAATATTTGAATTCGCTAGGGTCTTTTTCGGGTTCGTCCTGGCACGCCAATTCTCAGGGCCGCCCTTGATCATATTGTAATTATTTTATTATATAATATAGATATAGATATGCTACCAAGGATGATTACGGCTCGGTTTTCTGTATTAAACGGTTTTTTGGTTTTTTGAACACCTCCACTTTAATATTTGAATTCGCTAGGGTCTTTTTCGGGTTCGTCCTGGCACGCCAATTCTCAGGGCCGCCCTTGATCATATTGTAATTATTTTATTATATAATATAGATATAGATATGCTACCAAGGATGATTACGGCTCGGTTTTCTGTATTAAACGGTTTTTTGGTTTTTTGAACACCTCCACTTTAATATTTGAATTCGCTAGGGTCTTTTTCGGGTTCGTCCTGGCACGCCAATTCTCAGGGCCGCCCTTGATCATATTGTAATTATTTTATTATATAATATAGATATAGATATGCTACCAAGGATGATTACCATGAGCAATGTTTGTTTACTCATGCATCAACTTCAACTGATGAGTTTGTTTGTGTTGATTATGTTAGAATCAATGGTTAAAATTGATTTTTGTATCTCTATAAGTAGTTAGTTTTAGAACAGATTTGTAACGTTTTTTGCGTAAGTGAATTTCTCATTATCTTTGTAATATGTTCTTAAGTCAATTAGCTACTTGAGCTTTAAATGAATCTGTTTTATGTTCTTTGTTTTTCAATCTTTTACTTGTTAAAAACTCTTATTAATTTAGAACTACTTGTGAAATTGTTTTCATCTGTCACAAAACAGTGAATCACGTTCTTGTTTGATTGATCAACCGTTTCATTATCATTCTCATCATTTAGACCATCCAAAAGGAAGCACCTACTAGATAGAATCGGTCTATTCAAAGAAAAGATAATATCTGGCATGGCTGGTTATTCTTAATTGAGCATTGGCCATAGAGCATGAAAAAGGTTCCTATTGTTCTGTATCCATCTTATGTAGGAAATTTCCAGAACACGAACACGATATAATCATCTGATGGATTGAAAATCGTGAATCACACTTTCAGATCAAACTATTTGTGGTTCACTCAAATATTTAATCGGATAAAATTCAATTCGAATAAAGAATGAGTATGAAATTTTTGTGAATTCGAGAATGAACCAGAGAACCAAATTTGATTGATCAATTTCCTGGATATACGGGAGTTTTTGGAAAATGCCTCCAGGAGTTTTCAACTTTTATTAATCCGAAATTTGCCACTTAAATTGTAAAACGAATGGATCATGTCACTACTAGAGAAAGCCTGCCATCAAGGGGTCTAGAGGTGCGATCGTACCGGGCCTGAATTTTTTATGGACCCTAAATTTTGCATGCACGTGTGTGTGTATATATTATGTATAATATTATTATTAAACATAAAATAATTTTAATTCGTAAAAACAGGATTTTGTTAAGATAATTTTGTTTAATTGTATTTACTGGTTGATTTTTATCTCAATTATCACCAATTTATTAATTATTCTTTATATCTATACGATCAATTGATTATTTGCACGTAGTATTCAAAATCTCGAAGACAACCCTGCTGTTAGAAATTCGAGCATTAACCCATGAAGGTTTGCGACCACAATTTTTGCCAAAGATCCGTACGAAATCACATTAATCAACTAATTTCTAAGCAGTTTCTTAGTTGTCTAGGAGTATTTTTGGATCCT
Source organism: Mikania micrantha (assembly GCA_009363875.1). Lineage (NCBI taxonomy): Eukaryota > Viridiplantae > Streptophyta > Magnoliopsida > Asterales > Asteraceae > Mikania > Mikania micrantha. The sequence goes on along the minus strand of CM018690.1, from coordinate 20,553,420 downwards.
TTGAAAAAAGTTGGGAGTAAGTAAAATATTAAAATTCAAATTAGGTAAAACTTTATTTTTATGTATACTTTTTGTCATTATATACGACAGAGGAAGTAGTAAAATTATAATTTCTTGTTGTCAAAGGATGGAATGGAGGCAGTGCAAATATATTCTAATCGATTTCAGCCATACATTGAGTTACGAAGCAATAGCTTATTTGTCACAATTATGTAGTTTTTATATGCAACCGATTTACCTACTTCATTACTCTATTTAAAATATGTGATTGCTTTTTGCTTAAGTCAATCATTAATTGTTTTTTTCTTTATTCTTTTAAATAGATGCAGCCTTGAGAATTCAAGTGTCCTAGATGTACTGAGAAAAAAAAAAGCCTTAGTGAATTATAAACTTGTGTTTTTTCGGTTTTGTATTTGGAGATCTAAATAAATATATATAATTTAAAAACGATTTTTAAAATTTTTGTGTACTTCTGATAAATGGGCCCTGGAGGGAGGTCGAGTTTGCCCCTCCCCAGGGCCTCCCATGCTTTTAAATCTCATATTCTTATTCTAATTTGTAAATTGTTTAAGAAAGTGAGATGATTATAGACCACTAGATTGCTTTATGCGTCTAATATGTTTATTAATATTAACGTATAATATAATAATGCATGATTAGAAATAACTAAATTTAATTTAATCTATAAAAGTTTTTTTTAATAAAATTGTAAACTAGTTTTAATAGTTTATAAATATATTTCTTTAAACCGAGATCTGTATGTTATTGATTGACTAAAGGTCAAGTACCAACATATTAATAATAAGGGAAATTGGATTTTAATAGGGGAATATGTCGTATGATAATAATCAAGTTTCTTAAGTGTTGTAATTAAGTTATCAAAATTTTTAATGTCTCTTTAAAGTCACTTAACTTTAAAGCTGACAATTTCAGACACGAACACGATAACACGACACGACTTTAACATGTTTCGCGTTTACCCTTAACATGTTTCATGTCTAAAACAGGTCGACACATTAAGACCTGTTTATTTTTCGTGTCTAAACAAGTAAGACCTGTTAAGATCCGTTAATACCTGTTAAGATCCGTTAAAACCTGTTAAGACTCATAAAGACCTGTTTAAAATTTAAAATATAAAATAAATAATATAATAAAAATATGTGGGTAACTGATTATTTTCAAAAAAAATTAATTGTTTAACCCATGTTTTTTAACGGGTTCCTTAACAGGTTTTTTAACGAGTTTTAACAGGTTCTTTAACATGTTCCTTAACGGGCCATTTAGTATTTACGTGTTTTTAATGGGTCGTGTTCGTGTTTGAAAAAACAGACACGATAAAAGTACGTGTCTAATCAGTTCGTGTTTCGTGTCTTAACATATCGTGTCTTAACGGGTCGAGTCTGACCCGTTATGACAGCCCTAAGTCAACTTTCACTAAGTGTTCCAATCATTTGTAATTTTTTCATAAATATTTAAATTTTTTAATCATATGTAATTTTTTATAAATATTTGATTTTTTTTAAATTAATGGAGACAAATGATACATATATGAATATTTATTAATAATAAGTGAATTTTGTTCTAATAAACTATAAATAAGATGTAATCAAGAAGAAAATAAATTTACGAAATAATAATAAAATTTCAAAATTGTTAAATTTAAGTGAAATTGAGACCAAATAAAAATTTAAATACTTATAAATATTTATATATGTTTCATTTGCCTAAATTAATTTTAAAAAATTTAAATATTTATAAAAAAATTATACATGATTGAAACACTTAGTGAAAGTTAAATGAATTTAAAGAGACAAAAAAAAACTTTGATGACTTAATTGGAACATTTGGAGCAACGTTTCAAGATAACTTATATATCATTCGACTCGTATTCTTAATTTAATCAAAAGTCCTAAAAGATCTGTTTAAAATTCGAGAAAAAGTTAACAACATTAACTTTTTTTAACGAATGTCCACCAAAAGAAAATAATGTAAAAGTAAGGACCGTTATTGGTGATTTTTAAAATTGGGACCAGTAGAGGCCAGTTGCTAAAACTTTGGATTACTAAAATCAAATTTGCCTCATAAAAATTAATGTAAACTTAGATATGATTTAAATAATAGAGTACTTAAAATTACAGTTTAATTCTTGGTACTATTATAAAAAATACAGTCCGTAATTCTCATTAAACCAAGAGCAGAGATGAGGAACGACTAAAAGATCCAAGTAAATTTAGATTAATTCTCATTAATCTAAATTGAAGAACAATATAGATCCAAGTAAATGGAATGATATCTTTAATTTTTGTTTGCATGTGAAATTCTCAAATGAAACATACAAAAGTAAACGATTAGTCTATTTTGTAAATGTTGATTATTTTTAAAGTTTTAGTCGTATATTATTAATGTGAATATACGTACTAGTGAGTTAGGAACTAATTGTTGGCATAACTTTGTATCAAACTAAAAAAAATATGAAACAACGACGACGAATACATTATTGTTATCAGAGACTGACTGTTAAAAAATAGCTATTTTATCAACTAAAAAAGATATTTTAAAAAACTTGGTTATAAATAGAGTAAATTATAGAAAACATCCTTTAGGTTATACTCATTTTCAGGTATAAACATCATGTTTCAGTTTTGGTCCTTTAACCTAACTTATGTTAGTTTTGTTTGTTAAATGGCCTCACATCCCAAGCATGTGAGGGCAGTTTTGTCCTTTCATAACACCCCAAATTAGAAATCAAATAACAGGGAGTTGAAAGTTTGAATCTAATTTTTGAGTTCCAATTTTTTCAATTTCATGTCAAGAATTAGTGTGTTTTGACTCTGTAATGGAAATTGATGTTAATGAAGATATGGTAAATGAGATTTCAACCAGCATTTTAATGGCGTAAATTTGGTTAAGGACTCATGTTTTATCGTATTACTCATCCAACAATATAAATCGAGATGAGATTGTTAAGTTGATTTGTGGATTCAATGAATAATTTACATTATTTACTCACTAGACGGGGTTTAAGCTTATAAATTAAAGACTTTGTTTCTCTATTTCATCTTGTTTTACATTATGACTCTTTTTGGCTTCTTTGTGAAGTTAAACTCATTTTACACCATAAACCCAACTTAATTTTCTAATCAATTTATTAATTTTGTGATTTCAAAGTTGAAATCCGTGAACAATTGTGTATTTTTTTTATCAGAAATAGTGAATGTGATGATATCCGCTATGTGATTTAGCATAATTTAAGAACTCAAATACCCACATTCGTTGTTCTATACAATTTCAAGACCTTTGTGATTTGAATTTTGCTTTGATGTGTTGATGAAAGGACTAAAATGTCCTCACATGCAGTACACTTAACGATCAAAATAAACAAAAGTTAGATTAAAGGACCAAAACTTGAAACAAAATATTCAGACAAATGATGATTTTGACGGTTTTTAAAGAGAAATGATGATATCTGAAAGTAAGTATAAACCTAAAGGATGTTTTTTGTATTTTTTTTCTTATAAGTATTTGATTATAATTATTTATAGACGCGTTTGTGAAAAATAAATAGGCGCATTTTTTCTTCCAAAAGATTATTCACATGAATAGATACTTGTATAATAAACAACTCAACACACAAATGGCAAGTATTTGTGGAAAATTTAATATAAAACGAGAACTCTAAGAGAAATATCTCAACCCACTTGCTAACGTTCACTTGCAGGAAATTCCACGTTTTTCTTGAATTCCCATGCACATCAGATGTTTTGCAAGTAATTCTATGTTTTGCCCACAGACCCGTCAAAGTGGTCCTAGTGTAACAAAATTTTAAAATTTATTGGCGTTTGTCAGAGTATATGGAAGTGGACGCCCCAAAAGACATGAAAATCTTGATTTGTTGTTTTGTGGACAACACCCATATATGTACGGTCACCGACACCCGTACAAGGGTGAACATTTTCTTATGTGTTCTACCCACAATCCATGAATTTGAGTTGAAAATTTTACTAAATTAACTAAATTTCTAATTGTTTCACAGCTTATGTGTTATTTGAAGCGGTTTGTTCGGTTCTTAACCAAATCCGAACCGAATTTAATACGGTTGAATTCGGTTCGGTTTACCTTATTTCGAATACGGTTTGGTTCGGTTTACAGTTGGTCTAAAAAAATTTTCAAAACTGTTTAAACTGCAAACCGAACCGTTGAACACCCCTATTTGGATAAGAGTTTTGGTCAAAACAACATTTTGGGAATTTTCCCTTAATATATTACACATATTTAGAGTAGTTATTTAGTTTTTTTTTTAACGGCAACTTTCATTAAAAACTAAAACTACCAAAGAGCCAGCAAGGCGCTAGAACACCCAAAAAACAACAAAAAAAACAAAAGCAATGCTAAAAAGAAAAGGAGCACCAATCCTCCCAAGATAAAGACCCCCACTTTGTTCTATGTTTAACCCAAAGAAAACTAGTGGATTTTAGCTCCTTGAATAAATGCTGGTGTGACCGCCTTCTTCTATTGAACACCACATCGTTTCTTTCCTTTCAAATACTCCAAATGTTTGTTAACACAATTGCTTGAAATGTATGCCTTGTTTGTTTGCTTCCATTTCCATGGGTAAATAGTTGTAACAGGTCCATCACAAAAAAGACAAATATAGGCTAAATTTAAAACCAAAATGCAATTGCATCCCAGATTCTCGAGGCTACATAACATGATGAGAAAAGGTGGATAGCTGATTCCTCACAATCACCACAAAGTGAGAGTAGTTATTTAGTTAACTAGTTGAATAATAAATAGACAAAAACTAAACAACATGATGTGAGATTTCTCCAATGGACACGAGCGCCAGCGTCACTCTCCAAATAAGTGCTAATCTTCCAAAAAAAAAAAAACTATTTAAAAAGTCAAAACTCACCAATTGTGTAGCTCGTCGTCTTGTTGAGTCGTTATGCTTCGTACAAGTATTTTATGTTGGATCGATTCTTTTGATTTAGATTTAAACATGAACACGAAAACAGTATTGAAATAGAGATTAGATGAAACCTGTGAATCCAGTGAACGCGTTGTTGATTCCAGACATGATTCCTGAGATGAGGATCCGCTCGGGTTCCCGTTTAGGGTGTACGGTGAGGATGGAGATGAGATGAGAAGGCTCGGTTAGGGTTCACGAATTCTCTTAGAGAATGAGGAGGATTCGTGTGTGTTGATGTTAGGACTGAGTAACCGAGATTAGGAGCCATAAGTCCCATATTTATATACACCCAAGGGGAAACCCTAATTAGGATAAATAAGGATAACTACGTCCATCAAATAATTATCTATCTGCTAGGGGTAATTAAGTAATTGATCTAATTAGTTAAATAATCATGAGGGCCATATTGTAAATATTTAATCTTACATTCTCCCACTTGGCCAAGTGATTATTTAATATGAGCATTAAGTAAGTCTGCAGATTGATAATACTCCTTTTAGTTCTAAATTGTAATCATAGCAGAGAAATACAGTCATTGAATCAGTTATTCAATTCAAGACCCCCATTAATCATACTACAATACAAATTTAAAACTTAAGTTAGGATCAATTAACGAGTAAGCCCTTTAACGAATGATTTGTGTTTTTAGTGTCTATATGTCATTAGGCATGCGTGAACATATATTTAGAGACAAACAAATCAAATAAGTGAGGAAATTTCATTAATCATAAGTAAGTACATTATGCAATAAGGTCTTTACATAAGCCCATCTTCGAAACATGTTCTTCGAATATTTTAGGTGGGAGACCTTTAGTCATCGGATCCGCAAGCATAACTTTAGTACTTATATACTCAATACAAAGGTTATTTTCCTCAACTCGCTCGCGAACGAACAAGTACTTTGTATCAAGATATAAACCAGCACCGGTCGAACTGTTACTGTTCGAGAAGTTAACGGCTGCTGAGTTATCACAGTAAAGCTTCAATGGTCTAGAGATAGAGTTAACGACTTTGAGTCCAGCGATAAGGTTTCTCAACAACATTCCATGACAGGTTGCATTGTACACTGCAACATATTCAGTCATCATAGTTGAGGTTGTTGTCAACTGCTGCTTATGACTCTTCCATGAGATCGGTCCGTCTGCTAACATAAAGATGTACCCCGAAGTGGATTTCTTGTCATCTTTGCAATTAGCAAAGTCAGAGTCAGAGTAACCAACCACTTCCAAATTATCACTTCTCCTATAAGTCACTTTGAAGTCTTTTGTCCCTTGCATTTAGCAAAGTCTTTTGACCATTTTCAGTCAAACTTTAATAAGAAGTTCACACCCCTTGTGAATCAATCTTATTTCACCACACCACTTGTAAACTAACTCCATTACAATAACTAAGTAAATATAACACTTATTGCATGTTATTGTCACATACCCAAAATGCAAACACCAATTCACCGGATTTCAACATCTAATGTATATTCCACATACATTACATACATATACACACCTATATGCATAAAACCAAGTAATCATATCAAGTATAATAGATGGGTGATTTACATGACAAATCCCACACCACATAACCATGGACCTATTAATTTTCACTCGAAGGTGAACGTTCTCCTATTGCCACACACCTGTGGACTTTCATAAGTTTTCACCCGAAGATGAATTCTCATCAATGCCACACACCTGTGGACTTACATAAATTTTCACCCGAAGATAAATTCTCACCAATGCCACACACCTGTGGACTTACATAAATTTTCACCCGAAAGTGAATTCTCCCAATGCCACACACCCGTGGACTTACAAGAATTTTCACCCGAAAGTGAAGTATCCCAATGCCACACACCCGTGGACTTACAAGAATTTTCACCCGAAGGTGAAGTCTCCCAATGCCACACACCCGTGGACTTACAAGAACATTTCACCCGAAGGTGAGGTCTCCCAATGCCACACACTCGTGGACTTACATGAACATTTCACCCGAAGGTGAACTCCCCCCAATCACATCCGCCTTCAACCCTTCCGTTCACCTGTAAACACCATAATTAAGTCACCGTTAGTTCGTTAGAACTAAGTAAGATCACCCCTAACGTTGCCCCAAGCTTCCACCAAGCTTAAAAACCCTTTAACATCACCTATTAACTCCCATTTATCCATAGGAACTAAGTAAATTAACCCCCAATAGTTCCCCAAGTCAAAAAGGGTAAAAAAAACTCAATTTTGGTCTTGGCCGTAAGCTGGGCCGTAAACCCGAGAGCTCTAGCCGTAAGTTACTCCCAGCCCCGCCGTAACTTACTCCCAGACCTGCACAAAAATGCAGAATTTTTAGTTTTGTGCAGTTTTGACCATTCCGAAGCCCCGTTTTCGTTCCCGTTCCATTTTCGATCATTCCAATACTCCCATAAACATTACATATCACCATATGAACATACTAATCAACTTAAATCACCATTTTATAACCATTAAGATTAGAATGTCAAACGATTTACTAACGGGTCGTTTGTACCCAAAACACCAAAGAAATCTTATTCCACAAGATTTCTCAAGTTAAGTAAACCACACCACTTGTGTTTTACTAACTTGATTACACCCAACAAAGGACCTTCACACACCTTGTGAATAATCCAATGTCATGATCACACCACTTGTGATTCCAACACCGATTTGAGTTAATCTCAAATATAAATTCACACACCTTGTGAACTAATTTCATACATTCACCACACACATATTAAACACCAAGTTAATCATAGACTAACATTAAAACACCAAATCAAAAATAATCAAGCAACATTTATCACCTATTGCTTATTATTGTCTAACAACAAATATTCAATCACCTATTCACCATAAAGTCACATCTTCTACAAAAATCCATACATGCATAACACCATTACACATAATAAGTAGAAGATTTGGGTGACTTACCTTGTTCCAATGAGCTATCCTCTATAACGATTTCTTTCCCGGGTCATTTGGTGCCGCTCACACCTTTACTATCAATTCTATTATCACAACTAATAGGTTTAATATAGAGTTTGACTCCAATTAGTCAAAATACACCCATTCACCCCGTTGCCACCATTATAATTATGATTTACTTCCACAATTGGCCCTCAAACATATCAATTCACCTTTGTTAAGTTTATACACCCTCCCACATTTCATACCAACATTAGTTTTAAACTAATTTTAAGACAAATGCCCTACTTGGCATTTCATCAAGCACCTTTTGTGCAGTAAATTTTATGCACATATGTATATCCTCTATATAAACTCCATAAAACTCCATATCTTGATTCAAAATCATTTAGATTCAACATTATCACATATTTATCAATCACAATTTCATATTAACATCTATTTCATGTTTACACATTGATTTACATCCCCAAGTTCTTATCCCCAAGAACCTTGCAACACCCTATCAACACCATGATATCAAAAAACATGTAATCATCAAAAATGTGTTCTTAGATGTTATAAATATGAAAACCATTAACAACTAACACCATATAAACTCCCAATTTCGGATTTTAACCATCCTACCCACACCCCCAATAGAGACCCACGAAAATCCCATCAAACCCCCCAAAATTTCATACCTAAATGTAGTATGATGTAAGGAGAACTCCTTTTCAAGCTTGCATTGAAGATTAGATCATGGATTGATCACCAATTTGATCATTCTTTGGAATTTATGGGTTTTCTCCTTGGTCTTTCTTCTGCATGTCGACACCCACCAAGGGAAATGGTCTTATGACCAATTTTGACCAGCCCTAATTTCATATAACCCCCCTTTTAATTTAAGTTTCAGCTATTTGCATAACTAGCCCCTCCATTAAGTTAATTCTAACTAGTTATAATTAACTTAGTTAAATTAGTTAACTCCAACCATGTGTTATATTTTAAATCAAATATTTATTAAAACACCCGCCAATCAAAGTAAAACATAATTTATACTCCAATTACATTTTACTTATAATAATTTCCCAAAATGGGTTGTTATAAATTCTCTACTCCTTACAAGGGTTTCGTCCCCGAAACCTTGTAATACCTCAAAAAGAAAAGGATAAAATTTCCGCATTTCATCCTCCGACTCCCATGTAACATCAGATCCCTGTCTGTTCTGCCATTGCACCATCACTTGGATAATCGTCTTATTTCGAAGTTGCTTGATTTTTCTATCTAAGATAGCCACCGGTTTCTCAATATAATTGATTTTATCATCTATCACCAAATCCTCCATTGGCACGTGAATTTACAATAACTAAGCAAAATGTAACACCTATTGCACGTTATTGACAAACAACAAATACACAAACACCAATTCGAATTGTTTGACCATTTTCAGTCAAACTTTAATAAGAAGTTCACACCCCTTGTGAATCAATCTTATTTCACACCACTTGTAAACTAACTCCATTACAATAACTAAGTAAATACAACACTTATTGCATGTTATTGTCACACACCCAAAATGCAAACACCAATTCACCGGATTTCAACATCTAATGTATATTCCACATACATTACATACACATACACACGTATATGCATAAAACCAAGTAATCATATCAAGTATAATAGATGGGTGATTTACATGACAAATCCCACACCACATAACCATGGACCTATTAATTTTCACTCGAAGGTGAACGTTCTCCTATTGCCACACACCTGTGGACTTCCATAAGTTTTCACCCGAAGATGAATTCTCACCAATGCCACACACCTGTGGACTTACATAAATTTTCACCCGAAGATAAATTCTCACCAATGCCACACACCTGTGGACTTACATAAATTTTCACCCGAAAGTGAATTCTCCCAATGCCACACACCCGTGGACTTACAAGAATTTTCACCCGAAGGTGAAGTCTCCCAATGCCACACAACCGTGGACTTATAAGAAATTTCACCCGAAGGTGAAGTCTCCCAATGCCACACACCCGTGGACTTACAAGAACATTTCACCCGAAGGTGAAGTCTCCCAATGCCACACACTCGTGGACTTACATGAACATTTCACCCAAAGGTGAACTCCCCCCAATACCACACACCTGTGGACTTACATGAAAATTTCACCCGAAGGTGAACTCCCCCCCCCCCCAATGCCACACACATGTGGACTTATATGAAAATTTCACACAACATATCTCATACCACATATATCAACTAATCAATTTCAGAGACCATTATAAGTATCTACAACATACTTATACATTCTCTGGTTAATTAGTAAACAAGTTACTACTCCCTTAACTCCTATTTCATAGCCAGATTTGAGTTGACTCTGTTAAAGTCATGTTCATGTAATGAGGGTAATATTATACTGGCCAGGCATAATAATACAATCATCCCATGCTCATTTCCATAACTTCATCAACCCACATCAAGACCAGGAATGTTATTCACACAAAATAATCACAACAAAACACCAATATACAAAAATATTAAGGTAATCATATCACTAATGTTACCTTAACTCCATCTCACCATAATATATCTAAGAATTTTGGTTTAACAACAAATTCACCACAATCACCATTTAACATACAAAACTAAGGTAAACAACCCACAAACTTGTTACCTTAACCCCCGGCTTCGTGATCGGGTCTCGGATCAAACAATTCTCCCTATATCAAAAGCACAACGATTTGAGTTCAAATGTTCGCGACACACTTGAATCCCTCAAATCAATGGCTCTGATGCCAACTTGTAAGCCCCAAAAACCCACCAACACATGACACGTGTTTTAACGACTATTTAAAATTAGGTCCCAGATTTTTTGTGACACCTCGCAAATTCCAGGTCAGCATTTATCTATTTTTAATAATTATGTGTGTTATTATTTCATTCATGGCACTAGAATAATTGTATTTAGTGTGACACGTGGCACAACAGACCAAACACACCGATAATTCGAGGAATTATCGCACGAAACTCGCACGTGTCTTGAATGACGAACGTTGGTGAACGGATCAAACCACAGTACACTTTCATTTCACAATCAGGTTCCGTAGAACCTAAGTTAGTAGAACGATGTCCTATGTCGAGAAACGATAATCATAAATGCAAAATACGAGAAAATCGCTTCAAAACTATGAAATTGGGCTTATTGGGCCTGAAAAATGGGCCAGGCGGTACGCCTGGCACGTCACGCTGACCCCAGGCGATGCGTGCGGGAAAGGGAGATGTGCCTCTCACCGGATTCATCCGCGCGTAACGACAGGATGCCATGGCCACTCGACAGGCGATACGCCTGGGAGCTAAACACGCAAAATCTTGATAAAATCAAGATGAATCATTTCATAGCCACCCTATATCTCAATACTCGAGCTCCAGACCATCTTGTTCGATAATTTCGTCTGCGAATCATCATTTTGATACCAGGAAGCCATTGTTGCACTCATAGAAGCTTGAGGTTGAAGACATTGAAGCTTAGGAGCTTAAGGGGGCCATTGGAGGTGCTTATCATCATCATCAACTCCTTTTAGCAGCTGGAATTCCTTCACCAACCATTTCTAGAAGTCTCACAACCTGTCCCAGACCTTAACTCGTGGATTTGAAGCTTGGTAAGGTAGTATTTATACCCAAAGTAGCCTAAAATCACCTATAAGCACACATGCAAGCCATTTTGGCCACATGCAACACCATCACCACTTTGATCTCAAAATTTTGATAGTGTAGATCTGTTTTTGATGATGTTATTTACTGATTTGATGATCTAGCTATGATCTACGATGATATTGATAAGATTAGATGGTTATTTGTTGATTTCATCACAAAATGGGTACTTTTGGGTACATGTATGTATGATCCATGATGATCTATTTAATTTTTGATATTGAGATGTTGTTAGAAATGATATTTGGGATGTTCTACATGATTAGGATGATTGATTATGGTCAAGAAATGTCAAAAATGTGAAAGTTACTATAAATAGTAACTTTAATGTTGCTAAGTATGTGTTTTTGATGAAATGACCACATTTGTATGTTTAGATCCATAAGTTATGCTTAAAAATGATGTTTATAAGTTAGATGATGATTATTTGATGAATAGGAATGTTTAGAATAGTCAAAAGTAGGATTTCATGAATGTTACTATAAATAGTAACTTTTTAGCACAAGTTTACATATGGAAGATATGTATGATAATGTCATGGGTCTAACATGCTTAAATGTTGATAATATGATGATATTGATAGATTTGTGTTATTAGAAGAATGGATTTTGTGTATGTTTCATAAAGTTACTAAATATAGTAACTTTATTTTGCAAAGTCGGAAATAGGAGCATGCTAGTTATGACTAAATGGCTACCTCTGACTAGGATAGTGATGATTAGATTATGTTAGTTGTTAAACATGATGAAATATGCTTATTTAGGCAACTTTCCACAAATAGTAACTTTTAGGTGCAAACTATGCTAAACCGGCTATGTGTAACTATGTGCTATATGATAACATGCTCATTTAGGATGATTATGCATGCTAGAATAATCGGGATGTGATTTTACGCATGACTTGCCTAAAGTGGAAACTTTCCTGAAATAGAAACTTACTATAAATAGTAAGTTTCCTCATGGGAATGATTTTTGGTATCCGTACACTTCACACGACACTAAACTGAACGTTACACGAGCACTTGATCCAAAACCGTCACCAACGGGTCGTTAGGTCAAACACGGTCAACACGGTCAAACACGGTCAACATGACCCACATAACAACCCGGTGTTGTTAAGCACGAACGCGGTCCTGTGTGGCCCACATGTACGCAAACACGAACTCATAGTACCTATGTGATATAGGTGACTACTAGCCGGCGAGCTACGCTATTTCTGTTGAGCAAACGCATTATACAAACTCTGGTGAGTTTACAGCCCCACTTCTACTCTTTAACTGATTTACTAAACTATGGGGGTGAGAATACTATGCAACTTTTTTTAGATGTATGACTGGTATGTTGTGAAAACCATTTTCGAGTGTAACTTTTATCGCTTAAAGTCCTCACTTATCCTTACCGTTAGTTGTGTATCAAACGAGTCGTAGTTACGTAGTACTACTGGGTTTGACTAACCCCACTCGGCACCAATGTTGACTCGAGGTCATAACGAGTGTAATTTCGATGTGAATGCGGGTTCAGCGATGACCTGCAGAGGCAAATGGAAACAGTCTAGTTTCGGTAAGATGAACTGACACACTCCACGGATCGTAGTATCCAACAACTAAACTTAACATACCCAGTATATGTCTGTTTATTATTTTCTGTCTGTCTAAACCTGTGAACTCACCAACTTTTTAGTTGACACTTTTCGCATGTATTCTCAGGTAACTGATGGAGCACACGCTAGGATGCGCACAAGGATATATTAAGGAGTCTGACTGGCATATAGACTCAAGTCCTAGGCTTGTGTGTGCATTTGTTGATTTTAAGACAATTAGAACAATGTAGTGTCTGTTAAACAAATTATTTTTCTGCTGCAACTTATTTACTTTTAATGTTAAACATTTCCGCTGCTTACTTATGAAAACTGGTTTTATTTATAATTGTATGTGATTGTAAAACTCATATAGAGTCGTTCTATATGACAATGAGCTGTGATCCTAACCACGTCACACCCACGTGGACTGACGCCACTAGTGGGAATTTGGGGGTGTGACAGACTGGTATCAGAGCCTTGGTTATAGGGAACTAGGTTTGCATATAGTAAACTTAGACTATAGCCACTGCTCTACACTAGACACTACACTTAGAATTTGCACACTGATATTACCATTACTATTGAACTGTTGTTTACTAACTTGAGGTTTACAGGAATGGCCAACAACAGCAACGCTAACAGAAACCCAGGCAGACGCTCGGCAACAGATGATCTGACCGTCGAGAGTCGACGGCGAGTCGACGACATCGTGGCCCAGGTCGACGAGGAGATGGATAGACGGGCATGACATGCAGCCCGAGCCCGGTACTGGAGATGGCTCCCCATGGTGATACGGGACTGGGTTATAGGAGAGAGGGTACCTTCGCCCCGTTATCCTGGCGACGCACCGACCGACCACAGATTACCACCACTGGGAGTGCCGATGGAGCAGGCATTCGTGGCTCACGTGGCTTTCTCCCGACGTGAGGCCATGAGGAACGGCGAGCTATCGGACGAGGTCCGAGTTCTTCGAGAGAAGGACGACCGCCTCGAGAAGAAGAATGACCGGTTAGAGGAACAGGTTGAAGCTCTGCGCCTTCAGGTGTCCCAGCTGATGGGACAGCACGGACAGATAGTGGATATCATGCAGGAGCATGACGTACGCATCACGGAGAATCGAGTCGCCAACGAGGAGACTCAGGCGATGGTCCAGGCTAGCGATGCCATGCTTAACGCGTGGGTCGCACAGTTTATTGAGGAACCACCTCAGGATGATGGTCCCCAATTCGAGGCCAATGACCTCGAAGAGGGAGACTTCGACGAGAATCCCGACGAGGATCCTGAGGAGGACGAGGATGATGGAGATGCTGATATTGACGTTTCGCACGTCACCATGGACTCAGATTAGCCTAGTTACTTTCATTTATGTTTCTTTTCTATTTGCCTAAACGAGCGGGATGTGCTCGTAAACTAATGTTGCTATTATCTTTTGAAATCATTGTACTTCAAGTTATTATTATTAATGAAAATGATGATCTGCTTTATTTATCTTATGTTTGAATATTGTTGTGATGATATGACATCTGACTTAACCTCTGACATGACATCTTATTCTAACTTCTGACATATGCTAACTAACATTCTAACCCTTCCATATAGAATCATGTCGGGGAGGGGATCCAATGCACGAAATCTCAAACGTAAAGCCGAGAAGGCAAGGATCAATATGATGGTTGAACGGAGGGTCAACAAAGTACTCGCGGAGTACGAAGCCAACCGACTTGCTAGCGAGACTAGCGGCACTAACAATGGTACTAACACCCACCTAACGTGTCACACCCCGAGCCGGCGGGGTAGGATCGGAGTCCCCGTCGGGCGGAAAGTTCCCGGGGCGCGATATCGGGAATGATAATCAGAAGTGATCAGATTGTTTACATTGCACATGATATAAATGAGAAATGCTAATTAAAATAGAATTACAAAGTTAAATTACATCAGTATTGTTTATAATTTAACAATGTAAATCTATTGTAAACATCATAAAATGAATATCTTGTATTTACACAAGATATACAAAATGAATTGTATAATGATGTCTTCAAAAGTATGCAGGTCCAAAATACTAGTCTTCTATATGAAGTCCTAGTCCGAACGAAATGACTTCCTAATTAACCTGTTCGTCACCTGAGAAGTCATGCAAAAAGATCAAGTCAACACATGGTTGGTGAGTTCATATAGTTTTAGTAGTTGAAAATGATTTGAAAACCTCCTTTGGTAAAGACCCTAACCTCATTAACACCACATGTAATATCCACATCGGTATGCTTATATATAGGGCATATGTAAGGGACAAGCCCTAGCCAACATCACACCACATACTAATATGCATATGACACTGCTGTTAATAACAATTAAGCATTTTTACCCTTAACACAATCCCATAATTTCCTCTGTTTGTTGTCCCTGTCATTACAATCATTTGAAATCCATGTTGATTTCACAAGTTCATCACAAAATATGATCAACCACACAATTGTATAAACAGTTATAAATGCTTAATTAAACAAATAAGTAAACATTTAATAAAATCTAAGTCCTATTGATTGGGGCCTGTGGTCATACTCGAGTAGACTAGTCTGTCAATCTAGGTACTTAGTAGTTAGGGAATTCTGTAAATATCATCAAACATAAGACCTACAAGTCAATCAGTCTAGCTAGGACTTCTTGAAATATAGGATTTCTGGATTCAATGTGTTGGCATATGTTATCTCTGATATTTCCCATACTATCCCTTAAAAATGATTTAATGATCGTCTGATTTTGTCACAAGATGTACTTGATGTGTTGATCATAGAATACAAGATTCATTGATCGGTTGTACACTTGATTCATTGTTCAACAAACACTTGGTTTGTAGAACATTGAATGTTGTCTTTGCAAAGATTGTTTTATTGATGTCTTGATGTCCCACACTTGTTTTGTCAAAATGTTTGATTTGATCCCTTGAATTCACCCACTTGTTTTGTCAAAATGTTTGATTTGATCCCTTGAATTCACCCACTTGATTTGTCAAAATGTTTGATTTGATCCCTTGAATTCACCCACTTGTTTTGTCAAAATGTTTGTTTTGATTCCTTTGAAATGTTTTGACTTATTGAAAAGTTTAGTTTAACTCGATTATTCACTTAATATATAAGTAAAATCATTTGTAAACCTGCATAAATTCTTCCTAGACATGGTCTAGGATAACATTTATATATATGTAAAACATATAACTTTAAAAGCATTTAAGTAAACAATTTAAATAACAGTTTACGCATGCTTCTCAGCCCCGCGTTTTAAAACAAAAATGTTAGAAAAGGGGCAATGAACTCACCTGTGCTGCTATGTAATTTGATCTAACACAAAATGCGCGCTCCTGTATGTAAGCTAAGTATCTTCAGTTCCTGAGTTATTTTAATAGAATTCGAATACAATAAGTACGCGTAGTAGTCGTTGTGCCTAAGGTTTGGGTTTTGTTGTGTGTGCAGCTAAGTGTCTTAGTACTAGTGTAACTAAGATCCAATCTATCCTCGCTACCCTTTTTATGATCCCAAATTCCTTGAATAATAATAATAGATCGTTTTTATATTTTAGAAAATTTTGGCAGAGTTTCCTTTATTTTTCGTTTAAAATCCCGAAAACTAAGTTGTCTAATCATAACAAGGTCCCAATTCAATCAATTTATAATTATTTACACCAAAGCATTACAAATAAATCCCCTATAACAAAATTTAACTAAAGGAAAACAATGCAAATTTATAATTCATATTTAAATTTTAAACAAGACTTTTAAATCCACAACCTTTAAATTTTTATTAACAACATCATAATTTAACTAAACTTTGAATACGTTATGGACTTAATTAAGTCCCATTGGGCCCACTTAGGCCCAATTTGATTATCCTTGATTCAAATTCGATCGTTATTCCAACTCGTGTATGTTCCCATGTAGATAGTTCCACACTAAGTTAATGAGCATTAATTGACATAACCCATTAACCTATTTAAGTTAGTTATCCATGCTAGCCTAATGATCATGGTGTGGTAATTTTGTCTAATACCCTTACATTACCCTCTCATGCACACCCACTTAAAATCTCATTTCATGCATGAGCTTGCACATGCATTTTCCCATGCATCCATGCACTTATGATCAACTTCTCATGAAATTGTTATATTTAGTGGTCTACAATCTATTCCATAGTTTATAACATTAATCTCATTGATCCTAGGTCCATACTAACCTCTTTAAACCATTCCTAAGTTCGATATGTGATCCAGGGCAGCGAACCTATTGCCCAAAACCCCATAGGTTCGGCTAAGTTGATCCAGAGGTTCGGCAGTGGCAACAGCTCAACGAACCCTTAAGGTTCGTCTGCCATAGGAGAGTTCGTGGGTGGGTGGTTCATCAGTCTAGGTTCGTGAGTTTAGCAGCAGGGTTCGTTGCTCACGACTACAGGGTTCGGCTGAAAGGTATAGGGTTCGTGGTGCTATGGTTCGGCCAAGGATGGTTCGTCAGAGATTCCAGGTTCGTGGACAAGGGTACGGTGTACAAAACAACAGGGTTCGTGACTGGAACTAGCAGGGTTCGTAGCAGAAGCCATGTAGGGTTCGGCTGCTCCATATGGGTTCGTGTAGGTTCGGCCAGCGAACCTGTCTCCTTCGATCAGCCCCTTGCTCTGCGAACCTGCAACATTTCTTCCTTGTTTGCGGCTACAATCTGTTATAATCAATTCCTAACAATACCTAACTTATATACACTTTCATCTAAGCAGTTTTTAAGTGTTGAGTATCGATCTTGATATCAAAATCTCCTAAGTCGTGAAAACCCTAATAAAACCGAAAATAAAACAAACTTTTACCTTAGATTTCGTGGGTGGAAATTTGAAATACTTGTACTTCCGTGATCTACGTGTTGAAAGGAACGTCTTGACACCTAGAACACTTGAATCCAACAAGATTTAAGCCTCCAAATCTTAGAGAGAATATGATTTTCTTGTGAAGAACTAGAGAGAGAGAGAGAGTAAACGAATTTTAAGAGAGAGAGAAGAGTGATAGGTGGTGGTTGTGGCATTTATGTCACATTAAATGTGAACTAAAATACCCGGTCGTTTGGTCTCGTTCGGTTTCACGTAGAAATACCGGTTTCGCGTAGTTTTCTCGGCGAAACGACACGATTATAAAAATAGAATTTATTTAATTATTCTAGGTTGTGATTCCTAATAAATTAACTAATATCTTCTTATTTATTAAAAATAAAATATTAATAAACTGTTTAAATCGAAATGTACAGTCGTTTCGCGTATTCGTTCGAATCGTCACCCGTACGAACACGACGATAACTATACTTTTCAATCTTGTTTTCTAATTTTAGAATATCATTCAGAACGTTAAACTTTCAGATATATTCGTACAGATCGTCACCTATACGAATAACCCGTAGATTTAGCATTCACATAACAATATTCGTGTGTTTTGTTCTGTAAGGCCTCACATACGTTTATACATAATAAATCCTAAACAAATAATCACATGATGGTTCTGTATTGCCAGATAATTATCCGACTCAAGAACCATTGTTCTGAACTGTGTTTCTGTTAAATGTGTCTGAAACTGTTCTATGACAACTCACCATGATAATGATAAATGATATGAATATGAAATTACTGAAATGTGTATGATTCATACCTGTTTTACTGTTCATGTACTGTAGAGATCACTGTTCCGGTGACGGTTCCGGCACTGATGTTACATAACGTGACTAACTTAGCATAGGCCACGCTGACACTAACTTGTTGAACTCCGATGCACAGGGTCCCAAGGAAACACAACAAAAGGATGTTCGTATAAAGCCTTCCTAAGCTGCCACCCTCACAAGTTCCAGGGTACCGAGGGAGCAGTGGGACTGCTTCGCTGGATCGAGAAATTGGAGTCGGTATTCTCCATGTCTGAATGCTCGGAGAAAAACCGAGTAAAGTATGCCACCGGGACTCTGGAAGGACCAGCCCTCACCTGGTGGAATACCCATGTCCAGACCCTTGGATTGGAGACTGCAAACTCCATTCCATGGGAGAACTTCACCAGAATGCTGCATGAGGAATATTGCCCTCGTGACGAGATCAGGAAGCTTGAGGAAGAGTTTTGGGTACACAAGATGGTGGGATCCGAGATCGAGAAATATTGTACTCGACTCCATGAACTGTGTAAACTGTGCCCGACAATGGTGACGCCGGAGTACAAGAAAATCGAGCAATTCATCTGTGGATTGCCGAAGCAGATACAGAGCATGGTGACTGCTTCCGATCACACCACAATTCAACCACTGATCCGACTTGCCCACAAACTAACTGATCAGGCAGTAGCCCAGGGAAAGCTGCCAAAGAGGGGTGAACATCTGAAACTCCAAGAACTTAAGAAGAAGTGGGAGCCCAACAACAACCGAACCTTTTCACCCCAGCAGCCAACTCAGCACCGGCCAGCACCTGCAAAGGTTTTCACTGCCACCCAGCCAAACACCCAAGGCAAGGGAGGATATCAGGGCAATAGCCCAAAGTGCAACAACTGTAACTACCATCATTTCGGCCCATGCAAGAAGGGCAAGTGTACAAACTGTGGCAGAAACGGGCACCTGGCCAAAGAATGCCGATCAAACCCCAACCCCAATCTCAACAAAGCTGATACCTTAAAGGGGTGTTTCACATGCGGGAAACTGGGGCATATGCGCAGAGACTGCCCGCAGAACAAGAATGCCGGCGAGAATCCGACACGAGGCAGGGCATTTGTGATAGGGTCAGGAGAAGCTAAAGATGATCCAAACGTCGTCACCGGTACGTTTCTTTTAAATAATGTCTATGCTAGTATATTATTTGACACCGGTGCCGATAGGAGTTTTATCTCTAGTAATTTTAGTAAACTGCTTAATATGACACCAACACCACTAGACTATAAGTACACCATAGAGTTAGCAGACGGCAAGCTGATTGAAATGCAGCATATCATCAAAGGGTGTGTTCTGACGTTAGCAAACCACCAACTGGTGATTGACTTGATGCCGGTAACTCTCTGGAGTTTCAACGTGGTGATTGGAATGGATTGGCTATCTGCAAACCACGCTGAGATCATGTGCAATGAGAAGATTGTGCGAATTGCGTTGCCAAGTGGAGAGCAGATCTTAATCCAGGGGGAACGACGCGGAGTACCGTTAAACATTATGTCCTGCATGAAGGCAAACAAATATCTGAAGAAAGGATACACGGCTATCCTAGCTCTCATCACCGAACAACCAAAGAAGGAACGGAAGATCGAGGACATCGCAGTTGTTCGCGACTATCCGGAAGTCTTTCCTGACAATCTACCGGGACTACCACCAGCACGGCAAGTGGAGTTTCAGATAGATCTGACACCAGGAGCAGCACCGATAGCCAAGGCACCATACCGATTGGCTCCTACTGAAATGCAGGAACTATCTAATCAATTGCAAGAGTTGTTAGATAAGGGATTTATTCGACCAAGCTTCTCACCTTGGGGAGCACCGGTCTTATTTGTGAAGAAGAAAGACGGCTCATTCCGTATGTGCATAGATTACCGAGAACTGAACAAGGTAACGATCAAGAATCGATACCCTCTACCTCAAATAGACGACCTGTTTGACCAATTACAAGGGTCAAGCTACTATTCGAAGATCGATTTAAGATCCGGTTACCACCAACTTAGAATACAGGAAGGAGACATACCAAAGACAGCCTTCAGGACACGGTACGGACACTACGAATTTCTAGTCATGCCTTTCGGGCTGACCAACGCACCGGCAGTATTCATGGATCTCATGAATCGGGTGTGTAAGCCGTATCTGGACAAATTCGTAATCGTGTTCATAGACGATATCCTGATTTACTCCAAGACTCAAGAAGAACATGCCGATCACTTAAGGCGTGTCTTGGAATTGCTGAAGAAGGAACAACTATATGCGAAATTTTCCAAATGTGATTTTTGGATTCGCGAAGTCCAGTTCCTTGGACACGTAGTGGACGAGAAGGGAATTCACGTGGATCCAGCCAAGATCGAGGCCATTAATAACTGGACAACACCAAAGACTCCAATTGAGGTGCGACAGTTTCTGGGATTGGCCGGGTACTACAGATGATTTATCGAAGGGTTCTCGAAGATCGCACAATCATTGACTTCCCTTACGCACAAAGACAAGAAATTCGAATGGGGAGAGAAACAAGAAGCTGCTTTCGACTTGTTGAAGCAGAAATTGTGCAGTGCACCTATCCTATCGCTACCGGACGGATGCGAAGACTTTGTAGTTTACTGTGACGTATCAAAGCAGGGACTCGGTTGTGTGCTGATGCAACGCGAGAAGGTTATAGCTTATGCGTCACGACAATTGAAAGTGCACGAAAAGAACTACACGACTCATGACTTGGAATTGGGAGCCGTAGTGTTCGCATTGAAGATCTGGTGACACTATCTATACGGCACTAAGTGCACTATATTCACTGATCATAAGAGCCTACAACACATTTTCGACCAAAAGGAGCTAAACATGAGACAACGCAGATGGGTCGAGCTGATAGGTGATTATGACTGTGTAATCAAGTATCACCCTGGGAAAGCTAACTTAGTAGCCGACGCACTGAGCCGGAAGGAAACAACTAAACGCGTACATGCATTACAGCTTACCATTCACTCTGAACTATCCAATCAAATCCGTGTTGCACAACAGGAAGCTCTGAAAAAGGAAAACCTTACCCTCGAAGCTATGCGGGGTATGGATAAACAGATGAAACAGAAGGATGACGAAGCTTACTATCTGATGGATCGGATTCGGATTCCACGCTACGGAGGATTAAGAGACGTAGTGATGGATGAAGCTCACAAGAGTCGATACTCAGTACATCCAGGCTCTGACAAGATGTATCACGACCTAAAGGCGACTTACTGGTGGCCTAACATGAAATCAGAAATCGCAACCTATGTGAGTAAGTGCCTGACTTGCTCCAAGGTTAAGGTCGAATATCAGAAACCATCAGGGTTACTCCAACAACCAGAAATTCCAGTATGGAAATGGGAGCAGATTTCCATGGATTTTATCACCAAGCTGCCAAAGACAGCAAGTGGTTGCTATACCATCTGGGTTATCGTAGACCGACTCACGAAATCGGCACACTTCCTACCGATTAAGGAGACAGACAAACTGGAGAAGTTAACCCGAGTATATTTGAAGGAAATCGTATCCAGACACGGAGTCCCAATCTCTATTATATATGACCGAGACAGTCGCTTCATGGCACATTTTTGGAAGTCATTACACAAGGCACTCGGGACAAGATTGGATATGAGCACTGCTTATCACCCACAAACGGATGGTCAGAGCGAACGAACCATCCAGACCTTGGAAGACATGCTTCGAGCATGTGTGATTGACTTCGGTAACAGCTGGGAGACTCACCTACCTTTGGTAGAGTTCTCATATAATAACAGCTATCACACCAGCATTGGAGCTGCACCGTTTGAAGCACTTTACGGACGTAAGTGCAGATCACCACTCTGTTGGGCGGAAGTTGGTGAAAGCCAACTGACCGGACCCGAGCTTGTGCACGAAACAACTGAAAAGATCGTGCAAATACGTAACAGAATGGCAGCAGCTCGGGATCGACAAAAGAGCTATGCCGACAAGAGGCGCAAACCTTTAGAGTTCCAAGTGGGAGACCGAGTACTTCTTAAAGTCTCGCCTTGGAAGGGGGTGATTCGATTCGGGAAACGAGGAAAGTTAAACCCTCGTTACATTGGTCCATTCGAAATCACTAAATGAATAGGCCCCATGGCCTACGAGCTACAACTACCACAGGAATTGAGTAGCGTACACAATGTGTTCCACGTTTCAAATCTCAAGAAATGCTTATCAGACGAAACACTCGCAATTCTTTTGGAGGAAATCCAGATTGATGAACAACTTCACTTCGTGGAGGAACCGGTGGAAATCATGGACCGGGAAATCAAGAAGTTGAAGCTTAGTAAGATACCGATTGTGAAGGTACGATGGAATTCGCGACGAGGACCGGAATACACCTGGGAACGAGAGGACCAGATGAGAAAGAAATACCCACACTTATTCCCCGATCAAACTGTCACGAACAACAGGAACTGAATTTCGGGACGAAATTCCTATTAACTGGGGGATGATGTGACACCTCGCAAATTCCAGGTCAGCATTTATCTATTTTTAATAATTATGTGTATTATTATTTCATGCGTGGCACTAGAATAATTGTGCTTAGTGTGACACGTGGCACAACAGACCAAACACACCGATAATTCGAGGAATTATCGCACGAAACTCGCACGTGTCTTGAATGACGAACATTGGTGAACGGATCAAACCACAGTACACTTTCATTGCACAATTAGGTTCCGTAGAACGTAAGTTAGTAGAACGATGTTTTTATACTCTGGCGTCACCATTGTCGGGCATAGCTTGCACAGTTCATGAAACCGAGTACAGTACTTCGCGATTTCTGATCCCACCATCTTGTGCACCCAAAATTCTTCTTCCAGCTTCCGGATTTCGTCACGAGGACAGTACTCCTCATGAAGCATCCTTGTGAAGTTCTCCCAAGGAATAGAGTTGGCGGTCTCCAGTCCGAGAGTTTGTACATGGGTGTTCCACCATGTGAGGGCTGGTCCCTCCAGTGTTCCTGTAGCATATTTCACTCGGTTTTCCTCCGAGCATTCAGACATGGAGAAGACTGACTCCAGCTTCTCAATCCAGCGAAGCAATCCCACTGCTCCTTTGGTACCCTGGAACTTGTGAGGGTGACAGCTCAGGAAGGCTTTATACGAACATCCTTTTGCTGTGTTTCCTTGGGACCCTGTGCATCGGAGTTCAACAAGTTAGTGTCAGCGTGGCCTATGCAAAGTTAGTCAATTTAGGTGGGTGTTAGTACCATTGTTAGTGCCGCTAGTCTCGCTAGCAAGTCAGTTGGCCTCGTACTCCGCGAGTACTTTGTTGACCCTCCGTTCCACCATCATATTGATCCTTGCCTTCTCGGCTTTACGCTTGAGATTTCGTGCATTGGATCCCCTTCCCGACATGATTCTATATGGAAGGGTTAGATTGTTAGTCGACATATGTCAGAGTGTTAGTCAGAAGTTAGATAAGATGTCATGTCAGAGGTCAAGTCAGATATCATATCAGAGGTTGTGTTAGCGACAGTCATAATAATACAACAGATAATAATAAAGCATAATTCTCATTAATACCAAATTTTGGAAGTACAAAAATTTTAAAGGAAGTACAATATAAGTTCTTCGAGCACATCCCGCTCGTCTAGGCCAAAATATGAAAATACAAAATAAAATAGCTCACTAATCCAAGTCCTTGGAGACATGTGAAACATCACTAACAGCGCCTCCATCATCATCATCCTCCTCAGGATCCTCATTGGGATCCTCATCAAAATTCCCTTCTTCGGGGTTCTCGGCCTCGAACTGCGGTTCGTCGTCCTCGACTGGCGGCTCCTCGATGAACTGCGCCGCCCATGCATTGAGCATGGCGTCGCTAGCTTGAACCATCGCCTCAATCTCAGCTATGTCTGTTCGGTTCTCAGTGATGCGTCCGTCATGCTCTTGCATGATGTCCACCATCTGTCCATGCTGTGTCATCAGCTGGGACACCTGAAGACGTAGAGTCTCCATCTGCTCCTCCAGTCGATCGTTTTGCCTTTCCAGGCGATCGTTTTGCCTTTCCAGGCGATCGTTCTTCTCGCGAAGAACGCGAACCTCATCAGATAGATCGGCGTTCCTCCTAAGCTCGCGCCGCGTAACGGCAACGTGAGCTGCGAAAGCTCTCTCCATCGGCATCCCAAGTGCCGGTAGTCGCGGGCCTGCAGAGGTGTCGCCTTTGTGTCGCAGTGGAGGTACTCGCTCCCCCAATACCCAATCCTGTATGATGTTAGGTAACCATCCCCAGTACCGATCCCGGGCCAACTTCTGTGCTCGCCTCGCCATCTCGGCGTCCACTTGAGCTACGATGTCGTCGATCCTACGTCGACTGTCCTCGGTCGGGTCGTCACTCGCTGGGCGTTTGCCCGGGTTCCTGTTAGCATCTCGGTTGTTATCTGCCATCCTGTAAGTTTCAGGTTAGTAAATAACAGTTCAATAATAATAGTAATATCAGTGTGCAAGTTGTAAGTGTAGTGTCTAGTGTGGAGCAGTGGCTATAGTCTAAGTTCACTATATGCAAACCTAGTTCCCTATAACCAAGGCTCTGATACCAGTCTGTCACACCCTCAAATTCCCACTCGTGGTGTCAGTCCACGTGGGTGTGACGTGGTCAGGATCACAGCTCATGGTCATATAGAACGACTCTATATGAGTTATACAATCACACAGTTATGCAAAACAAACATGTTTTCAAAATAAAGCAGCGGAATGATTATAACATAAGCAGCGGAAATGATTTGATATCATAAGTAAATAAAGTTGCAGCGGAAAATAAATTGTTTAACAGACACTACATTGATCAAATTGTTTTAAAAACACATTAAATGTACACAACGCCTAAGACATGAGTCTATATGAAAGCCAGACTCCTTAGTGTGTCCTTGTGCATGTCCTTGCGTGTGCTCCATCAATTACCTGAGAATACATGCAAAAAGTGTCAACTAAAAAGTTGGTGAGTTCACAGGTTTAGACAGACACAAATAGTAAACAGATATATACTGGGTATGTTAAGTTTTGTCGTTGGATACTACGATCCGTGGAGTGTGTCAGTTCATCTTACCGAAACTAGACTGTTTCCGTTTGCCTCCGCAGGTCATCGCTGAACCCGCATTCACATCGAAATTACACTCGTTATGACCTCCAGTCAACATTGGTGCCGAGTGGGGTTAGTCAAACCCAGTAGTACTACGTAATTACGACTCGTTTGATTCACAACTAACGGTAAGGATAAGTGAGGACTTTAAGCGATAAAAGTTACACTCGAAAATGGTTTTCACAACATACCAGTCATACATCTAAAAATGGTTGCATAGTATTCTCACCCCAATAGTTTAACAAATCAGTTAAAGAGTAAAAGTGGGGCCGTAAACTCACCTGAGTTTGTGTAATGCGTTTGCTCAAAGAGATCGTGTAGCTCGCCGGCTAGTAGTCACCTATATCACATAGGTACTATGAGTTCGTGTTCATACATGTGGGCCTCACAGGATCGTGTTCGTGTTTAACAACACCGAGTTGTTAAGTGGGTCATGTTGACCGTGTTGCCCGTGTTTGACCTAACGACCCGTTGGTGACGGTTTTGGATCAAGTGCTCGTGTAACGTGCAGTTTAGTGTCGTGTGATGTGTACGGATACCAACAATCATTCCCATGAGGAAACTTACTATTTATAGTAAGTTTCTATTTTAGGAAAGTTTCCATATTTAGCAAGTCATGCATAAAATCACCTTTCTGATTATTCTAACATGCATATTTATCCTAAATGAGCATGTTATCACATAGCACGTAGTTACACATAGCCGGTTTAGCAAAGTTTGCGCGTAAAAGTTTCTAAACTTAGAAAGTTTCTAAATTAAGCATATATCATCAAGTTTGACAACCAATATCATCTAATATCATTATCTTAGTCCTAAATAGCCTTTTAATCATGATCGTTACGACTAACAAGTGATAATTCATAAACTTAGCAAAATAAAGTTACTATATTTAGTAACTTATGAAAATAACCAAAATCAAGTCTCCCAACAACATAATCCTTTCAATATCATCATATAATCACTAAATAAACATGTTAGACTCATAACATTATCATATTCATCAATCATTTGCAAACTTGCGCTAAAAAGTTACTATTTATAGTAACATTCATGAAAATCACATTTTTGACAATTCTAAACATTCCTATGCACCAAATAACATCATAAAACATCCTTCTTAGCATAAATCATAGGTTTAATCACATGCATGTGGTTTCAACCCATCTAATCACCTACTTGCACAAATAAAGTTACTTTTTATAGTAACTAACACATTTTGACATTTCTTGACTACAATCAACACTCCTAATCTCTTAAATCATACCCAATATCATTTATAATCCTATTTCAACATCAAGAATCATGTGAATCATGCTAGATCATGCATGCATGTTGTTAAAAGTGCTTATTTCAAGATAAAATCAACATATGACCATTTAAATAAATAAGAATCATCATATATCATCATCAATACACCAAATCAGTGATAATAACATCTAAAACAGATTTATAACATCAAAAATTCGAGATCAAAGTGGTGATGGTGATGCATGTGGCCAATATGGCTTGTATGTGTGCCTAGTGATGATTTTAGACTAGTTTGAATGTAGATACTACCTTCCAAGGTTCTTAAATCACTGAAATAGGCTTGAGCAGCTCTGGAATGGTCTCCCCAATAGCCCCAAGTCGTGCAAGATGATGGTGGTGTCGATGTCTAGCCCAAGTTCCACTTCCAAGACTCCACAAGCTTCAATGGTGCTCTCTAGGTGAAGATAATGGCTCCTCAAGGGTTAGAATATGGTTTGCAGAGTGATAGTGGTCGAGACAAGTGGTTTCAGTCGAGAGAAAACGGTGAAGAGGCTATCAGAATGATTACTCTTGGAATTATAAAGATTTTATGCGTGTTAGGGTCGTCGCATACCGCGACGTATGTCCAAAAAGCAGCTCCGCGTACCGCGGCGATTAAAATAATAATTGTGTTCCCGAAACACGCCGCGTACCGCGATGGTGGAAGATGATCAGTCGTCGCGTACCGTGACGCTTTTCGGAGCATTCAAATCTTCCCGCCCAGGCTTCGCGTACCGCGAAGGCCCAATTGGGTGCCCATCGCGTACCGCGATGGGTCTCGGTTGAGCCCAATAAGCCCAATTTCATGGTTTTGAACCGATTTTCGCGTTTCTAACGATTACGATTATCGTTTCTCGAAATATGGACATCGTTCTACTAACTTAGGTCCTACGGAACCTAATTGTGTAGTGAAAGTGTACTGTGGTTCGATCCGTTCACCAACGTTCGTCATTCAAGACACATGCGAGTTTCGTGCGATAATTCCTCGAATTATCGGTGTGTTTGGTCCGTTGTGCCACGTGTCACACTAAATACAATTATTCTAGTGCCACGTATAAAATAATAATACACATTATTATTAAATTAAATAAATGCTGACCTGGAATTTGCGAGGTGTCACATCTACGATGATATTGATAAGATTAGATGGTTATTTGTTGATTTCATCACAAAATGGGTACTTTTGGGTACATGCATGTATGATCCATGATGATCTATGTAATTTTTGATATTGAGATGTTGTTAGAAATGATATTTGGGATGTTCTACATGATTAGGATGATTGATTATGGTCAAGAAATGTCAAAAATGTGAAAGTTACTATAAATAGTAACTTTAATGTTGCTAAGTATGTGTTTTTGATGAAATGACCACATTTGTATGTTTAGATCCATAAGTTATGCTTAAAAATGATGTTTATAAGTTAGATGATGATTATTTGATGAATAGGAATGTTTAGAATAGTCAAAAGTAGGATTTCATGAATGTTACTATAAATAGTATCTTTTTAGCACAAGTTTACATATGGAAGATATGTATGATAATGTCTTGGGTCTAACATGCTTAAATGTTGATAATATGATGATATTGATAGATTTGTGTTATTAGAAGAATGGATTTTGTGTATGTTTCATAAAGTTACTAAATAGTCAAAAGTAGATTTGTGTTACTAACTCATTTAGGATGATTATGCATGCTAGAATAATCGGGATGTGATTTTACGCATTACTTGCCTAAAGTGGAAGCTTTCCTAAAATAGAAACTTACTATAAATAGTAAGTTTCCTCATGAGAATGATTTTTGGTATCCGTACACTTCACACGACACTAAACTGAACGTTACACGAGCACTTGATCCAAAACCGTCACCAACGGGTCGTTAGGTCAAACACGGTCAAACACGGTCAACATGACCAACATAACAACCCGGTGTTGTTAAGCACGAACGCGGTCCTGTGTGGCCCACATGTACGCAAACACGAACTCATAGTACCTATGTGATATAGGTGACTACTAGCCGGCAAGCTACGCTATTTCTGTTGAGCAAACGCATTATACAAACTCTGGTGAGTTTACAGCCCCACTTCTACTCTTTAACTGATTTGCTAAACTATGGGGGTGAGAATACTATGCAACTTTTTTTAGATGTATGACTGGTATGTTGTGAAAACCATTTTCGAGTGTAACTTTTATTGCTTAAAGTCCTCACTTATCCTTACCGTTAGTTGTGTATCAAACGAGTCGTAGTTACGTAGTACTACTGGGTTTGACTAACCCCACTCGGCACCAATGTTGACTCGAGGTCATAACGAGTGTAATTTCGATGTGAATGCGGGTTCAGCGATGACCTGTAGAGGCAAATGGAAACAGTCTAGTTTCGGTAAGATGAACTGACACACTCCACGGATCGTAGTATCCAACAACTAAACTTAACATACCCAGTATATGTCTGTTTATTATTTTCTGTCTGTCTAAACCTGTGAACTCACCAACTTTTTAGTTGACACTTTTCGCATGCATTCTCAGGTAACTGATGGAGCACACGCTAGGATGCGTACAAGGATGTATTAAGGAGTCTGACTGGCATATAGACTCAAGTCCTAGGCTTGTGTGTGCATTTGTTGATTTTAAGACAATTAGAACAATGTAGTGTCTGTTAAACAAATTATTTTTCCGCTGCAACTTATTTACTTTTAATGTTAAACATTTCCGCAGCTTACTTATGAAAACTGGTTTTATTTATAATT
The DNA here is from genome assembly GCA_009363875.1 of Mikania micrantha. Lineage (NCBI taxonomy): Eukaryota > Viridiplantae > Streptophyta > Magnoliopsida > Asterales > Asteraceae > Mikania > Mikania micrantha. Next base: position 20,523,403 of record CM018690.1, on the reverse strand, counting down.
GTATGTAATTGTGAAACTCATATAGAGTCGTTCTATATGACCATGAGCTGTGATCCTGGCCACGTCACACCCACGTGGACTGACGCCACTAGTGGGAATTTGGGGGTGTGACATTTTTCAACAATTAAGTGTATTAAACACTTTGAACATTCCAATTTACAAAAACTTTACAAAAGATTGATGTTATATAAACATTCAACAACCAATTTACTTTTAAAGTTATTCGCCAAAAACTTTGTTTCAAAACAACAAAGATTAAACCCCAAAATATGTTTGATCCAAGTCCTTGCAAAACGATCCGATCACATCCGCCTTCAACCCTTCCGTTCACCTGTAAACACCATAATTAAGTCACCGTTAGTTCGTTAGAACTAAGTAAGATCACCCCTAACGTTGCCCCAAGCTTCCACCAAGCTTAAAAACCCTTTAACATCACCTATTAACTCCCATTTATCCATAGGAACTAAGTAAATTAACCCCCAATAGTTCCCCAAGTCAAAAAGGGTAAAAAAAACTCAATTTTGGTCTTGGCCGTAAGCTGGGCCGTAAACCCGAGAGCTCTAGCCGTAAGTTACTCCCAGCCCCGCCGTAACTTACTCCCAGCCCAGACCCAAGCCGTAAGTTACCCCGTAATTTCCAGGTCAGCATCTCATTTATTTAAATGTTTATTTAAATGCATTATGTACACGTGGCACTAGAATTAGATTACTGTAGTGTGACACGTGGCACGACAGTACAAACACTGGCATACGACTAGATAATTCGTGGAATTATCGACAAACAGCACACACGTGTCAAAACACACGAACGTTGGTGAACGTCACAGCACTTAAGCACAGAAACACCTCACAAGTCACTTATGGCTAATAACTATCTATTAGAGTCCAAACGACGCTCGAACGATGTTCTACAGTCGAAAAACGGGCAAGAACGGACCCAGAACCTCAAAACAAGCTTATTGGGCCTTGTAGTTGGGCCAGGCGGTACGCCAGACCCGGAGCACCCAACATAGGCGTTGCGCGCGGATCGAAAAAGGGGCGCCTCATCTGACTGCCTCCGCGCCTCATCGAAAAAGCTGAGATAGCAACATACGTGAGTAAATGCCTAACGTGCTCAAAAGTCAAAGTTGAGTACCAGAAGCCATCAGGGTTACTTCAACAACCGGAACTACCAATGTGGAAATGGGAGCAGATTTCCATGGATTTCATCACTAAACTGCCAAAGACGGCAAGTGGTTGCGATACCATCTGGGTTATCGTAGACCGACTGACAAAGTCTGCACATTTTCTACCTATCAAGGAGACTGACAAGCTAGACAAACTCACTCGAATTTATTTAAAGGAAGTGGTCACTCGACATGGAGTGCCAATCTCAATCATATCTGATCGTGACAGTCGATTCACGTCGCATTTCTGGAAGTCCTTGCATAAGGCTTTGGGCACGAGATTGGACATGAGTACCGCTTATCACCCGCAGACGGACGGGCAAAGTGAGCGAACGATACAGACACTGGAGGACATGCTCCGGGCATGTGTCATTGACTTTGGTAGTAGCTGGGAATCTCATCTACCGTTAGTTGAGTTCTCCTATAACAATAGCTACCACACTAGCATTCAAGCTGCACCATTCGAGGCACTTTACGGACGTAAGTGTCGATCACCCATCTGCTGGGCGGAAGTTGGAGACAGCCAACTGACTGGTCCAGAACTGGTGCATGAGACAACTGAGAAGATCGTGCAAATACGCAAACGAATGGCAGCAGCTCGGGACAGACAAAAAAGCTACGCCGACAAGCGACGCAAACCGTTAGAGTTCCAGGTGGGAGACAGAGTGTTACTCAAGGTCTCGCCCTGGAAAGGTGTCATTCGGTTTGGCAAACGAGGAAAGTTGAACCCTCGTTACATTGGACCGTTCGAGATTACAAAACGAATAGGCCCTGTAGCCTACGAACTGAACCTGCCGGTTGAACTGAGCAGTGTACACAACGTATTCCACATCTCGAACCTCAAGAAGTGCCTATCTGATGAAACACTTGTTATTCCTCTCGAGGAAATACAAATCGACGAAAAATTGAACTTTGTTGAGGAACCGGTGGAGATTATGGACCGGGAAACCAAGAAGCTCAAACTCAGTAAAATCCCGATTGTAAAAGTACGATGGAATTCGCGACGAGGACCGGAATTCATGTGGGAACGTGAAGACCAGATGAAACAAAAGTACCCACACCTGTTCGCGGAACAGACAAACACTGACAACGCAAGTTGAATTTCGGGACGAAATTCTTTCTAACATGGGGAGGATGTGACACCCCGTAATTTCCAGGTCAGCATCTCATTTATTTAAATGTTTATTTAAATGCATTATGTACACGTGGCACTAGAATTAGATTACTGTAGTGTGACACGTGGCACGACAGTACAAACACTGGCATACGACTAGATAATTCGTGGAATTATCGACAAACAGCACACACGTGTCAAAACACACGAACGTTGGTGAACGTCACAGCACTTAAGCACAGAAACACCTCACAAGTCACTTATGACTAATAACTATCTATTAGAGTCCAAACGACGCTCGAACGATGTTCTACAGTCGAGAAACGGGCAAGAACGGACCCAGAACCTCAAAACAAGCTTATTGGGCCTTGTAGTTGGGCCAGGCAGTACGCTAGACCCGGAGCACCCAACATAGGCGTTGCGCGCGGATCGAAAAAGGGGCGCCTCATCTGACTGCCTCCGCGCGTAACGACGGGAGACACCCCCCACGTCAGGCGATACGCCTGGCTTGTCAGAGTCGCCAAACAGCTTTTTAAACCCCCAAGATCATTATCACATCTATTTTCATCATTTCTCTTGCACCCACACGCCACCCTGCGGCCATTAACGATCCAGAACCCCTGTAGCAGCTCTTGGAAGCCATTGAAGACCCCTTTGAAGCTCAAGAACCTTGAAGGAAGTCTTCTAGATCACTACTCATCACCACCACCTTCTTGTTCTCGATCAAACCCACGAACCAGGAGGTGTAGGAGCTGCTACCATCACCATCTAAGAATCTCAGGAGCTATTGAAGGTAGTACCTTAACCCTTGTGGCCCAAAACCACCACATTTCGCACCTACACCCTCACAAACACACATGCAAGCTTATTAGCCTTGCATGCACGAATTCCTTCTTGTTTTAATCTGGGTTTATTGATAAATCTACTGTACATGATGACCTATGATGAAATGTGATGATCTAAGATGATGGGTTTAAGCCTTGGTGCTTGAAATGATGATTTGTCACAATATATTGCCATGCATGTATGATCCATGATGTTTAGGATGATTTTAAGTATATAGAGATGTTCATAGATGACATTGATGATGATTCACATGATTAGATTTGGTTAAAATGGCTTAAATATTGATTTTTGATAAACTTTCTATTAATAGAAACTTTTTGATTGTAAAATGATGATATGAATGATATTTGATAACATGCATGCTTAAGGATTGCTATTCAAATGTTATTAGAATGATAATGATGTTCAAAATGTGATCTTGATAATGTTTATGGTCACTTTTGACAAAGTTACTATATTTAGTAACTTTTCGGGTCGAAATAATGATAGGAGACGACTTGGCTATAATAGTATGTCTAAAATGATGATAGAATGACTATTATGATGATTGATGATGTGAAGATTAGTTTAGAAATGTTAAAATGGTTATTTTTATGCAAAAACTAGAAAGTTACTATATTTAGTAACTTTATTGTTACAAAAACCGACTTAGGAATATGTTGAATGACTTGAGCATGTTAAATGATTTATTATGTTATAATATGATGTTTAGATGCTAAGTTAGATGGTTTCCGATGTCACGTATGCTAGAAATGGAAACTTTCCATTTTAGGAAACTTTTGTGCACTAACATGCTATAAACGACGTATATGAACTTGTATGATAATGTGTTATGTGTTAACATGACCCCGTAGGACCATTGAGCATGCTAGAACTCTAACACCGATATGCTTTGTGAACTTTCCATAAATGGAAACTTACTATAAATAGTAAGTTGACCATAGACGCGATTTGCGCGTTTTGCACGCAACAAACACTTACACGATTGCTACACGATTCACAACCGTCACACGGTTCACCAACGGGTCGTTGACTTGACACGGTCAACTTTGGTCAACATAGTCAAACACGGTCAATATGGACCAACACGAGCAAACACGGTCAATGTGGACCGACACGGACAAACATGAACAACCAAGGGTTGTCGGACACAAACACGAGCACTAACACAAACACTAGCCCTGTCACTTACACCAACTCACGTACGGTATACGATATAGGTTGCCGGTGACCGACACGCATTTCGACGCAGGAGCTTACGCTTACTTATCGCTTTATTCACTAAGGTGAGTTTACGGCCCCTCTTTACTCTTTTTCAAACGCTTTTAAATAGGGGGAGAATACTAGTTGCATCGAGTCAAACATTATTACTATTACAAACATTTTTGTGTATGCTGGTTTATTGGACAAACATTAAGTGTTGAACTCGTAACAAGCCCTCACAAAGTCTTACCGTTAATGTACAAACAACGTGGTAGATTTGGATGGATCCATTAGGGAATGACTAACCCCACGGGGCACTATGTTGACTGGATGTCATAACCCGTGCAAATTCTGACCTAACTTGCTATGCATACGAGGCATAGCGGAGGCAAGGACAAACAAGTCTAGTTCGGTAGTGACGCACTGACACTTTGGGCCAAGGGCTCGGTACTAACATTGATAAACAGCATGACACACTTTCTTACTATATATATGTATATCAAAACCTGTGAACTCACCAACCATTGTGTTGACACTTTTTCTAAACTTGTATTCTCAGGTAACTGACAGGAACCCGGAACAGGAATGCACGTATAAGGGATGAGCAATTAGGATCCTCATGCATTCTGTCTTTGTGTCATTTGAGAACAATTTGTTTTATGTTATGTATTGATGCAATGTTTTGGTTTGACAATTTCTGATTCCGCTGCAAATGTTAAACTTATTTTATTTTCCGCTGCTATGAATTACTTTTCCGCTGCAAACCATTTTGTTACGTGTATGTGTCAAACATGGGATTTGTAAACGCATATAGAGGTGTTCAATATGACCTTGAGCTGTGATTCTGGCCACGTCACACCCACGTGGACTGACACCACGAGTGGGAAATTGGGGGTGTGACAACATATCACCATATGAACATACTAATCAACTTAAATCACCATTTTATAACCATTAAGATTAGAATGTCAAACGATTTACTAACGGGTCGTTTGTACCCAAAACACCAAAGAAATCTTATTCCACAAGATTTCTCAAGTTAAGTAAACCACATCACTTGTGTTTTACTAACTTGATTACACCCAACAAAGGACCTTCACACACCTTGTGAATAATCCAATGTCATGATCACACCACTTGTGATTCCAACACCGATTTGAGTTAATCTCAAATATAAATTCACACACCTTGTGAACTAATTTCATACATTCACCACACACATATTAAACACCAAGTTAATCATAGACTAACATTAAAACACCAAATCAACAATAATCAAGCAACATTTATCACCTATTGCTTATTATTGTCTAACAACAAATATTCAATCACCTATTCACCATAAAGTCACATCTTCTACAAAAATCCATACATGCATAACACCATTACACATAATAAGTAGAAGATTTGGGTGACTTACCTTGTTCCAATGAGCTATCCTCTATAACGATTTCTTTCCCGGGTCGTTTGGTGCCGCTCACACCTTTACTATCAATTCTATTATCACAACTAATAGGTTTAATATAGAGTTTGACTACAATTAGTCAAAATACACCCATTCACCCCATTGCCACCATTATAATTATGATTTACTTCCACAATTGGGCCTCAAACATATCAATTCACCTTTGTTAAGTTTATACACCCTCCCACATTTCATACCAACATTAGTTTTAAACTAATTTTAAGACAAATGCCCTACTTGGCATTTCATCAAGCACCTTTTGTGCAGTAAATTTTCTGCACATATGTATATCCTCTATATAAACTCCATAAAACTCCATATCTTGATTCAAAATCATTTAGATTCAACATTATCACATATTTATCAATCACAATTTCATATTAACATCTATTTCATGTTTACACATTGATTTACATCCCCAAGTTCTTATCCCCCAAGAACCTTGCAACACCCTATCAACACCATGATATTAAAAAACATGAAATCATCAAAAATGTGCTCTTAGATGTTATAAATATGAAAACCATTAACAACTAACACCATATAAACTCCCAATTTCGGATTTTAACCATCCTACCCACACCCCCAATAGAGACCCACGAAAATCCCATCAAACCCCCCAAAATTTCATACCTAAATGTAGTATGATGTAAGGAGAACTCCTTTTCAAGCTTGCATTGAAGATTAGATCATGGATTGATCACCAATTTGATCATTCTTTGGAATTTATGGGTTTTCTCCTTGGTCTCTCTTCTACATGTCGACACCTACCAAGGGAAATGGTCTTATGACCAATTTTGACCAGCCCTAATTTCATATAACCCCCCTTTTAATTTAAGTTTCAGCTATTTGCATAACTAGCCCCTCCATTAAGTTAATTCTAACTAGTTATAATTAACTTAGTTAAATTAGTTAACTCCAACTATATGTTATATTTTAAATCAAATATTTATTAAAACACCCGCCAATCAAAGTAAAACATAATTTATAATCCAATTACATTTTACTTATAATAATTCCCCAAAACGGGTTGTTACAAATTCTCCCCTCCTTACAAAGGTTTCGTCCCCGAAAGCTCGTAATACCTCAAAAAGAAAAGGATAAAATTTCTGCATTTCATCCTCCGACTCCCATGTAACATCAGATCCCTGTCTGTTCTGCCATTACACCATCACTTGGCTAACATACTGCGCACCATGTTTATTAGGGTTCTATTTCTCCTTTCAGCAACACCATTTTGTTGAGGAGTACCGGGCATGGTGTACTGGTTCACAATCCCCTGGCCTTTACAAAACTCATAAAATGGACCAGGAGCCTGACCCACATCAGTATGTCTACCATAATATTCACCTCCTCTATCTGATCTCACAACTTTTATTTTAAGATCTAGTTGATTTTCAACTTCAGTTTTATAATCTTTAAAAGTTGTAAGTGATTCAGATTTGTCCTTGATTAGATACAAGTACATGTAACGAGAATAATCATCAATGAAAGTGATAAATGAAGTATGTCCAGTTATTCCAGCAATGGTGTAAGGGCCACTAATATCGGTGTGAATTATTTCTAATAAATTAGAACTCCAAGTGGCACCTTTCTTAGTTGCTGTTGTCATTTTGCCTTTAAGGCATTTGACGCATGTTCCAAAGTCAGTGAAATCAAGAGAAGGTAAAACTTCATCCTTCACGAGTCGAGATAAGCGATCCCGTGAGATGTGGCCTAAACGTTGATGCCACAACATGGATGAAGTTTCTAAGTCTCGTTTTCTTTTAGTCTTTGTTGAGTTCTCATTAATGTTATATGATAACAAAGACTTAGAGAAATCATCATCTAGTTCTAACTTATAGAGACCACCATCCAAAAGACCAGTACCAAATACTTGAGAATTAGAACTAATAGTAAGTCTGCCATTACTATGAGAAACATAAAAACCATCCATGTATAACTTTGGTCCTGATACAAGATTCCTAGAAATTTCAGGAATATATAAGGTATCATAAAGTTTAATACATAGACCGGTTTTCATTATTAATTCTAAGGTTCCCACGGCAGCAACAGATAGTTCCTTTCCATCCCCAAGCTTAAGCGTTCTTTGGTTTCTTTCCAGCCTCCGGATTGTAAGGAATCCCTGAGTAGAATTGGTCACATGAACCATAGAACCAGAGTCAAACCACCAAGTATTAGTTGGAACATTTAAATTAAAGGACTCAATTATCATATAAAGATGATTACCTCTCTTAACCAGCCATTCCTTGAAGTTAGGGCAATCTTTTTGTTTATGTCCTGCCTTTCGGCAGAACCTACAGTAAGGATTGCCATTGGAATTGTTAGAGCTGGAGGAAGCATTCTGACGCTCTTCCTCTTGTACGCACATGGCAATCAACTCATTCATCAACCACTTCTCTTTCTGAGTGTTGTAGTTGATTTTGAAAGCCTCATAAGATGCAGTAAGAGAAGTCATAATGAAGTGAACCAAGAAACCGTCACTGATCTCCATGTCTAATCCCTTAAGTTTACGGGTCATGTCGTTCATCATCATGATGTGCTCACGAATGCCACTGACTCCATCATACTTAGTAGACACCAATTTCATGATAAGGGTGCTAGCATGTGCCTTTGAGGTTCCTTTGAATTGCTCCTCCACAGCAGTAAGGTAAGCTTTAGCATTAGTCAAATCAGGAATTGCTCCTCTGATGATTGGGCTGATTGAGTTCTTGATAAACATGAGAGCCATCCGATTAGCCTTCTCTCATTTCTCATACAGCAACTTAGCTTCAGCAGTGCTCTTATCAGTGAGGGCAGGAGGTGCAGGCTCTCTCAGTGCGTAGTCGAACTCCGTGATCCCAAGAGTCAGCATCAGCGAATCTTTCCAAGCAGAGAAGTTTGTGCCGGTAAGGGTTTCAATTCCCATATTGGGAGCTGTGAATCGTATTAGATGAGAAAGAGTAATATACTAAGGCTATAGAAGAACTTAGAGTGATCTATGGGGTAACTTAGATCTAAGGCAGGCCTATATAAGGACCATTATAGTAATGAAGCTGTGATAAAGAGTCTACTATAACATCAAATTAATAGACTAGATTAGGTTCTACTTAAACAAATGGGTTTCACTTTGGTTAATAACAATTCATTGAAGCATTAGGAACAATTTAGTTAGAAAGTAAAATGTGCATTAGGAATGTAACACATCACCTTTGGGCAGAAGTGAGACATTTATAAGCATTATGCACATGTTAAGTTTGCAAACATATATGTAACACATCACCTTTGGGCAGAAGTGAGACATACATGCTTTTAGGCAAAATGATGTCATGTGAATATCTAATGTTTAAGGATATACACAAGTAAGTGACAATGCTTAATAAGACTCAAATAATAAGATGTAACACATCATCTTTGGGTAGAAGTGAAACACTTGTTATTGAGTTTAAGCAAATTTTGTGTTTGTTAAGGTTTTGTAAAACATAATAGTTTAAGGTTTTAACAAAACAAGTTAATTTATCTCTTAGCCCCCTGATTTCGAGTACCTTCAGTTTTTCGAGTACACTTAGAATTCGAGTACTCTTAGATTTTCGAGTACAGTTGTTCGAGTACCTTATTTCGTGAACTTCAGAATTTCGAATACTGTTAAAATTTCGTGAACTTAAAAATTTCGAGTACACTAAAATTTCGTGAACTCCAAAATTTCAAGTACGCTAAGTTTAAAAGTAATTTCGAGTAAGTTAAATTTCGAATACTCAAATTTCGAGTACTTAAAATTTCGAGTAAACCAAAATTTCGAGTACTCATAAAAACGTTTACATTAATTTCGAATACGATTAAGTCCGAAAATTTTTAGGTTTACGAAAAACGCACCAGATTCACGTTTTTACGAAAAACGAACCAGTTTTAAGGTTTTTCGAAAAAACGACCCACTGTTGTACTCGTTTTTGTAAAACGTTTTTGGATTTTGAATCAATTTCGTGATTAGGAATCGATTAAGCAACATATTGCTCTGATACCACATGTTGGATCGATTCCTTTGATTTAGATTTAAATATGAACACGGAAACAGTAATGAAATAGAGATTAGATGAAACCTGTGAATCCAGTGAACGCGTTGTTGATTCCAGACATGATTCCTAAGATGACGATCCGCTCGGGTTCCCGTTTAGGGTGTACGGTGAGGATGGAGATGAGATGAGAAGGCTTGGTTAGGGTTCACGAATTCTCTTAGAGAATGAGGAGGATTCGTGTGTGTTGATGTTAGGACTGAGTAACCGAGATTAGGAGCCATAAGTCTCATATTTATATACACCCAAGGGGAAACCCTAATTAGGATAAATAAGGATAATTACGTCTATCAAATAATTATCTATCTGCTAGGGGTAATTAAGTAATTGATCTAATTAGTTAAATAATCATGAGGGCCATATTGTAAATATTTAATTTTATATTTTATGTTTGTTTAGAGACCGAAAACTAATGGATTCAACTCAATATTAATAATTAATAACTTTTGAAAAAAATACTTAAGGCTATTTTATTTTGTTATATAAATTTTTTACATGTCAGTGTACTATTTTACTTAATAACAAACCCTCTCACTCGACACTCATTGACTAATGTATATACATCATGCTTTAATTAATTTATTCTATGACATTATCAAACGTCCTTTAGACCCTCGAACAGACCTCATAGCCTTAGAAGAGGGGGAGAAAAAAAACGTTTCAATTATTCATGTTTTATTATTTTAGAAGTTATATGTTTTGCTACACTAAATACCAAACTTTTCGGTAAACTTCAATTTTTTTATACATGTCAAACATGGAATTACTTTAATTTAATTATTATAATTGTTATATTTTTAATATTTAGAATGAGGTTATCGTAGTTCCAGTATAAGAAAAATCGCGGTCGGGCTTTAAGTTTTGATATTTTCAGGTACAGTCGCATAATCACATAGGATATGCGTAGGACTACTGTAAATAACGTAAATGGAACAAATATACATGAATTTAATCTTCTTCATGTTCGTTCATTTAACATTTAATTTATTCACGAAATGTTCATTAAGAATAACCAAACGAAAGTTCTTGTTCTTGTTTGTACATTAAGGAATTGAATTGTAACGAATGCAAACAAACAAATATTATTCAAAAAAAAATAAAAAACAACATTTCAAATCTCAAATATTAAACGTAGTTATGTTGCATAAATATAAAGTCAAAATTTCTAATAATTAGGTTTTTAAAATATACGAATAAAAACGACTAAATTTGTAGTTTAAACATTACGGTAATAAACTAAAAGTTTAAAATTAAAAACATAAAATACATTTAATAAATAATTATAATAAATGAACATGAACGAACATATTATTGAACATTCGCAACCACAAATCTAGCCTACTGGTTAGGGTTTCATCTTGTGATCGAGAGGTCGTGGGTTTGAGTCCTGTCACAGGCAATTTAAAGGACATCCAGGTGAGGGAAAAAATCTTGAGCTTAATCTCGGGTTCTGGACCAATGGGGGGCGAGGGTTTACCTATTCCACGGGGTTTCCGCACATCTGGTGTGGCCGCGTCTTACCTCTGTCCGGTGGGCCCTGTTAAGACAACATACGTGGTATGTAGGATCGTCGTCGTTCCAAAAAAAAAAATTTATGTTCATTTATTTAACTAAACAAAATTTTTTCATGTTCTTACTTTTATTAAACAAATAAATATGAATGAATTTTTCCATAGGACGGTCCACCTAAGTACGTATAAAGAGACAGGACTACTAAATGCCCATTTAAGGTAATACTTGATCACGAAATTTATTTCAACACTACTTATTTTTACGTTTAAATGATATTACTTCTATAATTTGTTTTATAGTTTTAAAGTATTTGTGATATTTTTTGGTTTGAATCCAATCGGATCCAATTCAATATTTGATTTGCTTATGAAAATATTGTCTCGTTGCACTACTTAAAACTCGAAAGTCACCCTTAAATTTTAGATGTAATTAAGGCTTAGGTAGCTAAACTCGAATTCTATTAAATTAAGTGAATGAATGCTAGATTTTACAAGTCATGCACAACTAGGTTTATAAGTTTGTTTACTTTTACATTTTTAAATTTTTTCCCCCTGAATAACAAACAAAAAAAAGTGAAACCCCTATACTCGAAACAAAGTTTATAGCTTCAAAGTGAACAAAAAATTACTTTCTAACCAAATGCAATAAAAAATTTAATAAGGCACGAGCTAGTTTATTTATTATTTTACTCGTTGAAATATAAATTAATACATATACAAGGCTACCAGCTCTCCCACACTTTTGATCACCATGACACGTCTGATAGTGATTACAACATCAAAGTATACGATATGAACGGTTAGGATGAACAAATCTAGCCGGTCCGCTAAACATTTGGTCAAGATCCAGCCACAAGACCATCTTGGCCTTGGTATATAAAAATCATTAAAATTGAAAAAAAATATCTATATTTTTTACTTTTTAGAATTATTCATCAACAACTATCATCTTGTTAATTAAACCCATTAATTAGACCCTTTATCTTGTTAGTCAATGGGACATTGGCATTTAAGGATTAAAATTTAATATTTTATATAGAGACTTAACAATCAGGTTTCCAAAACAAGTAACCATGTCATTACATGATCACAAAATCACCACCACCACCAATCATATTTTTTCTTCCTTTTTCTTATATAAATTTATAAACCAATAAAAATAACTCGCATTATCATTTATTTTTCTTCCAATTCATCTTTCTATTATACGCATTTATTACTTATGTACATTAGTTATCACTTTGTTAGCATATCATCTATGTTGCACGTAGTTAAGCCTCTTCACAAGTGATAATTGCATGCATTATTAGGACCGACTTAACCGAGACAAAAACAATCTTAGGTTACTATCCATTTGTTCTTGCCTCTTTGGTCTGTTGGTCGGTTACTATACTAAAACATTTTTAAGTGTACTTTAAGAAAAAGAATCGATAGAAAGTTAAAAATTAAAAAAAAAATATTTTTAGTTTCTTTAATGAAAGGAAAGAAAAGAAAATGAAAAAAAAATACAATAAATTATTTTAATAATGTGTGTATACATAAGTAGGACAAAATGGGTTGGTAGGGTTATAAGCAAAAATCAATTTGGGTCAAAATGGATTGTTTTTAAAAAACATTAACCTGGTTTAAGTCAAAATGTGTTAAAATAAACAAAAATCTAGTAGAAAATTTTTTATTGATTTTCTCATCAAATATGTTATTAATCATTTTTAAACATTTGAAATCATTGTATTCTCATATTTTTTAGGTTACCATGTTGACATGTGTTGTGTTAAAGTGGTAACCATCGCAACTCATTTAATGTTATGATGTTACCCATTTCAACCATTATACAATGATTGTTCACCCAAACCAATTCATTTTTATTATTTTGGATGAAGGTTGCCACCTCTGCACCATTAAAAACTTGTGTTTACACATATTAAATAAATAAATTTCATATTGTGTTTACACATATTATGATGTTACCCATTTCAACCATTATACAATGATTGTTCACCCAAACCAACTCATTTCTATTAATTTAGATGAAGATTGCCACCTCTATATACACCATTAAAAACTTGTGTTTACACATATTAAATAAATAAGTTTACCAAACGGATTCTATTGTAATGACAGTCCGTTGACTTCTCTTATAAAAGTTCTTAGGTTGGAGCCTTACCCATAGCAAATATTGTTTTGGGTTGACCCAGGTGCTTTTCTTGGTTGTAGGTTTTCTCTTGGACATATGAGGTCAGGTCATCATGTTCTGTTCTTGGGCAAATGGGTGATCTACTTGTTAAGGTGATCCCAGGTGATCGGGTATTTGCTGTTCAAAATAAATAAATAAAAATTTAAATTAATTATTTTAAATAAAAAATCTGATATCTTTGAGTTAAATAGTACATTTATTTTACTACCAAACTACTCTTAAAGAATGAACTATTTGTTAGGATTGAAACCAAGACGTGTTACTTGATGTTAGAGATGGGCAAAAAAACCAGTTTGGGTTTACAAACCGGTTCCATCCAAACCGGTTCCCAAACCAGTCTGAAGCGACAATTTGGCATAGGTTTGACATCATCATCACCCAAACTGATTTCAACCCCTCTAAACCACTTTCAACCCCTCCAAACCGGTTTCAAACCGGTCCAAACCGGTTTTGACCATCCATTGACCAAATCGATTTGGTTCTCAAACCAAATCGGTTTGGAGAAAAAAACCGGTTTGTGCATCCCTACTTGACATTGAGTTTGTAACCAATTATACAGTCCATTATACCATTTTAAGAGAAGCCCATTAAATGTTTTAGGTAGTGGGCTCCCACCAGCTATCGACCCACTAATTTTTTCAAACAAATTTTCTGTTCCAGCATCAAACATATATGATTGTCTGATATATGATATATCCACCATTTACATATATCCGGCCAGCTTAATATCGCATACCAATCAACTTTGTTAGAGATAACTTTATATTTAATAAAGAAGACAAAAATGTTTCTAATAATATAAACTTTTTCTTAACGTTTTTTTGTCATTTAAGATTTTTAAATGTTTTTTAGTTTTACTTTTTCTTGGTTCCAAGTAAAAATGCAAACAAACCGAACATAAACCGTTTTTTAATGTTTTTTTTAGGTTTGTTGGTATAAATACTATATATGTTATCAAAATAAATATTTATGGTAAAAATTAAAATTATACTATTAAATTTATTTTGTATGTTATTATTAAAAAGATTAAATATAGGATTAAAACCAATTTATTATTTTAAAATTTTGTTTTGTTTTAAACTTGTTTTGCGTGGAATTTATTTGCTATTTATTTATTTTTTTCACTTGTTTTGATGTGTTATTTTTATGAATGAAATTGAGTTATTATTTTTTTTATAATATTTATGGTGATATATCATATATGTATGGGAAAAAGCAAAATATAAATGTTAAAAAAAACAGTTTAAGGGGTGAAAGTGAAAATATAAGAAAGATGAGGTGTGTATATTGAAACAGTTTAGCAAGAAATATTCAACTCATGAAATATCTCTATAGAGTATAGACGATACTATGGTCTTTATCGCTAACTTTCGACACTTAACTCATTTTCATTTCAAATGTTAAAAAAAAAAAAACAAAAGATACAAATGTTAAAAAAAACAGTTTAAGGGGTGAAAGTGAAAATATAAGAAAGATGAGGTGTGTATATTGAAACAGTGTAGCAAGAAATATTCAACTCATGAAATATCTCTATAGAGTATAGACGATAATATGGTCTTTATCGCTAACTTATCGACACTTAACTCATTGTCATTTCAATTTAATTTAAAGTGATATTACGTGAAAATATCGTCGAATCATCCATCCTTATTTTAATAAAAGAATAGCAAACTTTAACAGTTGTCATCTTTTCATGAAGTCTAAAATTATTTTTCTCTTATCTCTCACCTATTAAATACTAATTATATTTTTTATTAAATATTAACAATTAATAATTTTAAATAATTAAATTATACAATTAAATATGAAATATATAAATCTACCTATCATAAAATTAATTAAAACTTAATAAATCAATATAAAATTTCAATTATATAATATCTTAAAATTAAATTTGTAATTCTTAATCCTTATTTGTAATATGTTATTTTCAAACATTCAATACTTATTATTTTATAAACAATTAATAATATCAAACATATAAATCTTTATAAAAAAATTATTGTTTACAACATGTCATATTTATTAAACCCATGTAAGACATGTGTGTCTAACACAGTATAATGATATTATAGTTTATTCTGATTGTTGACTTAGTGATTATCAATTTTTTTCTCATTTTAAATTAATTAAGAACGATATAATATAAGAATATATTGTTGGATCAAGAGATATTAGTATATATATTAAAAAGAAAATGGTAGCCTCTCTCACAAAAAGACTGTTCATTTTTGTATCAATATACATGTGTGTAGTACAATCCTTTGTTGCATACATCTTGATTTCTATTTTTGCTTCTGGTACATTCCCTTCATCTGCAATGTGGTACACAAAAACCAATCGATTCCATCTTCCTTTTTCAACGCTTCTCTCAGTCGATAGCTTCAGTTAGATCAGGTACGTTGTCTTCTGGTATGGCTATTACCTTCGTCCTTACCTTCACTCCATTCACGTATACTTACTTAGGCCACTTTGATTTGGCCATGATGAAATTAGGGTTTTTTTTATGCTCAGTTGATATATCAAACCAATTAACCAAAACACTATGTTTATTCACTGATCGCTAATATTTTCATCTTAGTCCTAATTAGGGTTTTGGATTTCCTCTATGTTGATTTACTTTTCTATGAATTGGGTTGTTGCATGTAGTAGCAGGTGTTGTTTGTGAATGGTATTGTCTTCCTCTTTTGTCGTCTATCATGTTTGAGTGTTCGGTTGTATATGGACTTATGGTAGCTACAGGTTTGTATCTTCCTCATATTTGATTCTTCCATATGCTTGATTAGTTGATTGTGCAGCTCTGTTTCTTCCCTCGGTCAAAAAAAAAACCAAAACATTATTTGACTTTATTTGTGGTATTTGTAATATACTGTGATTAATATAGCAAACTATATTCTGCAAATGGCCCATGTTTGATCAAAAGGTATTCAAAAATATTAGTTCCTAGATATAGTTGTAGTATCCTGAATGGACACATACTTTCTTAAGGCCACATGATCTAAATCCATACATACTTGCACCTTTTTTTACTGATTTTTAATACAAAATTGCATATTATTACTGATAATGGCAACTAATGAACAACTTGCTTTTTGATCCCTCTTTCTTTCATTAAACCCTTCAACTCAGAAATAATGTATAGATATAAAAAAAGATAATGGAAGGAGGGTAAAACTTCATTATGGTGCTTGAATTCTAACTATTATGATACTCCTTTAGGATTGAGGATAAAAGTCTAATAGCCTGTTCTATGTCTCCACGCATCACAACTACCTTATACTCGATTAGGGGGAGAAGAAATTGTTCACAACACATTCAAACAATTGCAGCCTAGAATCCATAATAATGTTAGACAATTTTTTTCAGAAAATCATATCAAAATAAAAGTTTTGCCCCTTGAAACAACCTCTGCAAGTTGGCTAATTTGATTTGGGATACCAACATTTGGCGTTTAGTTAACATCATAATTATTCAAGTTTCTTAACCAATTTGAGTGTCATCTACTTATCCAAATTGTTAAGTTCTTTGAATAAATGTTTTGGGATTCTTTTTTCAGGTTAACGTTGCAACTGATTTGGCCTCAATTAATTGTTTAGAACAAATCGTATTCGTAGCTGAAGTTTCGATAAGACCCATTTCGTAATTAAAAAGTGTTCAAGTACACACTTTATAATGATTTTAATATTTATTATAGAAAAATTATAATTTACAATTATTTACGCATGTTTACACAGTGTTTGGCTTCTATTTGCACCAGATTCCTGTCAGTTAAGGTATGTTATTAAGCAGATCCCACATTTTGTAATAGTTGAAATAACAATGAAATTAAAGAGTTATGTAGCCAACGAAATAACATATTATGCATAAACTTATCTATAAAACCGCAGCATCGAGCGGGTCGTAAATTCTAGTTATATCACAAATGACATGACAATATTTAAACATGTTGCACGCTCGAATTAGTCAGATTTTTTGGTAAATTGTTTTGGTGAAAGATAAAATGTCAGTTTTAACCTTTTAATGGTCGGTTATTTTCCCAAAAAAATATGGCCTCTTAACGTGGCCAATAAACCATATCCAATCATGTAAATCTCGTAAAATGGTCGGATTGGGTCACTACTACAAAACTGGGTATTTGCAACAAAATTTTCGGTCGCAAAGTAGTCTCAAATAACCTTTTGCAACTACTTTGCTACCAACATAGCTGTCACAAAAACCTTCGTAGCTAATACTTTTTTGCGACCACAATTGCGACGATCAAGTATTTTGCGACCGGTTTTAGCAACGGATATTCTGGTCGCAATTAATGCGACGGATTAGCGACATGATTTTTGCGACGGGTTTGCGATCAGTTTTTGCGATGGATTTGCGACGAGTATTTTGCGACTGTTTTCCGACAAGATTTTTACAATCATTTTGCGACGGGTTTTTTGCGACTATCTTGCGACGAGAAATTTGCAACGACTTTGCAACTAAGGCGCTTGCGAAGTGTTTGCGACGAATTTGCGACCATTTTTCAGCCATTTTACAAAATAAACATATACGTAAAAAGATAATAAAACCTGCAAATAATTTTCAAATTTTTAAATAGAACCTACTTTATAAACATTAAATATCCAAAAGCATCAAATGTCCAAAAACATAAAATATCCAAAAGCATCAAACATCTAATTTGTTTTAACTAGGCATTCAAACATCCTCTAAAGCATAGCCTCTTTCTCGGCCTTTTCATTTTTTTTTTCTTTTTCTTTCACCAACTCCTCTATAATTTTGTTTAACATTTGCATCTACAATGAAAAAACATATACTCCAATTAGCAAATAAATATTAAAACTCAAATACGCTAGTACACCCATAAGTTTAGGATAACCAATCATGGTTTATTCCACTCCCTCAATGTGTTAATTGCAGGTTGCCAAGCAAAATAGTCAAGTATTAAACACATTATAAACTAAATCCCAGTTGATCGGAAGTTTAATATGTAGTTCACTGTCGAGGTCACACAACTTGCACATATGACAACAATTCGAGCTCCTTTGTCCTTTAATCTCAAGCTTAAAATAACTCTTCAACCTGTATACATTATTGGTTCCTAGTCTTAAGAACAAGTCCATTTTTTTATAGAACATTCTCATGCAATTATCAGCTAATCTCTCTTTGATAATATGTAAATGGAGATGCCTCCTACACCTCCCAAACTCTCTAAAATTTGTCCAGTTCATAAATTTCGTTAAAAAATTATGATTGCTAGTATGATTGCTATTTTGATGTTCACGCGTTAGGTAATATTCCATCTAAAATTGAGGTAGAATTCCCTGCTATTAACAATAGGCCTAGAACTACATAACTGGTTCCCTCCCTACTTCGTTAAAAATGGTGCAACAGTGTTGCTTTTTGGTGCGTTCTATTTGCTAAGCAGATATGAAATCCATTGTTCAGCAATTTCATTCCCAAACCTCTAAACCTATGAATCGAGGAGAAAGTTTTAAGAAACAAGAACCTGATAGTGGCCGAAATCGAACCAGATTGAGAAAACTCAGGGAAAACGATGCAACCGCTGTAGATCTGCCAAACAGAAGCTCCGATTTCGAACAACGAATAGACCGCAACGATCGAATTAGGAGCAAAAACGAACCTGCAAAGTTGCGATTCTTCAATGTTTGTGATGATTTTGAGTTAAAATGAGTGAAAAGATGTAAAATCACATAATATCTTCCCTAATTCATCGATATGATTCCTAAAAGATTAAAAAACAGGAACATCTATTCACCGCAATAGAAGTGAACAAAGCACGCGTACCTTGGAGAGTTCAAGAAGTGCGTTTTCGCGAAGATCGGGACTGCTGAGATCGAGTACCAGTTGCTCGGCGGACTGCATTTTCCGATCGTTTTCCTGATTTCTCGTCGACGGTGTTTGGGGGGACAAACGGAGACGAGATATAAAAAGTTGAACACTCCGACCTCTTTATGTGTGATATTTTTTGAACTATTTTACAACCAGCATTTTGCGACCATTTTCCGACTATAATTTTTCGACCGTTTTGCTACCATAACATAAATTTCATGAATTCTACGACTGTTTCGCGACGTGAAATTTACGACGGGTTTGCGATGAAACTTTTGCGACCGTTTTACCACTGAATTTTTTTATTTATTTGTAATTTTATTTTTTTTACTTTTGAGACTTTTTTGCAACCAAAAATATTTAGTCGCAAATTTTGCGACGAGTTTGCGACAGTTCTCAGGCTGGTTGCTAAATTTACGACAATTTTCTTTTGGTAGCAAACCAATCAGAAAATTTACGACCAATTTTTTCCGGTCGCAAATTTCGTCGCAAATACCCAGTTTTGTAGTAGTGGGTATTGGTTCGGATCAAGAGGGGCACGAATCATGATGAGTTTTAATCAAAATCATTTTTGGTTTAATGTGTCGTTTTTAAAAAACGTCAATTTAGTTAAGTTTAAATGAGTAACTAAACAGATAGTTTATTTAAATAATCTTTCGTGGTTTTTTCATCAAAAATCTTATTAATAATTATCCATTTGAATCAATTTTATTTACATAGTTTATGTTAACTATCTTAACTTTTATTGTGTTAAGGAGTTGCGCATCTCAACCCTTTATATGTTATGAAATTACTTATTTTAATCCAAAATACAATACTTATTCACGTAAAACCAACGCATTTCCCTAGCTTTGGTTTTACAATTATGTCACTAGATATCCGTCGGCTAATAGGGACGCCATCTTTAGTCCCTAAAAACTCCAGCGTAAAATTATTGCTAGTCGCAACTCGCAAACTCGGTAACAAAGTGGTTAGCGACCCTAAAGCCCAGAGCGGTATGTAGCCCTTTAGCCTAGAGGTGCACAAATCGGGGTTTTTTTTGAACCAGTTCCGGTTCCGGTCCAATCGGTTCCAGTTTCGGTCAACAAAGTCAATACCCGGTTCCGGTTCCAGTTTCGGTTTTCAACCGGTTGCGGTTCGGGTTTTGGCCGGGTACAGGTGGAACCAGTTCCGGTTTTCCTGGTTCCGGTTTTTAATTTGTCTAAAAACCGGACCCGTTTGTACCCATCGGTTCAGGTATGACCGGGTCCGGTTTTTTTGCCACCTCTACTTTAGCCCTCTGGATGTCTTTTACCCTTTCATCATAATAGTGTAGGACTGTTGGCAAGAGATAGAAAAAAAAAAAAAAACTATTGTGATACCAGAACCAATTACCTGAACAGGACCCAGTCCTGCTGAACCAGCGGTATTGACGGTTTCGGTTTCTCAAAGAAAACGAAACCGGTTTCACCATTACTAGGCAAAAACCACAACCTAACTGGAATTAAACCGCTTCTTGACTTTGTTAACTAGAATTGTAATCAGTTCCAAAAAAAACCCGGCTTTCCCACCTCTACTGTTGGCTAGCATACAGATTTTGAATTTACATAAACATGAAGTGAATGCTTTAAACGGATCAAATTTTGAATTGAAGTCCACTTAGTCATCATAATCTAAATGCATATCTTGAAATGAAAGTTAAATAGTAAATTAGCATCATCCTAATTATTTTTGTTTTTACAATACAAAAGACAGATTGATTTGTAAATTAAAAAGTTTGTTCTAATTGTAGAAGAAAGATATAATGTATGAGACTAATCTCACCCCATATCCGATTATAAAAGCTTGTCCCATATTCAGCCTAAAACTTATCGAGTATCCATCGGGTTTGAGGAGACCAGTCAGCCAGTACTATATGCTGTGGGTTTCGTGTTAACCCATCAAGTGCGTGTTTCTTTGTCATCCCTAGCACCATAAGTATTAATACTCTATTAGCCTCGTTGTATGGAGGACAAACAGCTACATGGCAGTTCGGATAAGGAAGTCGGTGTTGGAGGTCATTTTTGGGCGTTTGTTTGTTTATGGCTCGTTTGGAATCCCAGACAAGGCCAAATGAATATCGGGGGCCACCTCACTCACATGTGTATTACAAAAAGGTTGTTAAAAAATAGGAAAAAAGGTTCTCATAAAAAGTGCGCTAAAAAAGATTTTTAAAAACTTAAAAACCGACGTAAACATACTTTGATTGTATTTATTTTTGTATCATTAGAAACGGCTTGTCGAACCCTAAAACCTAAACCATAAATCATAAACAATAAACCTTAATATTAAAACCAAAACTTTAAAAACAAAACATAAACCTAAAGATAAAACATAAAAGTTAAAAACCAAGTCCTAAAATCTAAAATCTAGACATAGTTGTTATAGCTAAAACGTAAAATTTAATATTGTAGGGTTCAATGAGACGATTCAAATATCATTGAAATGAGTTTAATCATGGTTTGTTTTTGAAGGTTTTAAAAATCTTTTTCAGCATTTTTAGGCAAAATACATTTTTTATTTTATCTTTTCCTATAAAAAATAAACCTTACAAAACAATAACTAAATAAAATTAAAATAAAGATATGCTAATTTTATAGAATATCCAAATAGTTTTTCTCTTTCTTTTTTTGCTAATTAACGGCATATCTCTCAGCAGATAATAAGATTAATTTTTAATTATAGTATTTATAACTTTTTAAGGTAAAAAATAGATTTCTTAGCATTAAAAAAGAACTTTTTATCAAAAACACACTTTTATAAATTTAGTTTTTTTATCAAAAAACATTTTTTTAAATGAGTTTGTTAAAAAAAATAAATTCAGTTTTTGTTTTATTACTTCAATTATTTAGTTTAGTTATAAGTAATTTTAATAATATATAATTGGCGTATTACCAAATCACGCTTCTAGCTTTTTTAACTCGTTCAGAACGAAGTAGTGAAGATTAGCTTTTTTATCATTCAATGAATTTGGTTAATTTTTTTTAATTGAATATTTGACCCAAAGTTTTGATTTGTATTTCTGAAATATTTTGGTTAACTGTTAATTTATTTTATATAACCTGAGTTTGAGATGAATAAGATGTGATGATTGACGCAACGTATTTGTTGATGTTTGTTGCATTTGCATACTAAATCATCTAAAATAATTCAAAATCAAGGCTCTCATATATATGCCATTAAATATTAAATTTCGAATATCGTATTACAAATTTAAAATCTTTACAATTATTTCATCTACAAACTTAAAATACAAATATAATTAGGTCCCGCATAAACAAGCTCTAAATTAATTCGTATAACAAATAACTCACGTACACTAACTACGTTGTAGACGATGTCACCTCTCTAACCAATTTATTAGCATCTATACTAATGCAAATAACGTTCATTGATATCATGATTCCCGTCATCGAAATTGAGGGAGTAACTAACAGCGTCGTAGGAGTATACCGAAGGCTTTGGAGATCTAGAGAAGCTTTTCTTGCTTTCTTTAACTAACCTTTTCATCAATTTTTTCCATTTATGGCTTCGGGTTACGACGTTCGTTTGCGTAAACTCAGTGTCGTCAGAGACGGATGAAAGCGAAGATGAACATTCAGAGAAGTTCGACAGCCGTCCTTCGATGGTGGCTGTGGGGAAGTTGAAGTCACTTGCAAAAGCCATGTTTTACGAGAATGAGTGTTTTTTAGGTTTCGGATCAAGGAATGGTATGTATGGAAGTTTGGATCGATTGATAAGGGCTTTATAGATGTTGCCATAGGGGTAATATGGTAATTTCCCACCGGTTTGGATTTGGGGTGAGGGATGGATTGCTTTAAATAAATCGTGTAAAGGAGTCGTTGGATCGTCAGTTTTTCACCTTTACACATACTTAGTCCCATAATATTTTGACTATGTTTGTATATTTTGAAAATTATTTTTAAATAGAATATTTGTGGTTCATGATAATATATATATTAATTTATTAGCGTTTTGGCTAAACTTTATAATATTATGGGATTTTTAGAAAGACACTTTTTTAGTCTTAAACTATCTTTTTCAGATTTGAAGTTGTATCCTCTCATCTAAAAGACTGTCTCTAGCAATATCATGCAAATATTTGTGCAATTGAATATCAGATTAACTATAATTCAAATGTGTTCAAGAAATAATATATCTTGTGTGTATAAGATCGATATAAATGTAAATCTACTAAGTTATAAATTCGTGCATTACACAAGCTTGTATAATAAAGATCAGTGTAATTAAATGTTAAAGATTTGCTAACATATGTTATGAAAATTTAAACATTTGTAACATGTATATATGTTAGATACAGTGACGGAGCTTGAAAATAAACCATGAAGAAGCCGAAATATTTTTAGAAATAAAACGGAGGATGTCCGAATCAATACCTATAAAATTTTTCGACGAAATACTATTAAATCAATCCTTTTGAGCGGAAAAAACAGCGGGAGCTGGGGCACCCTCAGGCACCTCAAAAGCTTTGCTCCAGGTTAGATAACCAAATTAACATCACTTGTTGACTAAATTACCTCGCCTAAGAACTATATATATTTTTTACAAACGTTTAAAGTTTGAAACCATATAAGTAATTTATGAAACTTAAGGGATTAAGAATGAAATATTATTAAACTATAGAACTATCTCGGCAATTTATTCTTAGTATTATATAATTTTATAATATTTTAAAAAATTACATAACTAAAGAAAGAAAAAAAATGAACACATCGATCACCAAGCTCAAGTAGCTGCAACATACCTTTCCTTTTCGAAAACCTAAATCTGTAATATTTTTTGCTATATTTGGTAAACAAAACAATGAAGATACAAAACTAATAGCACGTACATGAATTTGATATATATGAATTAAAAAACAACAAAATTAATTTCTAACACATCAAAATAATACATGTTATATATAATTAAACGTAACGATACAAGTAATAAGAATCAATTTATACAACTTGAAATATTCCTTAGATTCTAAATTTGTGCATTCATGCAAGAAAATACAAAAATTAAAACATCTAAAAAATTGATAGCATATACACATATAACACTTAATTTAAGAGTCTAGTGACGCCTTCTTTTCTGAAATAATGTTATTCGAAAGGCAAATTTAGCTTTAAATAACTTCTTAAGGTATGTTCCTTTCATGACCAGTCAGATTCTTAAATCAAATTTTGTAAAAAAAATATATAATAATATAAAATAAAATAAAATAAAATAAAAGCGTTTGCTTTGAGCTAGCTTTTTAAGATATTGGTGTCGTCCATTATATTCGTCATCATGCATGCATACAAATGGTTGTAAAGAAGCAACACTATATATATATATGAACTTACATCATCCTCTATGAGGGGGAAGATTGTTGGATACAGCTCGCTCGTAAATCCTTATCCAAATACATGCATATATATGCATGCTTTAACAACTAAAATACTTTTAAAAAAATATATATTTTATATTTTTTTTTGAACGGCAATTTCGATCACTGATGGGTCATAGACCCACCCGATCATATCCACACCCCATAAGAGGAAACTCACCATAGGTGAGAGAAAACCTCCTAGCCTAGTATGGAACCCTATTTTGTCCATGCCAGGACTTGAACCCGTGACCTCCCCAATATTGAAGCCACATGGTACCTTCCCTCAACCGCTTGAGCTAAGGAGATATATTTTATATAATAACTAGTATATACGACCCGCGCTTTGCGGCGGGGTCTGATATACTGACGTAAAAACAACCAATAGAACATGAGGCTAAAATCGTGTACAATAAAAACATTAATACCTAAATCACAGTTGTTTTGCAAAAATTAACCCTCAACTAATTGTATGAAATTTCAAAACCATTAAGCAACATATCTCAACTTATTATAAACTGAAAGTTATAGTCTCATTACAGATTGAAATAAAAAAAAAAAACCTTATACAACATCTATAACGTAAGCTTTGAAACTAAAAGTTGAAGATTAAGAACTCATTTAACAGTAAAGAATGTGATTACATAAGACTTAAAAAAAACCCCCTGCGTAAATGTAGAATTTATAAACGATACAAATATTGTAAAATTATTAAACCTAAATCGTATATATATGTAGTATATATAATACTCATGGTTTATAAAATTATTAAATCTAAATCGTTTGTGAACTAATTACGATCAAAATGATATAAACAATACAAATATTCGATAATGTACGCGCAAAATTTCTGTGACTGTTTGGGTTCGAAATTTATATAAACGTTCATGAGGCAACTGCGATATAATTAATATAATAACGACTTTTATCCGACAACCTATTGACGTGTTAAAATAATGTGAGCATTAAAAATATGTGAGTAAAGTGAGAGGGATATTTAAAAATAAGAGTTCAAAGTTCAGGGTTGTAACCGAAAATTCAAAATTAATTAAAAGAAAAGTTTGAAAGAAAAGTTTGAAAACCACGGCTCAAAAGAAAAGTTTCAAAACGACGGCTGCTATATACATATATATGTGTATGTATAGAAAAAGTGAATAGTTAAACTGTGAGGGAAAGGAATTTTGCTAATTAATATATATAATAATCGGCTTTTAGGACCTTCCTGTTTTTCATACAAACATGCCACTCAAAAAGCAATCATATCATAAGTTTTGAGACCTTTTTGCGACCGTAAAAAGGTATGGTAGTAAACTTATTTTAATTCAATCACAAACAAACTTATTAATTATATTCTCATTTTTCAATAAGGGCTGCTAAAAATGACGAAAACAAACGTTGCCTCCATTTCAATCATGGGAGGCTCTGGGGATCGAGGGGTAAACCCGACCTCCGTCTAGAGTCCATTTATCGTAAGAGCACAAAAATTTTAAAAATCTTTTTTAAATTATATATATTTACTTTTATCTCCAAATACAAACCAAAAAAACACAAGTTTATAATCATTAGGGGCCTTTTTTTCTCAGTACGTCTGGGGCACATAAATTTTCAGGGCCACCCCTGATCTCAATTATGATAAAGAGGCTGCTCCGAATGAGTCCTGGCTCAAACTTATCGTTTGAAGTTTATCATCAAAATGCTTTTAACCATATTTTCACATAATTAGTAAACTAACGTTAAAATTATAGTAATTTTACTTTTGCTACTTAAGGGCTCACACATATGTGTATATATGCACCGCAACCGGGGCGATAATTCGGTCGCACATATGTCCAAATGAAATTAAGAAAAAGATAATAATAATAATAATGCAAATGATCGTAAAAACCTAAGAAAAAAAGGTAACAGCACAAAATTAAATTTAAATGACTTATGCATGTAGGCAACAAAGGTTTTTAATGGTTAATTAAGTTCAGTGACATTCAATTAAATAGTCACATAGATAATGCTCAGTTATTAGGGAGCGAGGTGGGTAACATATATAACCATAGGCGGATACAAAGCTTAGGGAGTGGGATATGTTTTCTGTAGGAGCCCATGATTGAATATAGAAACATGTTTTTAAATAATTTTGTTTAATTTTGAAACAAAAGAAGGAACATCTGATTATAAAGACACAAATCTTATTACAAGAAGCAAAAAACTTGATTATAAAATAACACAATTGAAAATAAGTACTGAAAAATGTGTATCAAAAATTTTATACGAATACTAACTTCTACATGATGTAACTTTCAAACTCATTATTTAAATAATGGCTTGTTTTTGTGGTTTCAACTAACCTGGCCTGCTTTTTACCTGGACCGATAGGTTTGGTTTATGATTTTTAACAAATTAATTTGACCCATTTTTTTACCCAAACCCATTATTACCAACTAGAAAAAATTTACGAATCCGTCGCTAGCTTAAAATTGAGAAATATCAGCAGTCAAGTTACACAATTTATAACAAATTAAATCACATACATAACTATTTTAATTATAAGATAACCAAAGAATAGCATAATTACTTAGCTTTTAACACATAAATCGGAAATCATAACATACCATACATGTTATTATTGCGAGTACTTAACACTTGTCAATAAAGCTTAGATATATGTTAGTAATGTGAAATAGTGTCTAGCTAACTCATATCATAATATGAATTTCATACCCAGTAATCTTATTTTGTATGCCAAAACAATATAAGAGCTAAATAAAATTTCCTCGTAAATTATAAGATGCAAATCCAAATAATCACAACGACCGACGTCATGGAAGACATGGAATATATAGAATAAGGTGTCTAAGTTTCAACTCAACAAAAGCAAACAATCTTAATTACCAGTTATTTGAAGTAGGGCTGTCATAACGGGTCAGACACGACCCGTTAAAACACGACACGTTAAGACACGAAAAATAAACAGGTATTAACGTGTCGACCTGTTTTAGACACGAAACATGTTAAGGGTAAACACGAAACATGTTAAAGTCGTGTCGTGTTGTGTCGTGTTAACGTGTTCGTGTCTGAATTTGCCAGCCCTAATTTGAAGACACCTAAATATTTAAATTATTTAAATTCAAGTAATAAATTGAAAAATCAAACTTGAATTGAGGTTCGTTAATTAATAATTCGTATTTTAAATTCGTTTTACAAAATTATATAAAAAACTGTTAATTACAATCTCTCTATTTAATTATAGTTTCTATAATATATATATATATATATATATATATATATATATATATATATATATATATGGAAAAGATCAAATAAAAAGTATATTTTGCCTAAGAAGGCTATGAAGGATTTTTAAAATCTTCAAAACCGACCCAAACAAACTCCGATTGAACTCATTTTGATGGCATTGGAACCGTCTCATCGAACCCTACAATATTAGATTTTAAGTTTTCGTTTTAACATCTTGATTTAGATTTTAGGTTTTAGGGCTTGGTTTTTAGCTTTTAAGTTGTATCTTTATGTTAAAGATTTGTTTTTAAAGTTTTGGTTTTAGTATTAGGGTTTATTGTTTATAATTTAAGGTTTGGGTTTTAGGGTTCGACAAGCCGGTTCCAATGACGCAAAAATGAGTTCAATCGGGGTTTTTTTGAGTCGGTTTTCGAGTTTTTAAAATTCTTCTTAGCCTTCTTAGGCAAAATAGACTTTTTAGGGGAACCTTACCCTATGTATATATATATATATATATATATATATATATATATATATATATATATATATATATATATATATACGATATATTTGCAATCTTAATTATAAGTTTTGTTTCTTACAGCTTGATCATAAAGCACCAATCTTAAAAAGTTGATATAATATAAGAGAAAATTGATAAAATGTGTTGGTGTTGTTATTTTGTTTTATAAGATTAAGATCATACGCATTACAAGGAATATACGGAAAGGCCGGAGACGCTCTTGCCTTAAATTAATTTTAAACGATATAGTAAAACTCTAAATCTTAACAATTAATTTTCACACCTAAATACAAGATATAGGGAGTGATCACTCACACTAACCCGTCAATTTAGGATTCAATTCTTTTTTATAGTCATAGTCGAAATAAAGTCAATTTTATTTTGTTTTGTTTTATTAATCTTTTCTTGATTTGTTATGTTAATTGAGTGTTCGGTTCTCCAACAGATTGACCTGCAATAATACCTACAGCTTCCCCCAATTCTCGACACTTTCTTGGAAAAAGCTTGAAAAAAAAATTAAAAAATCACTTTAAAAATCAACTTTTTAAAAGAATTTGTTAAAAAATCAAACATAATTATTGTTTTATTACTTCAGTTAATAGTTATAAGGAATTTCATAATCTATAATTTCAAAGGTTTGATTTTTATTTTTGAAATATTTTTCCAAACTGTTTAAATTCTTCTATGTAACCTGATTATTCAAGATGAATATGATGTGATGGTTAAGGAAACTTGTTTGCTGATTTGTTGCATTTGTTAATGTTTGTTGCATTTGCATTTTAAATCATCTAAAAGAATACAAAATAAGGCTCTCATATATGCCATTAAATGTTTAATTAGAATATCGTAAAATAAATTTCAAATCTTTACAATTAATTCATCTGCACATTTAAAATACAAACATATTGACGATGCAAGATCCCGCATAAACACGCTCTAAATTAATTCGTATAACAAATAACTCACGTACACTAACTACGTTGTAGCTCTAACCAACTTTATTAGCATCTATATATACTAATGCAAATAATATTCATTCATATTATGATTCCCGTCATCGAAATTGAGGGAGTAACTAACAGCGTCGTAGGAGTATACCGAAGGCTTTGAAGATCTAAAGAAGCTTTTCTTGCTTCCTTTAACTAACCTTTTCATCACTTTTTTCCATTTCTGGCTTTGGCTTTGGGTTACGACATTCGTTTGCGTAAACTCAGTGTCGTCAGAGACGGATGAAAGCGAAGATGAACATTCAGAGAAGTTAGACAATCGTCCTTCGATTGTGTTCGTGGGGAAGTTGAAGTCACTTGCAAAGGCCATGTTTTACGAGATGAGTGTTTTTTGGGTTTCGGATTAACGAATGGTATGTAGGGAAGTATGAATCGATTATCGATGGATAAGGGCTTTATAGATGTTGCCATAGGGGTAATATGGTAATTTCATGTCAGCTTGGGAGTTGGGTTTGAGGGTGGGGGATGGATTGCTTTAAAAAAATCGTGTAAAGGGGTCGTTTGATCGTCGGTTTTCCAACTTTACACATACTTGGTCCCATAATATTTTGAGTCTTTTTGACTCTTTGTATTTTGTTGAAAATTAATTTTAGATGGAATATTTGTGGTTTTTAATAATATATAAATTTATTAGCGTTTTGGCTAAAATTTACAATATTAAGAGTCTAGTGACGCCTTCTTTTCTAAAATAATGTTATTCGAAAGGCAAATTTAGCTTTGAATAACTTCTTAATTAAGGTATATTCCTTTCATGACCAGTCAAACTCTTAAATCAAATTTTGTAAAAGTTATATAATAATATAAAATAAAATAAAATAAAATAAAAGCGTTTGCTTTGAGCTAGCTTTTTAAGATCTTGGTGTCGTCCATTATATTCCTCACCATGCACAAATGGTTGTAAAGTAGCAACATTATAAATATATGAACTTACATCATCATCTATGAGGGGAAGATTGTTGTTGGATACAGCTCGTAAATCCTTATCCTTATACATGCATATATATATGCATGCTTTAACAACTAAAATAATTTTAAAAAATTATATATTTTATATAATAATGGGCTTTAAGGACCTTCGTATTTTTCATACAAACAAGCCACTCAAAAAGCAATCATATCATATAGTTTTGAGACCTTTTTGCGACCGTAAAAAGGTATGGTGGTACACTTATTTTAATTCAATTGCAAACAAACAAACTTATTAATTATATTCTCTTTTTTCAACAAGGTCTCGTAAAAAATGACGAAAACAAACGTTACTTCCATCTCAATTATGATAAAAAGGCTGCTTCGAATGAGTTCCGGCTCAAACTAATCATTTGAAGTTAATCATCACAATGTTTTTAATGTTATTTTCACGTAATTAGTAAACTAACATTAAAATTAGGATAAGGGCTTAGACATATGTGTATGCATCGCAACCGAGGCGATAATTCGGTCACACATATGTCCATGAAAGAAAAAGATGATAATAATAATAATAATGCAAATGATCGTAAAAACTTAAGAAAAAAAAAACGTAACAGCTCAAATTTAAATTTAAATGACTTATGCATGTATGCAACAAAGGTTTTTAATGGTCAGTTAAGTTCAGTGACACTCTGAGACTCAATTAATTAGTCACATGGATAATGATCGGTTATTCGGGAGGTGGGTAACATATATATAACCATAGCGGATACAAAGCTTAGGGAGTGGGATATGTTTTCCGTAGGAGCCCATGATCGAATATTGAAACATGTTGTTTTTAAATAATTTTGCTTAATTTTGAAATAAAAGAAGGAACATCTGATTATAAGGACACAAATCTGATTAAAAAGGCAAAAATCTTGATTATAAAATAACACAATTGAAAATAAGTAATGAAAAATGTGTATCAAAAATTTTATACGAATACTAACTTGTAAGTGATGTAACTTTGAAACTCATTATTTAAATAACCGCTTGGTTTTGTGGTTTCAACTAACCCGGTCTGCTTTTTACCTGTAATGTTTTATTTAACAAACCTGACCCGTTTTTTACCTCACTACTAGGAAAAAAATTTTCTGACGCCTATTTGCGTCACAAATGCGTAGGAAATAGTCAGTTCCGACGCATTTCCGACACATTTAACCTGATTATTCAAGATGAATATGATGTGATGGTTGAGGAAACTTGTTTGCTGATTTTTGTTGCATTTGCAAATGTTTGTTGCATTTGCATTTTAAATAATCTAAAATAATACAAAATCAAGGCTCTCATATGCAAATAAATATTAAATTTCAAATATTGTATAACAAATTTCAAATCTTTACAATTAATTCATCTGCACACTTAAAATACAAATATATTGACGATGCTAAGATCCCCCATAAACAAGCTCTAAATCAATTCGTATAACAAATAACTCACGTACACTAACTACGTTGTAGACGATGTCACCTCTCTAACCAACTTTATTAGCATCTATATATACTAATGCAAATAATATTCATTCATATCATGATTCCCGTCATCGAAATTGAGGGAGTAACTAACAGCGTCGTAGGAGTATACCAAAGGCTTTGAAGATCTAAAGAAGCTTTTCTTGGTTCCTTTAACTAACTTTTTCATCATTTTTTTCCATTTATGGCTTCGAGTTACGGTGTTCGTTTGCGTAAACTCAGTGTCGTCAGAGACGGATGAAAGCGAAGAAGAACATTCAGAGAAGTTCGACAATCGTCCTTCGATCGTGGTCGTGGGGCAGTTGAAGTCACTTGCAAAGGCCATGTTTTACGAGATGAGTGTTTTTTAGGTTTTGGATTAAGGAATGGATTGGAAGTATGGATCGATGCATAAGGGCTTTATAGATGTCGCCATAGGGTTGATATAGTAATTTCTACCGGAATGAGGGGAGGGTTGCTTTAAATAAATCGTGTAAAGGGGTCGTTAGATCGTCAGTTTTCCAACTTTACACATACTTGGTTGTTGGTCCCATAATATTTGACTATCTTTGTATATATTTAAAAATATAAATATGTTCATATGGAATGTTTGTGGTTCGTGACAATATATTAATTTATTAGCATTTTGGCAAAACTTTATAATATTATAGATGTTTTTAGAACCACGTTATCCTACTCTTAAACTATCTCAAATAATAAACTTTTTGTTCAGATTTGAACTCGTAATATCTTTATCAAGTGTGTTACTCTCACATTAGTTTATAATATTCGTGGTAACAATATCTCACAAATATTTGTGCATTGAATGTGAGATTAACTATAATTCAAATGTGTTTAAGAAATAATATATTCTGTGTGTATGGGTCCAATGTAAATGTAAACCATACTAAGTTATAAATTCATGCATGATGCATTACACAAGATTGTATAACAAAAATTAGAGTAATTGTTAAAGATTCTTCATGTGATTTGTTAATTTTCACCTTAATCCTTAAGTTTCATAAATGAGATATATGCTCTCAAACTTTAAACATTTACATACGTTAGATAGTCTGATTAACCTCACATTTTGACCAAATTACCACCGCCTAAGAACTATATATATTTGTTACAGACGTTTAAAGTTTGAGACCATAAGAGTAACTTATGAAACGTATGGACCAAAAATGAAATATATTAGCAAGTTATATAATTATCTCGGCAATTTGTTCTAAGTATTATATAAATTCATAATATTAAAAAATTACATAAGTAAAGACAAATAAAAAACAAACACATCGATCACTAGCTCAAGTAGCGGCAACATACCTTATTTCTTTTTCAAAAACCTAAATTTGTATATATTTTTTTCTGTATTTGATAAACAAAACAATGAAGATACAAAACAAATAGTTTTTACATGAATTTTGATATATACGGATTTAAAAAAAATAATTTATAACACATCAAAATCATACATGTTATATATAATTATACATAACGATACAAAAGTAATAAGAATCAATTTAGACAACTTGAATTCCTTATATTCTAAATGATTCTTGCATTAGTTGATCAATTTGTATAATTATATGATCACACTAGCTTTAATTTGTGCATTCATGCAAGAAAATACAAAAATTAAAACATGTACGTTCATACATACATAACACAATTAAAGAGTCTAGTGACGCCATCTATTCTAAAACAATGTTATTCGAAAGGCAAATTTAGCTTTGAATAACTTCTTTAAGGTACATGTCGTCTTTCATGACCAGTCAAATTAATTCTTATTTTATAAAATCAAGTTTTTAAAAATATAATAATAAAATAAAAGCGTTTGCCTTGAGCTAGCTTTTTTAGATATTGGTGTGGTCCATTATATATTCATCATCATGCACAAATAGTTGTAAAGAAACTACACTATATATGATCTTGCATGCATCATCATCTATGAAAGGAAAGATTGTTGGATACAGCTCGTAAATCCTTCTCCTAAATACATGCATATGCATGCTTTAACCATTAAAATAACTTTAAAAAGTTATATATATTTATATAATCATGGGCTTTTAGGGCCTTTGTATTTTCCATTTGGCTAAGCGCAACGGTAAGGCTGCTGGCCCTGCGGGATGGCGGGCACCGGCGGGAACACCGCCCCCTCCCCCGGCGGGAACGAATTTGTGGGTTCAGCGGGTACCGCTCCCCGCTACTACCACTCTCTCACACAACCGGCGGGAATGGTCTCATCTCTCGCAAATGGGGAAGTTTTTCGGTGGGGTTACCACTGTGGGGTTTTAAGATTTTCAGTGGGGTGATGACGTGGCAGGAAATTTCGGTGAGGAGGGATTTTCAGGTGGGGTGACCACTGTGGATAGTCTTCAGGGGCGGCTTGGAGGGGGTGCAAACCCCCCTACCGCACAAGGCCCATCGTTTTTAGGGGCACAATTTTATAAAAAAAATTATATATATACTATATATTTTTTAAAAAAATTCAATTGTCCTATTATAACATTCTATAGATTAAACTATGAGGCCTAATAAATGATTAAAAAAAACAATAGGCACATCTACAAGGCACATTAGGTTACTAGTCATTATATATAAAAAAAAATTTAAGTTTTAAAACTATGATTTTTTTATGCTTACGTTAATTGTCACAACATTAGTCATTATATATAAAAAAAATTTATCTAAGGGGCCTTTTTTTCCCTTTTTACACGGGGCACTTGAATTCTCGGAGACGCCCCTGATAGTCTTATCTAGAGCATTTAATTTCAACAGAAACATGTCACTCAAAAATCAATCATATCATATATAGAGTTTTGAGACTTTTTTAATTGTGACCGAAAAAGGTATAGTAGTAAACTTATTAATTTTAATTCCATCGCAAATATGTGCAATTAAAATTCTTATTTTATTTATAAAAAAAAGATAATAATAATGCAAATGATCGTAAAAACTTGAGAAAAAAAAATAGCATCTCAAAATTAAATTTCATGAGTGATCCAAGTATGCAACAAATTAAGGTTTTAAATGGATAATTAAGTTCAGTTACACTCAATAAAATAATCACGTAATGCTCGGGTAGAAACGACTCTGACCTTTTTTTTAACATAAGGGCACATCCAATGTTTGTCTTAACGTACTCCCGCTTTGTTTAGAATCCAAAGAGGGGTTAAAGGTCTGATATACGTAACATTAATTACCTTACATACTTGTGTAAAAGACTGTTTCTCACGTATTAACTCATGATCTCATGATCGTAAAACAACCACCTTACCCCTTTACAAGTTATTTCAAGGCTAACCTCCTAAATATTTTGAATTAATTTAAATTCACGTAATCAATTTGTAAATAATCAAACTATGAATTGAGGTTCATTAACTAATAATTCGTCTTTTAAATCAACATGACAAAATTATATAAAAAATTTGGTAAATAACATCTCTCTTTTTAATTGTAGTTTCTAAAATATAAAAGGACAGATTAATTGTTTACTATTTGCAAACTTAGTTATATGTTTGTTATACAGGGATCCCCGGTGTTTGACCAACTCCCATCTTACATAGAGGCATTGCCTCAATGGTACCTCAAGATTCTTCCAAATGGGAGGTCTTGGGTTCAAATCACTCCTGCAGCGAAAAATGGGTCTGTGGAAGGTCAGGGGTTTTCCCAGTGGGGCTTCCTCCTGAGTTGGTTGTGGTGGCTCATGGGAAGTCTAGGTAACTAGACCTTGGTGACAT
This sequence comes from Mikania micrantha, assembly GCA_009363875.1. Lineage (NCBI taxonomy): Eukaryota > Viridiplantae > Streptophyta > Magnoliopsida > Asterales > Asteraceae > Mikania > Mikania micrantha. Next base: position 20,487,714 of record CM018690.1, on the reverse strand, counting down.
GGCCTGGAAACAGTGGGTTCACACGATTGAGACCTTCGCCGTTCAAAAAAAAAAAAGGAGGGGGCCAAATGGCTTCGTAGTTTAATACTTTAATGTACACAATATTACAAAACACATTTATGGAAGATATTGTTACGTATGACTTGATCATAAAGCAACAACTTTGGAAGTTGTTACGATATAATAGAAAAATAGATTAAAGGTGTAAGTGTTGTTTATTTGTTTTATAAGATTAAGATCATACACATTAATTACAAGCGATATAAAGGATTAATATAAGGGAAAGGGCTGAGACGCTCTTGCCATAAATTAATTTTAAACCATATTGTAAAACTCAAATATTTTGCACACCTGAAGTCCTATATACAAGATCTATTAACATTTATGTAAGAAAAAATCCTCTCAAAATATAATATGTTTAAAACATAAAAATAAAATCTAGTAGAAAAGCAAAAATCTAGTAACAAAAAATAAAATCAATATAAAAAATAGATATTTTTTGTTTTATGCATAATTTTATTTTTATTTTTATATATCCTCAGTGCATTTCGGTCAACTCTCCATCATCTTCCTTTGGCTGAGTGGCATGTATTTTCATGGTGCTCGTTTTTCCAATTATGAAGCATGGAGTGATAGACTAATAGGGTTAGCCGGTGGCTAGGGCTTCATTAGCTCACCCTCTCCGGTGACTCAGTGCTCACTCGCTTAGTTGCTCACTCATAAGGTAATTGTTCTTAGTTCTCGGGTTTAGTTCACGTGATAGCCTGATTGCTTATTGCTATCTATAATTTAAGTTCTTAGTTCTTACTTCTTCATTTATTGTTCTCACTAGTTAGTTCTATAGTTTTTCTTAGTTACTTATTGTTGAATTATTCACCTGAATGCCATTTCAGACTTTGAGTTTTTTTTTAATAGTTTTTTTTTGTTTTTCTCTGAGTGACTATTAAATTGTGATGGAGTAACAGAATCAGGTGCTGAATCACTTTGAGTGCAAATTTAATGAACTTAAAAACCAAGATGAAGATACAAACTTTGATGAACCTAGGGCCCCGATTTTATGATTCGCTTAGGGCCTTCAAAATCGTTGGGCCGGCCCTGATTGGATACAGAGTTAATTTAAATCCTTCTAATATGTTAGATTAAACTAAATAAGTTTCTTATCCTAACTAGAGAATTAAGATAGGGAAGAAGGATATCATGAATTTTATTTGTGGATGGAATCCCCCAAGAAGGGTTAAAATGGCAGTTGTTTAAGAAAAAAATCTTAAGCTATTAGATCAGTAATCAACGATTTTGATTAAATTAAATTGTTATAGGGTATTTTAGTAATCACCAATTTTGTTGACCTTTTTATGAAGTCATCACACATTTTCTAAACGTTCGATCATAACTTTTACATACGACATTGTTTTTTGAAATAAATATACCATAAAAACGATCATTTTTATCTTTAAAATAGTATAATGTTGATGAGTAGAGTTATTGTACAAAACACTATTTTTGTAAAAAGTGTGAGAAACAATCTGGGCCATAGATGTGCTAAGATCAACGGTTGGGATTTAAAATTGGTAAATTATTTGATTGAAAGGGATATACGGTTATCAAAAGGGCAAATTAAGAATTTCTTTGTTTTTAGATTTCCTAATATCACGCCTAATCTAAAAAAACGGGATTCAGTTTTTGAATTTTTCATTCAATCGAATTTCCCTTGTTCTTCAACTGATTGATGAAGGAAATTAGTGCGCATTCGACTAACAATAGACTGGCGATTACCCCAAAATCAACACCTTCAATCAGACCGTATTAGGGATGTGCTATCTTGTGCTATTATGTGTTTTTATGTAGTGTGTTAACAAACACAACTGTGATGTTAGTTATGCAATTTTTGTGTGTTGTTAATCATATTATGCTGATATGTGCTATTATGTTATCACTAAAATTGTTATAGTGTTGTGTGTGCTGATATGTGTTATTATGTTAGCACTAATGTTTATATGTGACAGTGTGCTGGTGTACCACTGATATATTGTGCTGGTATATTTACTGGCATTGGGTGCTCGTATGTTCAATCAGGAAACTGATGAACCACCTCCCTATTTTAATGCACATTTAAAATACAATTGCCTATATTACCCTTTTCTATTAATTAATAAAAATGCCACATGTCAACACATTATTGGTTCCTACCATTTTTACAAAAAACTCTATTTGTATGTGAACCTCCCCCTAATGTTGATATATGGAAAAAAATTAGTTCATTATGTCTTTTGTACAGGTCATTGTGTCTTTTGTACATGTTATTGTGTATTTTCTGTTTCTGCTCAATAATGTGTTTTCCTAAACAATTTAAGACACGTTGATGTTGAAAAATACATAATGTTAAACAAAGATGACACAATGATACATATAAATGACAATGATTTTTAAAAAAAGACAGTTATCTATAAAAAAGACACAATACATGTAAAAAAGACACAATTACATATAAGAAAAATATTGAAAAGATAATTATATACAAACGTTTAAAAAGACACAACTACGATAATTAATCACAACAAACTGAAAAAATTTCATTTTTATAACAATTTTATACTAATTTTAAAGATAAAAATGCTTGTTTTTATGATTTACTTTTTTTAAAAAAAAAACTAATATCGTATATAAAAGTTATGAACGTTTAAAAAATATGAGAGGAAAATGATCATGACTATATTAGTATTCAACAATTTTTCCTACTAAATTTTTGAATTTTCCGTCTCAAATTTGAACTCATAATATGTCTTTCTTATACAATATCCACCGTTATACAAATCCAATAGAAGCTTTTCTTGCTTTTCTTCAACCGACCTTTACATCAGTTTTTTGTTTTATTGTTTTTTATTCTTTTGATAATAGTTTGAAATTTTGAATAGCCAACGAATGGCTTAATAAATAGTTGTACGATCGGACAATCTGCTAATTTTTAGCAGCTCGATCATGCAGAGAGGAACTGCTTTGAATCGATCGTGTAAAGGTGTGGTTGTATCGTCATTTCTATCTTTACACGTAGCTACGTGGTACCAAAAGTTTTTTGACGTTAATATATTTAAAAAGACAATAGACAAATTATTTGTATTATGTGAAGGTATATTAAATTATTAGTTTTTGGGTTTATCTTTATAATTTAGTAATGTTTTTGGTAACAATTTATTACACAAAGGAGGGTAACTGGGTAAGATTATTTTAAAAAGGCTTTAATTTGTAAAAAAAAAAATGTTACAAAAATTTTAAGCACTCATAAATTAGCTTAAACGGATTTCAATTGAGCTAATTTCAACGACATTAAAATCGTCAAACTGACTTGTCAAATGACTTAAATCATAAGCCCCTTAAAGCTAAATTTTCTAAAAAATTACAAATTAAAAAATATAATAACAAGCGTAAAGAAGCAATGAGTTGAAAACATTAACTCTAAAATTTAAAAGCTAAACATAAAACTAAATTCTAAAGTTAAATCCTAAAGCTAGACATTAAATCATAAACTCTAAAGTTAAATCATAAACTAAACCTTAAAACACAATAACAAAAAATAAAAAAAAAATAAAACTCACACGATAAAAAAAACTTAATGTGTTATAGCTTATGATCTAAACCTAAAAGATAAACTTTAAAGTTAAACATTAACATACAATGACGAGCACGATAGACACAATAATAATGAACAAAAAACACATAATGATAACGATCTGAAAAACACAATGAGCTGGAAAATATAAATTATATTACTTAAATTCTAAACCCAAAAGTTAAGATCATATAGTTCGACAATTTGGTTCTAATGCCCCAATAATAAGTTCAATTAAAATTCGTTTGAGCCGTTTTCAAGTGACTAAAAATTCATTCAACCTATTTTACAAATTAAACTCTTTTAATTAATAAAACCCAACACTGTTACACAAATAGTTGTACATGGAAAAAAAAAAAAAAACAAAAGTGATCGATGAGACAATTGGATTATAATAGCTAAGGCCTTTTCATTTGATACAAAAGGATATAATATTCATTTCTAATCTTTCTAGCAAGTGATTTATGGATTATTAAATTTCATGTCATACATAAAGATACTAATAAACCTGCCAACTAATAAAACATACAATCATACATGATTTTTTATAGATACAATTGAAATATTCCCATACTAAAACATAAAAGAAACAAAACATAAAAGAAACAAAACTAATTAAAGGAATTAGAAATCATATATGTTCTATATCATAAAAGTGTAGCATCATGTTAATCACACAAAAAGATAATTCAATGAACTAATAATAGAAAACAAATAAAACTTAGTGATATACACTGGATAAGAACAACCAAGAGTAAACCAAGAAATACAATACATTTTACAACTAGTGTAACGGATGTTTGAGAATAATATACTTATAAAGCTTTAGAATCAATACTAGCTATTGATTATCTGGTTTAGAATCAATATAAACCGTTAATTCTATACAAAACTACAAGATTTTCTATACAATGAACATTTTTTTTAACTTCTGGCTTTGTGTCCCAAGTTCTTTTGGTTTCGTTCATGACTTTATAACCCTTTTACAAACTACATAAAAGTTGAAACATTTGTAAAGGAAACAACACTAAGCTTACATCATAGTATATGGGAGGGAAGATTGTTGGATAAAGCTTATAAATCTTATCTAAATGCATATCCTTAAACAAAACAACCTAAAAGTTAAAAAGCATTGAAAAAACGAAAAAGAAAAAAAAAGTTGTTACTATGTATATTTATGTTCTTTCTTCGATTTGCATTGTTTCAAAATTATATCAATTTATGCTCAAGGAAAAAATATACAAACTTGTAATTTAAGTAGATGAGACCAAATTGCATTGTTTGTACTTGAGACCATTCCTTATAAATCCAGAATTTCTACTTTTTGCAGTCGATGTATGATTTGTGTATGATGTTACAAGAATAAAACCCTCTTGACTACTAAGTTCCTCAGTTTAGAATGTTTATATCACCTTCCTTCTATCTATTACTAGTAATTAGTTATCAGCTCATTTAACATATTTACAACTAGAGTACAACCCGCCCATCAATAAGTTTTATGTGGTCGACGTAGTAGCTTCGACTCTATAAGTTTTTATGTTGTTGTATGAAGGTTCGACGGTATTGTTCATTTTACTCAACGACATCTCGTCGCCCAAGGACTTCACAAAAAGCTTTCTAACCAATTAAAAATAAAAGGAAAAAATAAAAACTTTATTTAGACAGTTTGTTGTCGGTACAAATGAAGTTATATAGTTTTTTAATATAGTAGACAGAAAAAGAAAAAATTATAAAAATTTCCTGAGAACATGTCGTCAGGATAAGTTTTACAAACGCATGATTTTATAGACCAAAATGTGTGTTAGTGTATTGCTTTTTGCCGGTTGTTTTGTCGTCGCAAAGGTTAACTAGAAAAAAATTCAAGGTGACTTGGGCTGCCATGTGACATTCAGAGAAATTCTACGAACAAACAAATTAACTTACCAAATTTATTCTCATTTTTCAATAGGGTATGGAGAGGATAGAGACAAACCTTACTCTAGCTCAGTTGGGATGGAGAGACTGCTCAGAAAGAATCTCCAATTAAGAGAAATTATATGATAATATATTGTTGTTTCAATGGTGGTGTTGAGGGGTCAGTTGCAGGTGCCATCTTTTGCACTAGAGAAAAGTCATCTATGAGGTATAGATTGATAATCAATGAGACTTTGAATATATGAAGTGTCAATTTTATAAGTTGTTTATATATAGGGGCTATTTGGTAATTTTACAAAAGGTTCGTTAGATCGTCAGTTTACAATCTTTACACATGCATGGTTTTGACAAGAATCATCAATAACTTTTGTCAATGACTTTATAAAGTCACACTTCTATTCTTATTTAACCAAACAAAAAGCAAATTCCTGTTGTTTAACACGTCAGAAGGTAGCCTTATCCTGTCACACTTTACTTTACAAAAAAGGAATGGCTTTAAAGGTCTTAATTAATTTCTCGATCCACTTGATCAACTTCCTATAGCTTTATATATATGTGAAGAAAAACCCCCATCATAATTTATTATTTAAATATTATAATAATAGCATAACGAGTAGTCGACATAAACTCCATTTGTGACGGCCAGGTACGTAGTCACAAACCCGACCCATTTGTGATGGTGATGCAAATCTATCTTGCAACAATTGTTTCTAGATAAGCAGAAAGTTTTTCTAGTAATTAACCGTATATGTACAATCTTGAGTTATGAAATCACTATATTCACAAACTATCTGATTAGAATAACTACTTGTATCCAAATTAGTTGTTCTCGTGGTAGAAGACCCATCTTCCAATGTGGAGGTTAATGGTTCGACTCCCACTTGAGATACTTTGATGAATACCATGTGAGGGAAGGATTTTGAGTTTAATCTCGGGTTCTGAACCGATGGGAGAGGAATCTTGAGTTTAATCTCGGGTAAAACGAGTTATCGCTCCCTTGAGGAAGGGGTCTTCCGAGGCTGCTGATATGGTGCATATGCCACGGAGTTATGCTCGGTTGTTTTTATTAAAAGAAAAAAGAAAAAGAATAACCGCTCGTGGGTTTTGAAAGATTCGAAACCGAGTCGTTTGTTACTGATTTTAAAAGTTGGTTGGTTCCTCAGAACCGAAAAACATGCATACATCAAATGGTCTTGTAGGATTATATAATATAAAGTTTTGTTCTTTTGCATTACACGTCACCCCTCTTATCCTTCTTGTTGATATTAGTTAATTGCTTTTATAAAAAAGAGGTTCAGAAAATAAAAAATATAATATATATATAAGTATTCATGCTGGCTTTAAGGAACGTGTGGAGGCAGGAGGCCCAACTGTGCATGCATCTGAATGAATCTTTGACCCATTGCCCCATAATCAAGGTTTTAGTCGGCATAACCATGTTGAATTAATCAATTTTTTTTAATGACAACGATTATTCATATCACGTATTTTGTCTTAACCAATGTTTTCAGAACCAGACCGGATGACGATCCTTCATAGATCATTGTGTCTTTTGTATAGGTTATTGTGTCTTTTATACAGGTCATTATGTCTTTTGTGTTTCTGCTCAATGTTGTTTTTTCCTGAACAATTTAAGTCACAATGATGTTACAGAATACATAATGTTAAGCAAGAATGACATAATGACAAGTATGAATAACACAATAGTCTTTAAAAAATACATAATTACCTATAAAAAAAATACACAATTACATGTAAGAAAAACACAAAAAGATAACTATATACAAACGTTTAAGAAAGACACAAAGACTATAATTAGACATAATGAGCTGAAATAATTTTCATTTTTTATAGTCAAATTATACTCATTTTAAAGATTAACAAATTCTCGTTTTTATAATATATTTAAAAATAATAATATCATATGTAAAAGTTATGAACGTTTAAAAAAATATGAGGGAAAGTGATTATGACTAAATTACCCTCTAACAACTTTTCCTTTTAAAATTTTAAATTTTTTATCTCAAAATTGATCTCATGATCTAATGGTTAATAATCATTATTCGTCATTTTATGATAAGAACACTATTTAGTTGAACACAATCCGTATAAAATTATAATAATAGTGATATTTTTTTAATAATTATAAAATTATACTTTTAAGATTAGGTATAATTGAAATATTCTTATAATTTATTAAATTAGTAACATATTATAATAAGAAGTTTTATATTTTTTAATATTTAATTTATAATTTAAATACTAAAAAGTTATAAATATATATTAGAAGAGATGCGAGAATTTTTTTTCAGATTTCACCAGAAAGCAATGCATGTCTCATTTATTACAGTAAGTAGAGATAGATTAAATGAAGTCATATGCAAATTTGTATGATATGATGATAAATATTAAAAAATGAACCGTTAAATCTATTTTTAAAAATTTATATTAAATCTTAAAAAAAGTGGTCTATATTAAAATTAAATGAAATAAGTTTGTAATAAAAAAATCAAATGTAATATAGTGATCCAACTTACATACTTTTAGGTTTAATATAAATAATAATTATAAATAAAGGGTTTAAAATAAAGAATTATAAATAAATTTAAATATTAACATCTCTGTAATTACTTTATATATTTAAATACAAATATGTCTAGCCATTTATATGACGAGTAAAAATAAAAAGATGATATGCATTTAGACTATTGGTTGATTTGTCAAAGCCAAACTTATTACTCTTATTAGGTGTACTCAAAGAGTAAAAGGTATGTCAACTGTCAACTGTCAACTGCCAAGAACGGGTTGCCTTCGGATTTCAAACGCTTTTTCTTATACCTTTTGTAATTCTAGAGAACATGTTATGTGTACGTTACTAAGACACCCATATGCCAAATCAAATGTTAATTAATTTAGAAGTGTGATTAACTGATAAATAGTATAGGTATATAGGGTTAGGTTCAACTGAGTAAATTTTTACTTTGAAATTATGAGATCAAATTTGAGAAGGAAAATTCAAAATTTTACATAAAAAAGAACATTTTAATCTTTAACATTAGTATAATGTTATTATAAAAGATATTTTTTTTAATTTATTGTTTCTAATATATTATCATCATTTTATCTTTTTAAAAGTTTGTATATAATCATTTCTTGTGTTTTTCTTACAGGTTAATCGTAGCTCAATTAGTACTCTATGAGAACATAAGGCTTAAGCGTTATGAGGTTATAGATTCAAATCATAGCCAAAGCGGTTAATAGAAGGTTTTACCACATAATCGGTTTCCTCTTGAGGGGCAGGTGAATTTCCTCTTCAACGTTTGCCAACACCTGAGCGTTCGTTACCAAGGAGTTGGTAGGGGACTGTGATCACAACATGTGGGTTATTGGGTCTGATGATCCATTTGGGCTATGAAGAAAAATGTCACTAAACCCTCGTTTGCCGTTCAAAAAAAGTTAGTTAAAAAAATGGCCGTCCACAAAAAATAGTAAAACGTAAATATAAAAATAATCACTGAAATTCAATTAATTAAATTATTTCACAAATTGTTAAATAAATTTTAAAAGTTTCACCAAGCAACACAACTCTAGAAAATAACCTGAAAAATTCAGGTACAAAAACAACATACAAAAAATAAAAAACAAATTGTGAAATAGAGACAGATTTCATTTAATTCCGTTCTAGATTTAATTTACAAGGACTAATTATTTTGTATTTTGAGCCGGGAAATCACCTCCTCATCACTAATTCACCTAATTAAGTACATGCTAATTCATCTTAAAAAAAAAAGAAAAAAAAAACTAATTCATATTTAAAAAAAAAATTAATTAGCAGCATGAGCTAATTAAATAAATGCTGAGAGCATCGAGACGTGGACGAATGAAAATAATAATATTCGTCAGAATGATTTCCTTCATCGAAATTGAGTGAGTAACTAACAGCATCATAACGAAACTTCAAAGGCTTTGAAGATCCATAGATGCTTTTCCTGCTTCCTTCGATCATCTTCTTCATCACCTTCTTCCACTTGTTGCAGCTCCCCCTGTTTATCTGCAACTGGTCGGAGACTGAAGTCGGCGATGAACATTCAGAGCAGCCGGAAAACTGTGCTTCAATGGAGCTACTGACGTCACTTGCACAGGCCATTTTATCAGAAGATATCGATCAGAGATCACGAGTTGTTTGTTGTGGTGATGATGGTGGTTTTTGAATCGTTCAAATGCAGGTTTTATAGTTGGTGTTTGAGGGGTAATTTGGTAAATTTACGTTAGATATAGAAGAGCGGGTTGATTGAATCAAGGACGTGGAAAGGGTGGTTTTGGATCGTCAGTTTACTATCTTTACACATGGTTTTGGATTTTCTTCACTTTATAAATCACATGTTGGAAAAAAAATATAATTTTTAAGATGATGCTTATTTAATAATTATCTTTTGTTTGAATTATTTGGGAAGTTAACATCTGTTTTGGTCAATGCTAGTTAGACAAACTTTCAAATCATGCTTTAGAATGATTAATTATTACCAAAGGTATTACTCCGTAACGGTATCTTGATGGTGTGATAAATCTCAGAAATCAAATGGTTTTGGTTTCGAATCCTACAAGGGGTTTTTCGCAAAGTTTTGAATTTCCTCTACTCGTGACACGATGATATTCCAGTATTCTGTGAGTGATATACAAAATTAGTCGTTCAAAATAGGGGTGTTCATCGGTTCGGTTAACGGTTGTTCGGTTTAATCGGTTTTCAAAATTTTTTCCCCTAACCATTAACCGAACCGAATTCGAAAAATGGGTATCCGAACCGAATTCAACCAAATTCAATTCGGCTCGGTTTTGGTTATAACCGGACAAACCAAATTCAACCGAACAAACCGATTAAAACCCGAATAAACCGAACCGAATAAACCGAATTCAACAATATAGTATTAATAAATATAATAAATTTAATTATGAATTCGGTTTAATCGGTTAACCGAATAAACCGAATTCAAAAAAAATCTAAAATCGTTAACCGAACCGAAAACCAAATTTAAAATTCGGATACGGTTAGGAACCGAACCGAAAACCGAATTCAGAATTCGGTTCTGTTTTTTTCGGTTATAGATACGTGTCGGTTATCGGTTTTAAACGGTTTTCGATTTTTTTGAACACCCCTGCTTCAAAACAATAATAATATAAAAAAATGGATTATGTTATACTTTTGTTGAAAAACGGAAATTCGAATATTGAATTCTTGTAAAAGTATTCTGTGATTTGATTTACTTAATTAGATTTTTCATTTCTATTAATGTATGGTACGTTATAATCACTACCAAAAAACATTAATACGAAGATATTCGTAGGAAATTTATCAGAAACATGCATTATAGACAAATTTCCTACAAAACAATTTGTAGGAAAAACTCCCGTTAATTGGAACATATTTTCTGACGTTATACCTACAATTATTCCTATAAATTACCTACAAAAGAATTTCGTCGGTCATTTTCAACAGTTTTCTTACAACATTAATTTTGAAAATTTCCTACAAAATAAAGACAAACTTCTCCTAACATTATTTCTAGAAACATGATTTACTATTTAGAGATTTTAATTTACCAACATTTACCATCAAAATTTTATATTCAGTTTTGTTTTAATTTTAATATATATAAACAATTTTCCTACAAAAGTTAATTTTATTTTATTTCAAATATGTTATATACTGACAAATTTCCTATGAGATTTAATTTTCATTTTAATATATAACTACAACTTTCCTACAAAAGTACACTCATTTTTTATTAAATGTTGAATATACCGACAAATTTCCTACAAACTTAAATTTTCATTTTGTTTTAAATGTTAAATATACCAAAAAATTTCCTATGAAGTTTAATTTTCATGTAATTATAAATTTTAAATCTGCCAACAAAGTTCCTATTTTATATTTTTTGACAAATTTCTGATGACTTTAAATTTCAAATTTACTAAAATATCCAAGAAGCATTTAAAAAAAATCCAGAAACATGTTTTAATACATAACAATGTTTCAACAATTACAAAAGATTTCAAATGCATAATAAACAAGAATTTACTTATGACCCAACTTTCATAATTTTATCATCATCATTGTACTCAGTATATCCCATCATTAGCAAAGCTACGGTAGGGTCTGAGGAGGGTAAGATGTTGACAACCTTACCTCTACCTCGTAAGAATAGAGAGGTTGCTTCCAATGAGACCCCCGGCTCATGATGCCTGATTAACCGACCAACCCAATGGTTTTAAACGTTATTTTCACAAAAATAAAGTAAAATAACGTTAAATTAGTGTAATTTTACTTTTGCCCTTTAAGGGCTGACGCATATATATACATTATATGCGTGTACCGCAAATAACGTTAAAATTAGTGCAATTTCATCTACTTGTTTTTTAAAATTTTCTCGTTGGATCCAATCTCATTTGGCTCGCTCTTGTTCACGTTCTCCTTCCATTGTTCCAAATAGTTTTTCAAGTTTTTGTGAGCTTGTTGTTCTTTTTTTTTTTTTAACTCAGATTAAACACATTGTACATATAATATGTTAAAAGATATATGGTTAATACATGTTTACATACTTTATAAAATTGTAACTATCAACTTTCAATTTAAATGTGTCAAAATCATCCACACCTACTTAATGAAACTAAAAAAACTAAACTAATCAACTTATGCTTTAAAAACTATAACTACAAATATATTACACACATACACACTCACTCACACATATATACATGCATACATACTTTATAAAATTATAACCATCATTCAAACCATTTGCTGCATTACTCACTGGTAAAAAAAACATGTTAGAATCAATTAAGTTATAATCCAAACAATACGCAGATTGTTGTGAATATGTTGTCTGAATATGTAAAAGATTAGGAAACACAATTGATCATGTCTTCTTTTAATCATTTGTTTAAAATAGTGAGTTATACAGCCTCTTTTTAATCAAGCATATGATGAAAATATGAGGGGAAGAACATAACTGTTAATTATCTATTTTAACGGGCATATAAAGCTAATATTATCAGTAACTAATATAGAAGGAGAGCCTAAATATATCCGAAATAAGTTGGTGTTTATGTTGTTTTACTTTTTGTTCAGTCATTTCAACGTCAATACGAGCTTCACTCATTTTGAGTCCCCAATATGTTGCCCTCTATTTAAGAATTGAGATAGAAAGTTAGTACAAAGTATATTTGTGTAACTTTTTAGTACATAGAGAACTTTTTAATAGCCAAAAATTTACCTCCAAAACATTATGAAATAAACATATTTACTACTAAAATTTAATCTCTATAATAACAAGTTAAATTTGCCTTACACATATACATACCACATTTCCACAATGCATATACACGGACAACACACATTTTTTCGTAATCTATTAATATCTAAGTTACCTTGCCCAATGAATAAAATAAACATAAAAAATTCCTTTGTTTTTAATTTTGTAAGTTACCTTAGTTATCAAATGTATAAACTAATTAAAATTAATATTGTGGGAAATTTGTCGGAATATAATATTTTCCAACAATTTTCCTACAAATGTTAAATTTTTCAAAGTTTATTATTTAGATTAATAAACAAAATAAACTAACTAAAATTTTTATGTGTTTTTGTAGGAAATTTTGATAGCTTCCTAAAATTTTATGAGATAACCTAAAATTAATTGAATTAAAAAAATTAAAATTTGTTTTGTGGGAAATTCGTAGGAAGTTTAGATTTTCCTACAATTTTCCTACAAGACGTAAAATTTCTTTTTTTTTTTTTCAGTTATATATTTACCTTAATTAATAAATTATGTAAACTATTTAAAATATAAAAATTATAGTCGTGGAAATTTGTCGAAAATATAGATATTTTCCTACAATTTTCCGACAAAACATAAAAACAAAGTATTCGTATTGTTTTGTGTCTATTATTGGGGAAAAGTGTTGGGAAATTTAGTGTTATTTTTTGTTTAATTATTTGTAGGAAATTCGTCACTATATTATGATAATTTTTGTTCGTTGGTATTTTGCAAGAAAAATTTGTAGGATTATTTCACTTTCTAGTAGTGAATTAGGTATTTTTATTACGTGGACTAAATACCAAAAATAAGTGAATCAATAAATGATCAGATAGTTATAAACAATTAAATTTGTACTAAATATATTAAATATATATTTTAATCACCATTGTTAAATAGGGTAAAGAATCCACAAAATAATATTAAAAATACACAGACGTTACGTTCTCTCTTATAATATAAGATACAAAAAGAAAAAAAATTATTATTACGACGTGATTCATTTACATAATTAGATTTTTCATTTCTGTTAATGTATGTTACGTTATATTAAGTATTTTTATTACGTGGACTAAATACGAAAACAACTAATTAATAAGTAATAATCAATAAATGATCAAATAACCAAGGGCTTTTAGCCGTCTCTGTGAGAGGTACACGGGTTCAAATCCCTCCCAAGACGAAATAGGGGTCCTTAGGAGGTCAGGGGGTTTTCCGGGTGTGGTTTCCTCCTGTGGTGGTGGTGGGGTCTCAACGGAGGTCATGAACTAGACCTTGGTGACGTGACCTGGAAATCAGTGGTTCAAACGTTGAGATCAAATGCTGTTAAAAAAATAAATAAATGATCAGATAGTGATAAACATTACATTTGTACTAAATATATTAAAATATATATTTAATAACATTGTTTAATAGGGTAAAGAATCCACAAAATAATATAAAAAATACACAGCCTAACATACGTTCTCTCTTATAATCTAAAAGATACAAAAAGAAAAAAAAATATTGAAGTCATCACAAAACAAATGTATTTATTTGTTATTTATTTATAGTATAGATTTTAAATAATTTAGTGCAGCTTTTTTAATTCAAGATAACTAATAGGAGTGAACTGGTGCAAAAATCATTGCCACTACAAGAAATAGATTCAATAGCGGCGAGGAGTCCTTTAGCAATTATATGTACGTAGATTCGGCTCGTTTCCTATCCAATCGTTGAAAGTAATGTGTATCTGATGGCTGAGGGTATTTCATACACATACCATTAGCAATAACGACAATTGTCACGACTTGTCACCATTAAAGGTGATTAACATGACCACCTCCCATCATTTTTCCCTCTGGTTGGCCTCCCTCCCTCGTGAGCCACTATGTCCCGATCGAAAGTTGCATCGTGATCGTTGCCTATCGACCACCTCACTCTTGTGGTTTTCCCTCTGCTCGACCATAGTCTCAGCCTCGTGACACCATTCGACCACTCTACTGCCATGAAGAGAATTTTTTGCAAAAATAGGTTATAATTAAATGAATGGTTACAATGGGTGTTGGAAATTTTTTTTTCCACAAATGGGTCTATCTCCATTGATAGTGGCGCTTTAGAGGAGATAATATAAGAGAATGTATGGTGTGTCAGTTGTCAGATTAAAAAAAAAATTCAATTGCCTTTAATAGCCACTACTAGTGGCGTTTTCAGTGTTTTTGCCACTAGTAGTGGCGTTTTCATAATAGTTCAAGTTGTCAGAAAAGAAAAAAAACAATTACCTTTCTAGCCACTTACAGTGGCGTTTTGAGTCTTTTGAAGCCACTTGACTGCAATTAATGAAAAAGCTGACAACATCAACCTCCTTTTCCATTAGTAATGGCGTTTTGACCCATAATTGCCACTTGTAGTGGCGTTTTTTGACCCAAAGTACAATTTATATCACGAGATTTAATTAAATCTGACGAGTTATAGGTACCTTTCTCCACTTCTAATGGTGTTTTTAATACTTTTCAGATGCCATGCAATTGTCAAATCTCCTCAGTTTTCACATGCAAACTTACCTCATTAATTTACCCATTACCATTACAAAAGGGGACCAAGATTTACAAATCATACACCGTGAATTCAAACATACATCCTTTCCAAAAAATCCCCACTAACCTTTTAAAATATTTTCCAACTTAAAATGGCTGTAAATTACACGTCTGGTCCATTAGTAAATGATTTATTGTTTTTAGCTGGTACTCACAGAGCTGATTATGTTTTTCAACGACATGACGAAATTCGAGATAGCGGTTTACTGAGAATACGTAGAGCTGATGAAAAATTATGGGGTTACCTACGTAAAAATCCCATCACTGAAAACGTATTACAGTATATACGTTTGGCTGGTTTTTCTGGCGTCATCAAGTGTGAATATCGGAGGCTTGAAAGTGCACTTATATCTGCGCTTGTTGTAAGGTGGCGTGCGGAAACACACACGTTTAACATGCCATTCGGAGAGGTAACGATAACCTTACAAGACGTGGCTATTTTGTTGGGTTTAAAAATTGATGGCAGTGTAATAAGTGGCATTGATCAACATTTGACTAGAGAACAAATAATTGCCAATTTTTATAGTTTAACTGGTATCATATTAATTGAAAGTGTTGTTAAGGGCAAAAAATAAGCATGCCCTATATTTTAAAAACAATAACATAAATGGAATTTCCTGAAAATCCTAACGACTTACAATGTATTCAACGTGCAAGAATAATAATTTTACTTTTAATCGGTGGGACTTTATTTCCCGAATCTACTAGCAACTGGGTTAACGTAAAATACTTAAATCATATACAAGATTTAAGTGCTTATGGTGAACTTAGTTGGGGAAGTGCTGTTTTGTCAATATTGTATAGAAATCTTTGTAAAGCTACTAATATTAATACAATTGAGATAGGTGGTGCAACAATGTTGTTGCAACTATGGGCATGGGAAAGGATCCCGAGCATGGCTCCAAGATCATTTCAACAAATATATTGGAATAAGTCATATGTCGCAAGGTATGTTTGTGATATCCATATTTGTTATATAATTTTAATTTTGTTATTTGATTATCATTAACTTTTTTATTTATTATTAGGTGGGTAGGTCCTTTAACATTTCGTGACACCGCATCTCATGTGGTGAGCACATATCGATCGGAGCTGAATTCTTTATCAGAGTTTTAGTTTATTTGGAGACCATATGATGACATTCTACATCAACTTCCCAATATATGTAGAAATGGTCAAAATTGTTGGCAGAGTCAGACGTTTCTCATATGTTGGCATGTTGTTGAACCCCACCAACCTTGTAGGGTTTTGAGATAATTTGGTATGTTTCAACCCATCCCTACGAATACACTTTTAAATGTGGATGATCATAAAAAAACTCCACAAAATCAAACGTGCTGGTGGGCGTACTAGCAACTGGTTAGAGGAACTTGAACCTTATATTTTATCATGGATTAATCATCACAACATGGTTGTGAACGAAATTAACTCTGACTCTCCGGTTGCTAGCCAACATTACATGATGTGGTATAGGTCTCAAACTATGTTATACACAAGCAACCCAACTCACATAGATCAAAATCCACATGTGTTTCCAAACGACGGAGGAAGGGTTCAAATGTTGGTATGTTATGAATTTGAATTATTTTTTTAATTATCTAGTAATTTATTAAATAAAATATAT